>OX578155.1:86066213-86586213 GCA_951213105.1 Amaurobius ferox
TGGAGTTGACAAAAGGGGCAAGATTTTGATTGCTGCATACACATGATGTAAGATCATCGGAGTTTAATGTCCTAGAAACTTCATTGTAATTGTAAATAGTTCTACCAATTGGTAAATTATATTTGAATGATTTTTGTATTTTGATATCATTTACTGGTAACAAGTGCTTATGTTTTGCAAATAAATTATTGAAGTTAAGAGAATTAAGAATAGGGTGTTTAAAAGAAATTACACAGTAAGCTATTTTAGTATGTGGATTTGGTGAATGGAGTAGGTGTAATTTAAGAAATGTGTACGTGAAAGAAGCAAATCAAAAAATAAATGTTTAAAATGCTCATGAGTTAATTTTAATTTTAAAAAATTAGTATAAACAATACTTAATTTGCTTTTTCTGACTTTATATAACCATGTTCTAACAGGTAGAAAATTGAAAGTTTGAGAATAATTATATTGTAATTTCAAAATGTCTGCTTTGTAATCAATAGTTTTACTTAAGTTACTTTTTCCTTTGCCACGCTTATATCGCTTTTTACTAGGAGATGATGACTTTGAATAATGAAAAAGAAGTTTATATACTGAAGATTTATGAGAATTGTATATATATATATATATATATATATATATATATATACATATATATATATGTATATATATGTATATGTATATATATATGTATATATATATATATATATATATATGTATATATATATATATATATATATATATATACATATATATATATATATATATGTATATATATATATATATATATATATATACATATATATATATATATATATATATATATACATATATATATATGTATATATATGTATATATATATGTATGTATATATATATATATATATGTATGTATATATTTATTTATTTATATAATGTGTGTGTGTGTGTTTTGGGAAAATCAGTTAACTTGTGAAATTATTAACCTATCAACAATATTCGAGATATTTCCAGTATTCATTGAAAGGCGATTATATTTCGACATAATTTGTCACTGAGATCATGTGGCTTAGACCTTATATTGTCAATATAAATTGTACTTTGTGGTTGAGCTAAAATAATGCTTTATTTAGAATTTCCATTTTTCGAATATTTCTTATAATTTGCATCCATTGAAGCTACTCATGGCGAGTTATGAATATAAGCTTTTTACCACCAGAAAGTAAAGATTTGATATTTACTTGTTTCAACGGTTATACCCCATGTTTTAAGAAATTATTTTATTTTTAAATACATTGTACTTGACTGTATCTTACTTTCTGATACTCTTGTAAAGAGAAACTATTGTTTTCACGAAATTTTTCAAATTCAAGACTTTGATGGATAAGCTTGTTTTAAGTCCTTCTGAACCCATATGGAACATTTCTGGGAGTATATCGTCCTGTCTGTGCATGTGTGGACAATATAACTTTTAGTAATTTTCAAGTTCTGACTTGAAGTTCCTGAATTTTAAGAGGTCTCAAACTGACGTTTTAAAATATAGATATGTTAATATTTATTATGTTGATGACATTTAGATATAGTTTACTGATTCATAATCTCTCTTACCCAATAGGTATTTCCTGATCCTACCTTTTCTTTTCTTTGTTGAATTAAATGCCGAATTTGTCGACACTCCTGAATACACCCCCGAGTGTGAGACTAAAGGAAAAACAATTTCAGATCTAAATTTGGCCATCCAGCTGATTAAAACAGCAGCCGACAGCTATCCAGCCTGTAAGTAGTAAATCCACTAGAATGATTTTGTGAATTTTCTCGTTTCTGTTTAGGAAGTTAACGTTGAGAAAGACTTAGCGAATGAATCAGAGTGAGTTTAATCCGTATCGCATTGAGTTAAGAAAGTACACTATAATGCAATTAATTTTTTTAGTAATAAAAAATTAATTTTTTCTTTTTGTTCAGATTCGACTGCAGTTCTCCCACTGGACTGCGAAGATGTGCTTCGTGGGGGTAAAAACAACAGTGGTGTCTTCAAAGTGTGGCCTCGAAGCAGGGTATCCACAGCGCCTGTCGATGTTTACTGTGACATGGACACAGACGGAGGCGGATGGACGGTAGGATATAACTCAGGCACTATGCGCAGGGACCGTTCCTTCGTTCAGGCGTTTTAGGCCTTAACCACTTAGTCGATTATGTTGAATTAACCTGTGGTAGTTCAATTTAAAAATAAAAAATCTGATGTGGGCAGCACATTCCTTATGTAATGCAAAGAATTTACTACTTTTACAGTAAAAAAATAGATTATTTCTATAGTAGATATTTATAGTCCTTCCAAAATATTGAATTTTCGTCATTTTCATTGATTTAACGTCATTTTTATCCATTGGCGAATGTCTCGTTAATTTAGCAACATTTAAAAAGTCGCCAAGTTGGCGACATTTTACAAAATTCGGCGCCAAAATCTCATCAAGCGTTATGGATGGAGAAATAAGTTATTCTTACAAAAGATTGACTACTGACGTTCAAATACAAAAGTATTACTCAAAGTATCTTTTCTCATGAATGGAACGAGCTAGATCCACGAGAATGTCACCCAATTTATCGCATGGTATTAAATATGAAAAATGAACATGTTTCTCAATAGGAAATTTTTTTTTATATTTTATATGATTTTTTTATAATTTTCTTGAAAAATGCGCAATATCTCGAGAACGGTTCATGTTAGCTTTCTAAAATTTATGTAAACCGTTTTCTAATGAAAAATTACATAAGAAATGTCCATTTGCGTAACTTTATTACAGATTTTGATTTTCTTAAATTTAACTCGAAAATTTCAGGGGGTTCTGAACATTCGATTGCGGATAAAAACAATATTCTTCCAGCGTATACGGATTGTAATTTTTGTACCAAATTTCGTTCGAATCGGTCCATTCGTTCGTTAGATATCGTCTCCACAGGCTCACTGACACACACACACACAGAGACACACACACACACATGCTTTCACACACACACGCACAGTTTAACGTGATCGTACTCCGTCGTGTTCATGCGGAGTACGATCACGTTAAACATGTGGGTCCGAAAGTCCTTCCGAGAGGTTGGTGGTAGGGGAAGGAGGGTACGGTCCCTGTGGATGCCTCCCCCACTGGGTTCCGGTCTAAATTGGGTGGCACTTCCCGACCGTCCAAACAGTTACCTTACACCTTTCTGGTAGGTCGGACGGTCTGGGTTTCAATCAACAACAACACACACGCACAGACATTACTTCAAAATCGTTCGATTCGTGATAAGGGATGCTTGAAACGTGCTCTCCCATCGAAAACTCGAATTCGAATTTTCGACCCCGTCACAATACTTTCCTTATACATAACTGTATATAAGGAAAGTAATAAATGGTGTATATAAATTGAACCTCTATTTTTATGAAATAAGGATTTTTACTTTCGTTATATAATATACATAATGTATAAGGAAAGTTTTGTGACGGGGTCGAAAATTCGAATTCGAGTTTTCGACCGGAGAGCACGTTTCAAGCATCCCTGATCACGAATTAAACATTTTTGAAGTGATGTCTGTGTGTGTGTGTGTGTGTGTGTGTGTGTGTGTGTGTATGTGTGTGTGTGTGTCAGTGAGTCTGTGGAGACGATAACTGACGAACGAATGGACCGATTCGAACAAAATTTGGTGCAAAAATCACAATCTGTAAATACTGGAGGCCTATTGTTTTTATACGTAATCGAATGTTCAGAACCCCCTAAATTTTCGAGTGAAATTTTGAAAAAATCGTCAAAAAATCAAAACCACTAATAAAGTCACGCAAATAGACATTTCTTATATAATTTTTCATTAGAAAACGATTGACATGAATTTTAAAACGCTAACATGAACCGTTCTCGAGATATTGCACATTTTTCAAAAAAATTATCAAAAAGTCATATAAAATAAAAAAAAATATATTTCCTATTGAGAAACATGTTCACTTTTTATATGTAATACCATGCGATAAATTTGGTGACATCATTCTCGTGGAACTAGCTCGTTCCATTCATGAAAAAAGATACTTTTAGTAATACTTTTGTATTTGAACGCCAATAGTCATTTATCTGCTATAGGAATAACATATTTCTCCGTCCATAACGCTTGGCGATATTTGGACGACGAATTTGACGAAATGTGCCAACTTGGCGACATTTTTAATTGTTGCCAAATAAACAAAATCTCCCCAAATGGATAAAAATGACGCTAAATCAATGAAAATGACGAGTAATTGAAGAAAATTCATTATCTTGGAAAGAATATAAGTATCTACTATAAGAATAACATTTACTTTAACTGTAAAAGTAGTAAATTCATTGCATTATATAAGGAAAGTAATGTGTTGCCCACATCAGATTTTTTTATTTTTAATGCTTCTTAATGTTCCATGGTGGCGCTCCTTTCCATTTTCAACCAAAATTGCTTAGGATTTCTATAAATTAATGTTCATCAAATAGCTGGAGCGAATGCTAGGGAGAACATTGGGGATAACTCTGGAGCAAACAGACATTTGGCCAGAGACATATACGAAATGTATTCCGTTTTGGATTACAAAATATGTATCGTTACCAAATATATAAATATTTTGCACGCTAATTCCTCCAAATCTAATTGATAATAATGCGAATAATTTTTCTTTTCGGAAATATGAGCTAGATTAGTATATATGTTACCGCTAAAGCTCGAAAGCCGTTAATTTGTACATTACCTAGCTAATCTGGAGATTAACTGATTTGCTCCGTTAACGTGCGGAATCAAGAGTTTTCCCGCATTTTACCTAGGTAATGTGCGCATTAACGGCTTCCGTACCGTTAAAGTTAAAAAGTTTGTTTCTCTTATTTCCTTTCCCTACTCCTTCCCCTCTCCCTGCACTTTTAGTTTGGTTTCGCCAGTAGGTAATGTTCAGATTATCTAGGTAATTTGTAAATTACCCAGGTAATTTGAGAAATGAAGCAATTTTCGGACCTTTAACGGATCACCCTAGTTAATCTGCACATTACCTAGAAAATCTGTAGAATAACTGATTTCTGCACTTTAGCGGTATCATATAAAAATAATTTCAATATTTTAATATTTTGAACTTTCTTTTTGAAAATTCGAAAAGTATCTCTTCGAGCAAGTGTTTTTTTCCCCTTACTTTTACTCGAAATATCTTCGAAACAATAAAAGACAGATGCAAGTAAACGACAAAAATGTGTGTTAAGAAATTTGTTTTTAAATCTATTTTTCTTCTCTTTTAAATCCCCCATAGTTTTCGAGTAACCTTTTTATCAAGTTGATGCTGATTGAAAATTTTAAGTTTTTCAAGTTTGTAATGCTTGTATCTAAAAAACTAAAAATGCTATCCTTAAATAATAAGGAAGACGTTGTAGATCTTTGAAAGTGCTACAAGTGTACATAAATTGAGTTTGGATAGAGCCCACAGTTTTCGAAGTCTAGTGGTTATAATTTCGATATTTTAATATTTTAACATGGCTGGGAAACTGTAATATTTAAAACTACAAAGTATGCTGGTCATATGACTAAATTATAAATTTGCAAGGCATTACCTCCCATTTTGCGTTATTTTTGTCAAGTTCATGATATTTTTATCAATTTGGCGACATTTTCGTTAATTTGGCAGTATTTAAAAAAGTCGCCACGTTTGGGTGAGTACTAAGGGTTTTATCTCGTACAATTTATTTTGAGATTGCTGGTTCCAGGAATCCGACCATTTGTTATGAATAATTTCTAAGACAAATCGTTTGATACCATTTAAAGGAATGGTCAAATTTAAAGTCTGAGTAGTCAGTGTGGTCAGTCTGAGTAATAAGTGGAATGATTCACAGCTATCTTAGATGATAAGAGCTGTAAGGTGGTCAATGAGTCGGTGTAAATAATGTGCTTTTTGGCATTTTGGTGAAAGATGAATAAAAGAGATTGGTATACTGCCATTATCTCAGCCGCAAATATGGAGCAAGAGGCATGTAGTTTAAAATACTTTACAGTATTGTTAGAACCATAGGCCAAACCCACGTAATTGCCTGTTTTGGACTTGCCTGTAGAAACAGGGTTAAACTTCTTAGATATTTCTGTGTTCAGCAAATAGTTCCATGTAAAAAGCTTGAGTTGTGTTATCCTTCGTAAAATTGCTAAAAGGGTTCAAATATGCGAAATTTGGAACATGCCATGGAGATGTTTCATAACACTTTGTTTTCCTGACATCAAGATCTACTAGTGGGATCGTTTTACTACAATATTGCATATTCGCTTGCCAAAAGAAGGAATGCATGATTGTCCGTGGTTATAGAGTCTATCGTAATGCTCGCCCAGAATTGATCAGTGCAGAGGATGGTTCTGTAAAGACATGACGCGGTAGTAATAATGAAGTGCCAGCTGTTCATGCATTAATTCTAGTGATGGCTCATTATAACAAAGCCGGAAAAGGTTTTGGAAAAATCCGTTAATATTTGCGGCTGCAAAAGTGTACACACAAAAAGAAAATGACCATCGATACACATACAGACGAACATCACCCCCAAAAATAGTTAAAACATATTCAGGATGTCCTAAAATATATATATTGGCATCAAAATCTCGAATTCGAAAATTTTCGTGAAAACAATATTTTTTCTATATTATATTACATAGTATGAGACAGTAAAATGTGCATTGTAGACGGAGTTCATTTAGAAAAAGGCTGCACATTAAATTCTTCTGCATGTGGATATTTTTTATTACAGCATTAAACAAAGGGCAGCTACAAAAATGTGCATTGTTGACGTAGTTTATTTTTAACAGGCGTTATAATAAATTCCTGTGCATGTGGCTGTATTAACATTCCCGAATGGGACAGCCATTCCCTAAAAATTCTATTGTGTCAAACAAATGCTGTCTGTAGCAGTTTTAATATTGATACCTACTGAATAGACATTGCTGTACACTTTTGTATTTGTGTTTTTTCGTCTATCTCTTCATGTTACCTAGCCCGTTATCACACTTATTTTTAATTATCTGGTAAAAGCGCTGCAATCTTTTTTATTGATCGGACATAGTCCGTTTGATGTATACAAGTGCTTCTCACTCCTTATTGATTCAAAGGGTGGAATTTGAGTCGCACATACATATACGCATACATGTACGCAAGCACAAGCTCTCATACGCGCACAGGAACACACTCAGAAGCACCGCAATGAAATTTAATTAAACGCTGACAAGGATCTCTCATACGCTTTCCTAATAAAACGAGTAACCCGGTTCTCTGTATATTTCTTCATGTAATATGAAATAATAAGGTTACTACACGAAATCAGATAACTGAAACTAGTTCTAATGCAGTGTAGAAAGAAACAAACAAATCGTCTTATTTTATTAGCCATCTATCGGATAATGTCGAAGTTATGTGTTGTCGTCACTCTGTATACAGAATGAAATTTTACAGTCCTTGTACCTTTCAAAAGCTATTTAACAAAATCCGTGTATCTTAGATCTAGAATTGAAATATAACTTTAAAAATTTTATACTCATCTACCATAAATAATTTCAAAGAATGTTAAATATAATGAAAATTTCCGCTTAATCGATACCACTGCATAATGCTCTTGTATAAGAGAATCTTATTACTAATATCGAGGTCTTTTGAAAATAAAAGATGATTTAGTGCTCCTACGAGCTTTTTAGTTTTTTTGACAATGTACTCAAAGTGCGTACGCCAAGTAAGCCGGCTATCCAAATGGACACCGAGGTACTTGGCAGTACGCGAAAAAGGGATAGGCTGATTTTTGAACATTAAGGGGGGGGGGGGATACGGGCTCCAGAGAGAAAGACTGCCTGCGATTTGGATGCGTTTATCTTGATTTTCCATTTATCGTAATATTTTATAAGTATGCTGATATGATTCTGTAACTGGGTGTGGAGATAATTAATATTTTTGTTGGAGGATATAATACACGTGTCGTCTGCATATAAGCAAAGGGTGGTGTGAGGGGCGCGGGGGATATCATTTACATACAGATTAAAAAGAAGGGGCCCTAGAATGGATCCTTGCGGAACGCCTGCGTTGATGGTTTTAATTTCGGAGAGGGTATTTAGAGTTCGCTCTTATATGCATGCCCGATTTGGGGGTATGCATGTAAATCGAATATTCAAAAACTTCAAGTGGAACAGAACAGGATACTCCGAATCATCAGGAAAGCCCCTCGTTACTTACGTAATGATATAATTCACAAAGACTTTAAAGTAAAAACTATTAAACAGGCTATTAAAAAGCAAACTACAAAATTCTTTAGAGACATACCAAAAATACCGAATGAATCTCTGTTTAATCTCCAGGACTATGACCCGCGGGCGAATACAAAGCGTCCCCGTGCAGTCTTGTATGAACCTCCCTAAGCATCGTTTTAATTTTTCTAGCATTCCCAGTCTGCTTATTGTGCAACTCTTTAACCTCTTACATTCTTTTAGCATCTATCTCGCAAACTCCTCCCCCCTCAGCTTGTAACCAATGCTGCAAGTTGTATCCCAACTTGCCTCTAGATGGCAGCACCGCTGCACCTTAGTTTTCACTCTCCTTCCAATAAGGAAGGCTGGACTTTGTGTCCTTTATTGTATGAATCAGATCAATTTCGCTCAAATGATGACATGTGTTAATACTTTATCCACAGACCGGAGGTAAAAGCCTTCGGGCTAGGCACTCCAGCACGTAACCAACATCCCTGGGTAATCGATACCACTGATTCGGAGCCTAGACTTCGAGTTGTGTGGACGTGCTTTTGTATTGCTCCTGCTTTTATCAGTTGGTGATCTTCTTGCTTCCGCTTGGGCGTGTTATATCTAGTTACGATAGAGCACGTCGGGCAAAGCAATTCTACAGCTTGTTGTGTACGGGCGATTCGCCATTTTGGATTTTGTGCTTTCCATTTTGGAGTGCCACGTGTGTTGTTACCACGTGGTAGTGCTATATTTGGGAACTTCTCCACCCTGACGATATGGATTTGGAACGAGGCGACGTGGCAGCTACTCGCGAACTTGCTGGTGAGCTGGACGAGGAAGAATTCGGGCCTCTCAAGGGTGCCTTGACGAATTACTGTGAAACTCTACCTGATGATGGACTGATGACTGGACTGAAGGAAGAAATCAAGACCGCCATCAACTTCTGCACCTTGGCAGTCTACGTGATGACTCTTCACATCAGGGAGCTGCTGATGAACGGACTACTGGGACAGGAAGAGGATCAAGTCTCCAAGATGCTAGGTTCGTTACTTTCTGTGAACTCTTTTTTGTTTGCCCGGAAATTGGATAGGTTTATTGATTGTGATATTTATGGGATTTCTAAATGTGAGGGATGTAATTCTAGTGTTCAAATCAAAAGTAAAATGATAGAGCTAGGCTTAATTAAGGAAATTAAAGATGAAGATAAACTTAAAACGGTTGAAAATCCAAATAAAAAAAGAAAGATGGAGGGGCAATCCACTAAGGATGCTCCTACTAAAAGTCAGATTGTCGAAGAAAACTTAAATGTCCATGATAACATGGACTGTAATGAAATAGCTGATAATGTTGTAAATGTAACTGACAATGATTATGTTAAAACTAAGACTTACGCTGAGATTGCCGCGCAACCAGTTGTGTTTAAAAGTGCACCTAAACCTAAAACGGTCGAAAATAGTGACAGGCTAACAACAGTTGAAGTTGAGAAAAAAGACCCAAAAGCTGAATGTTTTTTCATAAAGTTCAATGATAATTACAAAGTTCTCCTTAAAAAACTAAATGATATCTCAGGAAATAAAGTATCTGGCAAGCTCACAGGAGACATGCTAAAATTGATTCCAAATGACGCTGACACCTACAGGGTTGCACAGCGCCATTTAAGTAGTGAGAAAATCCCCTTCCACAGCTTAAACCTAAAGACGGAAAGGCCAAAAAAGGTAGTTCTGAAGGGGCTACCAACAAATTATAACATAGAGGAAATAAAAATCACTTTAACATCCGAAGGATTAGATGTAGTCCGGGTTTCTCAACTGAGAAACACTAAAACGAGATTACCCCTGCCGATCTTCTTAGTCAGCCTTAGGCCTACGGCAGACTGGCAGAGGGTCTACAGACTAACAAGATTAGGTTACTTGGCTGTGAAGGTAGAGGCCTTCAGAGCACGAGGCTTCAAAATCTGCTACCGGTGCCAACAGTTCAATCACTCCTCGGAGAACTGCAGTATGCCACCTAAGTGCCTTAAGTGTGCTGAAGAACACTTCACACGGGACTGCCAGAGACCTAGGTCTGAGAAGGCTACGTGTGCAAATTGCAATGGAGACCACCCAGCGAACTTCAGGCAATGCCCGAAGAACCCCTGGAACAGAGGAAAGGCACCGGGGTATGCCCCCCCTCCCCAAAATCAGATACCCCCTTGGAGGCAAAAGGCCCTCGGATTAAACTCCCAGGCACCTCCTCAGGGCTCCTCGCACACTGTGCCACAGCAAAATAGATACCAATCTTCAGCACCCACCAGATCGGTGCAAGAGCAGGCCCCCAAACCTTCGTCTTCCAGAGAATTGACTCCGGAAGAAGTAAAACTGGCTACTACAGCCATTATAAGGAGAAAGGAAGCCGAAAAAGCAAGACAGGCGGAACTAGAAGCTAAAATTGTAAATCAATATGCTAAATCAAAAGAAGAAATCAAAACACGTGAAGCCAAAACTAAACGAGTCAGAGAGGAAGAGCTCGCGCAAACCCAGCTGTTAGAAAAAACGGTTGAAAAAAGGCAAAAAACTACTGAGGTCCAAAAGGATACTCACAAAAATGACCAAACCGCGGTTGAGGCTGAGGATATGGAAGCTGAGACTGAACCTGCTGGTAAAACCAATGATGAAAAGATGGATGAAATCCTCAACCTCATCAGAGGGTTTATCACCATGTTCGACCTAGATGCAATAAAACACCTGTTGATGCAGTTCGCAGAGCTAATACAAAAAAAGAGTGATCCAATGCAAATGGTCTTTGAGGCTTTTAAATTAATCGCGGACTTTAAAAATAACAGTGAGAATCAAACCCGCCATGGCTAGGTCCCAAAAAGAAAGCTTTAAAATAATATTTTGGAATGCGAACGGCATATCTCCAAGAATAAATGAACTTAGGAGCTACGTAAATGAAAATGATGTAGATGCCCTGTTAATTCAGGAAACTAAAGTTAGAGAAAATAAAAAACTAAACATAGCAAACTATATTGGCTATCACAACCTAAGCCCAAATACAACTGCTAGAAACCCCCATGGAGGAACAGCAATATATATCAAAAGAATCCCCACGAAGAAATAAGCAACATAAATCTTCAAGGAGTAGAAAATACTAGCATAAAAATTAAAATAAATAATGTAAACCCATTTATCCTAACTTCAATATATGTCAAAAACATGAGTGGTATAAATGTAGCTGCGCAGCTGGAACTGCTTTTCTCGCGATATCCAAACACAATACTCGCGGGCGACTTCAATGCACACCACCGAGCGTGGGGCAGCAGGAGAGCCAACATACGCGGTACACAGATACACAGA
This sequence comes from Amaurobius ferox, assembly GCA_951213105.1. NCBI lineage: Eukaryota > Metazoa > Arthropoda > Arachnida > Araneae > Amaurobiidae > Amaurobius > Amaurobius ferox. The sequence continues at coordinate 86,077,738 of OX578155.1, forward strand.
TTACTGAACACAACAAACACCAACATCATTGCACCGTCGAGACCAACCTGCTTCTCAGGTGCCAACGGCTCATTCATAGACTTTGTCCTAACGAGAAACATAGAATACGCTCACACTATCGATACCCTAGATGAATTCGACTCGGATCATTTACCGGTATTGGTGACATTCGATCTGAACACTCCCCTTCCAGCCTCTCTGGGACAAGAGAGGGTGAACTGGAACGTTTTCAAAAGAGCACTTTTTGAGCCGCACTTGGCAGTACCCAACATTATGAGCACGGCGGATATTGACTCTGCCACACACACACTCACAACAGAAATCAAGAGAGCTATTGCCTCTGCCACAACACATCGTGAGTCACCAAAAATGCCCACACTTTCCCACCATGTCAAACAATTAGTTAGGCAAAGGAACAGAATGCTTAAGACATGGCAGGCTAATAGAGACCCTACCCTCAAAAGGGAGCTTAACAGACTCACGTGGAAAGTCAGGGATAAAATTGTCGCAGAAAAGCAGCAACAGTATAAAGAGTTAATTGAATCCCTTAGCTCGGAAGACGTATCGCTCTGGCAATTCGCTCAAAGACTCAGAAAACCTCAAATTAAACTCCCGCCACTAATAGATGGCGTTAAAATCGCGTACTCAGACGAAGAAAAAGCAGAGGCGCTTGCTAGGCATTACGAAAAGCAATTTGAACCAAACCACGATCTAATGTGTCAGGACACCCTAAGAATGGTTAGGCAAACTCTAAACAACTTCAGTAACTCCCCGGTCACGGCTGAGATTAACCCAGCCACCCCGCAAGAGATAATTGATATCATCAAAAACCTTAAAAACCGTAAAAGCCCAGGGCACGACAAAATCAGGAATATTGCGGTCAAAAACCTACCCTTAAATATAATATTTTACTTGACCATCCTAATAAACAAAATACTAAAACTAAATTATTTCCCCAAAGAATGGAAGGAAGCGATAATTATAGCGATCCATAAGCCTGGTGAGGATGCCACAATTCCAGCCAACTATAGACCAATCAGCTTACTACCAACACTTAGTAAAATTACTGAGAAAATAATTCTTAATAGACTGAACACGCACCTTAGTGAGAATGATATTATCATTCCGGAGCAGTTTGGATTTCGGCCAAAACACTCCACCACTCATCAATTGCTGAGAGTGGTAGAGTACATATCTTCTGGACTTAATAGTAAGACACCCACAGCTGCGATTTTTCTTGACATACAAAAAGCATTTGATAAAGTGTGGCACTGTGGATTAGCATACAAATTGATCACTCTAAAAGTCCCTGACGCACTTGTCAAACTTTTAATCTCATACCTAAATAACAGACACTTCCAAGTTAGAGTAAAAGATAACTTGTCTACACCCAAGCTCATTAAAAGTAGTGTACCGCAAGGATCCATCCTGGGCCCGACACTCTTTAATATATATCTAAATGACATCCCCAGGACCCTAGACACGGAGCTGGCACTCTATGCAGACGACAGTGCGATACTTGCAAAACATCCTTACGTCTCAGTAATGCACAGACAGCTACAACAACACTTAGACATACTCCAAACATGGCTGGAAAAATGGCGAACAAAATTAAACCCCAATAAATGTCATTGGATTTATTTCTCTAGAAAACGTAAACCTCCGCCGCCTCTGTACATAAACAACCATGCCCTAAAAGCGGAAAAATCTACTAAATACCTAGGTGTAACCATAGATTCCCACCTAACCTGGAAACAGCACGTAACGAACTTAATCAAAAAAGCGTATATGGCCACAGGAGCCTTATACCCAATGATAGGAAACGGAAATCTAAGTTATCAAAATAAACTCCTAATTTATAAATCGGTCATCCGCCCGGGAATGCTGTATGCAGCACCCGTATGGGGATATGCCTGTAAAACTACTATAGACTTACTAGAGACAAAACAAAACAAAACCCTAAGGATTATAAGGAAAGCTCCTAGATACTTAAGAAACTCGGTAATTAGGAAAGACTTCAAAATAAAAACTGTTAGAGCCCAAATTAAAAAGCTAGCGCTTAAATTCTATAAAAATCTGCCATCTGTTCCAAATGAACTACTATTCAATCTGCATGACTATGATCACCGCAAAGCCAAATCACGTAAGAGACCACGCGCGGTACTTAATATTGACAATCGGAATTAGGTAAGTCCCAACTTAAATAGTTGATATTAAATTAAAACTCGATCAATGTTTTCTAAAAAATGTTCTTAAACCTTAAACTGCCAAATTGATAGGAAATCCTTAGAACTGCATCAACTCCCCAAAATTACTCAAACTCTAAATGTGCAACAAACTGCCACACTAGGAGCTAAGTCAAATAATAAAAACAGTAAATCAAAAACCTCGAACCTCCAACTATGGGCAAATGAAATAATGTCACAGTATGAAGATAAGAACCACACCTAGAGATTGGAGATTAAAGGCGCTTCGCGCCTGGTGCTCTTTTCTGGACGAAACCCACTCGCTATCGATACCACTCATTCGCCCTCGATTTGTCATCATTGGTCAGATTGCCATTCGGAGCTCAGACTTCGAAGTGTGAGGTTGTGATTTTGCGAAGCTGCTGTTTTTATCTTGTGGTGACTTTTCTTACTTACGCTTGGGCGTGTTATATCTAGTTACGATAGAGCACGTCGGGCTAAGTAATCTTCAACTTTTCTGTGTATCGCCATTTTGTGCTGTTCGAACTTGGATTGCCACGTGTGTTTTTCCCGCGTGGTTGTGCTTTTCGTACTTCGAGGTATTTGACCCTGATTTATGATGGATCTTGACAACGACCTTTTGGAGAAGACGAAGGAAGTTGCTAGTGAGCTGGAGGGTGACGATGCTCGGCCTCTCAAGGATGCAATGGATGCGTATCTTGGACGCCTGCCGGACGCTGGACTTCTTGCCGCAAAGACCCAGGAAGTGAAGGATGCGGTGAACTATTGTGGAATGGTGATCTACGTGCTGACACTGCATATCCAGGATATGCTCAAGTATGGACTCCTCGGACAGGACAAGGACCAAGTCTCCCGGATTCTAGGTTCGTTCAATTTTGTGAATTCTTTTTTGTTCTGCTGTGACATTGGTAAATTTAGAAATTGTGATAGTGATATTTATGTGATCTTTAACTCAGTTGAGGAGTATAATGATAGAGTAATTAGAGCTAAACTGTTAGAGTTAGGACTAATAAATGAAATTAAACTTGTTGACAAAACTGAAACGGTTGTAAATCCATGTAAAAGGGCTAGGATAGAGGAGTCTCACACTGAGGGAACTCCTACTAAAAACCAGGATGGAAATTTAAAATTAAAATCTAATGACCATGATAACATGGACTGTAATGCTGCTAGTGATAGTGTTGTAAATGAAAAGGTTAGTGATAATGTTGTAACTGTAAATGAAAAAGTTAAAAGTAAGACTAATGCTCAAATTGCCGCGCAACCGGTTCAATTTAAGAGTGCACCTAAACCTAAAGCGGTTGAAAATAGTGTTAGAGAAAATATTATGGAGGTAGAAAAAAAAGAACCAAAAGCAGAATGTTTCTTCATAAAGTTTAGAGACAACTACCAGGCTCTCCTTAAAAAGCTAAATGAAATTACAGGCAATAAAGTATCTGGCAAACTCTCAGGAGATATGCTCAAACTCATACCCAATGACGCTGACTCCTATAGGGTTGTTCAGCGCCATTTGACTAGCGAGAAAATCCCCTTCCATAGTTTAAACCTAAAAACTGAAAGGCCAAAAAAGGTAGTTTTGAAGGGGCTACCAACTAACTATGACATTGAGGAGATTAAAATGACGCTAACATCCATTGGATTAGATGTAGTCCGGGTTTCTCAATTGAGAAACACAAAAACAAGATTACCCCTGCCGATCTTCTTACTCAGCCTTAGGCCCACGGAAGACTGGCAGAGGATTTACAGACTGACAAGGTTAGGATACTTGGCTGTGAAGGTAGAGGCCTTCAGAGCACGGGGCTTTAAGATTTGCTACCGGTGCCAGCAGTTCAACCACTCCTCTGAGAACTGCAGTATGCCACCAAAGTGCCTGAAGTGTGCACAAGATCATTTCACACGGGACTGCCAGAGACCCAGGACAGAGAAGGCAACGTGTGCAAATTGTAATGGAGACCATCCAGCGAACTTCAGGCAATGCCCGAAGAACCCCTGGAACAGAGGAAAGGCACCGGAGTATGCCCCCCCTCCCCCAAAAAATCAGATACCACCTTGGAGGCAAAAGGCCCTCGGACTAAACCGACAGGCATCCCCTCAGGGCTCCTCGCACATAGTGCCACAGGAAAAAAGACACCAACCTTCAGCACCTACCAGATCGGTGCAAGAGCAGGCCCCCAAATCATCGACCTCCAGAGAATTGACCCTGGAGGAAGTAAGAGCAGCTACAGCTGCCATTAAAAAGAGATCGGAAATAGAAAAAGCCAGACAGGCAAAGGATAGGCTTGACATTAAGGTTGAGGATTGGAAACAAAATAAACGAGTCAGGGATGAAGAGATCGCGCAAACCCAGCCGTTAGTTAAAACGGGTGAAAAAAAGCAAAAAACTATCGAGTTCCAAAAGGACACTCACAAAAAAGTGCAAACCGCGGTTGAGGCTGAGGAAATGGAAGCTGAGACTGAACCGACTGATAAATCTGATGCTGAAAAGATGGAGGATATCATCAACCTCATCAGAGGATTTATTAGCATGTTCAATCTAGACGACATAAAACATCTGTTGATGCAGTTCGCAGAGTTAGTACAAAAAAAGAGCGATCCTATGGTAATGGTCTTTGAGGCACTTAAAATAATCGCGGACTTTAAAAATAACAGTGAGAATCAAACCCGTCATGGCTAGGTCCCAAAAAGAATCCTTAAAAATAATATTTTGGAATGCGAACGGCATATCTCCAAGAATAAATGAACTTAGGAACTATGTAAATGAAAATGACGTAGACGCCTTATTAATTCAGGAAACTAAAGTTAGAGAAAGTAAAAAACTAAACATATCCAACTATATATGCTATCATACTCTTAGCTCAAATACTAATGCTAGAATGCCCCATGGAGGAACAGCAGTATACATTAAAAGAAATATTCCCCACGAGGAACTAAACAACATAAATCTTCAAGGTATAGAAAATACTAGTATAAAAATTAAAATTAATAATACTAGCCCGTTTATCCTAACCTCAACATATGTCAAAAATATGAGTAGAGTAGATGTAGCTGCGCAACTGGAACTGCTTTTCGCGCGATATCCAAACACTATACTCGCAGGCGACTTCAACGCGCACCACCGAGCGTGGGGCTGTAGGAGAGCCAATTCACGCGGTACACAGATACACAGACTGCTGAACACGACAAACACTAACATTATTGTACCGCCGACACCAGCCTGCTTCTCAGGCGCCAACGGCTCATTTATAGACTTTGTCCTAACGCGAAACATAGATTACGCTCACACTATTAGTACCTTGGATGAATTCGACTCGGATCATCTGCCGGTACTGGTGACATTCGACCTGAACACACCTCTTCCAGCCTCTTTGGGACAAGAGAGGGTCAACTGGGAAGTATTCAAAAGAGCACTCTTCGAGCCGCACTTAGCAGTACCTAACATAATGAGCACGGCGGATATTGACTCTGCCACGCACACACTCACAACAGAAATCAAGAGAGCAATTGCCTCTGCCACAACACATCGTGAGTCTCCAAAAATGCCCACACTTTCCCACCATGTCAAACAATTAGTAAGGCAAAGAAACAGAATACGTAAGACATGGCAGGCTAACAGAGACCCCGCCCTTAAAAGGGAGCTTAACAGACTCACGTGCAAAGTCAGGGAAAAAATTGTCGCAGAAAAGCAGCAACAGTATAAAGAACTAATCGAATCCCTTAGCCCAGAAGACGTATCGCTCTGGCAATTCGCAAAAAGACTCAGGAAACCTCAAATTAAGCTCCCGCCACTAATAGATGGTGCTAAAATCGCGTACTCAGACGAGGAAAAAGCCGAGGCGCTCGCAAGCCATTATGAAAAACAATTCCAACCAAACCACGATCTAATGTGTCAGGACACCCTAAGAATGGTCAGACAAACTTTAAATAATTTCAGGAATTCCCCGGTAACGGCTGAGATTAGCCCAGCCACCCCGCAGGAGATAGTAGAAATCATTAAAAATCTCAAAAACCGTAAAAGCCCAGGGCACGACAAAATCAGAAATATTGCGGTTAAAAACCTACCCTTAAACGTAATATGTTACTTGACAATCTTAATAAATAAAATATTAAAACTAAACTATTTTCCCAAAGAATGGAAGGAAGCGATAATTATAGCAATCCATAAGCCTGGTGAGGATGCCACAATTCCAGCCAACTATAGACCAATTAGCTTGCTACCGACACTTAGTAAAATTACTGAGAAAATTATTCTTAAGAGACTGAACACGCACCTTAATGAGAATGACATTATTATTCCGGAGCAGTTTGGATTTCGGCCAAAGCACTCCACCACTCATCAATTGCTGAGAGTGGTAGAGTACATATCTTCTGGTCTCAATAACAAGACACCCACAGCTGCGATTTTTCTGGACATACAAAAAGCCTTTGATAAAGTATGGCACTGTGGATTAGCGTACAAATTGATCACTTTAAAAGTCCCTGACGCTATTGTCAAACTTTTAATCTCATACTTAAATAACAGACACTTTCAAGTCAGAGTAGGAGGTAACTTATCTACACCCAAGCTCATTAAAAGTAGTGTACCGCAAGGTTCTATCCTGGGCCCGACACTCTTTAACATATACCTGAACGACATCCCTAGGACTCCAAACACAGAGCTGGCACTCTATGCAGACGACAGTGCGATACTTGCAAAACACCCCTATGTCTCAGTAATGCACAGACAGCTACAACAACACTTAGACATACTCCAAACTTGGCTGGAAAAATGGCGAATAAAATTAAACCCCAATAAATGTCATTGGATTTATTTCTCAAGAAAACGTAAACCTCCGCCGCCTCTGTACGTAAACAACCATGCCCTAAAAGCGGGAAAATCTACTAAATACCTAGGTGTAACGATAGATTCCCACCTAACCTGGAAACAGCACGTAACGAACTTAATCAAAAAAGCGTATATGGCCACAGGAGCCTTATACCCAATGATAGGAAACGGAAATCTAAGTTATCAAAATAAACTCCTAATTTATAAATCGGTCATCCGCCCGGGAATGCTGTATGCAGCACCCGTATGGGGATATGCCTGTAAAACTACAATAGACCTCCTAGAGACAAAACAAAACAAAATCCTACGGATTATCAGGAAAGCTCCCAGGTACTTAAGAAACTCGGTAATTAGGAATGACTTCAAAATAAAATCTGTTAGAGCCCAAATTAAAAAGCTAGCGCTTAAATTTTACAGAAATTTGCCATCCGTTCCAAACGAACTGTTATTCAATCTGCATGACTATGATCATCGCAAGGCCAAATCTCGTAAGAGACCCCGCGCTGTTCTAAACATCGATAATCGGAATTAAATGATCCCACCTCAAACATCTGATTTTAAAATAAAACTCGCGACTATTATTTTATAAAAAAGAAAAAAAAAATATTCTAAACACTAAACTGCCAAAACGCTAGGTAACCCTTAGATCTGCATCAACCCCCCCAAACTGCTTAAACTCTAAATGTGCAACAAACTGCCACACTAGGAGCTAGGATAAATAATAAAAAGTAGTAAATAAAAACCTCGAACCTCCAATTAGGGTCACTGAATTAATGTCACAGCTTGACGATAAGAACCACATATTGAAACTGGAGATTAAAGGCGCTTCGCGCCTGGTGCTCTGTCTTGTACGACACTACGTATCATCGATACCACGTCAAGCCATAAGTCTCACGCAAACTGACCTGAATAAGGACAGAATTAAAAGAAAATATTATGTATTAAGTATGTTGTCGTCACTCAGTATACAGAATGAAATTTTACAGTCCTTGTACCTTTCAAAAGCTATTTAACAAAATCCGTGTATCTTAGATCTAGAATTGAAATATAACTTTAAAAATTTTATACTCATCTACCATAAATAATTTCAAAGAATGTTAAATATAATGAAAATTTCCACTCAATCGATACCTCGTCAAGGCATAAGTCTCCCGCAAACTGACCTGAATAAGGACAGAATTAAAAGAAAATATCTACATTGGTTATTCTGGAACGCTTTCGTAATGAAACGAGTAATCATTTTTGTATATTTCTTCATGTAATATGAAATAATAATGTTACTACACGAAATCAGAGAACTGAAACTAGTTCCACTGCAGTGTAAAAAGAAACAAACAAATCGTCTTATTTTATTAGCCATCTATCGGATAATGTCGAAGTTACGTGTTATCACTCTGTATACAGAATGACATTTTACAGTCCTTGTGCCCTTCAAAATCTATTTAACAAAATCCCTGTAACTTAGATCTAGAATTGAAATATAATTTTTAAAATTTTATACTAATCTACCATAAATAATTTCATAGAATATTATATATAATAAAAATTTCCGCTGAGTTGGCATCACGTCAAGGCATAAGTCTTACGCAAGCTGCCCTGAATGACAGAATTAAAAGAAAATATCTACTCTGGTTATTCTGGAACGTGGAGACAGATGGACGTTTCAAATCCGAAGTGTCCCACCAAAGTATTTATACTTTAATAATCTACTCAGCGCTAAAGTAGTGATTCATGGGGAGGCAAAAGGTCTCATTTTTTAAAATATAATTTTTATAACGTATTTATTAAAACAATTTCCCGTAAATTTAAATCACCAATGTGGACGTTCGAAAAAACAAAGGAAAAAAATTACACTTCTTATAAAATCTTTTTCCGGGGATGCAAATCTGAATCACACCTGTTGAAAATGATAAGCGTCATTTTCTTGGCAGTTATATATATATATATATATATATATATATATATGTTATACACATAATATATATATTATATATATGACATATATAAAGGGTGTCCGATAAAGTCCTTTAACGTCCACAACAAACGCCCACAACTGTTTACCACCGGCAATTCCTCACAGACTTCTAAACTTTCTAGCAAGCACTCGATATATCTTATACCAATTCGGCGTTTGTTGTGGGCGTTAAAGGACTTTTTCGGACACCCTGTATATATATATATATACACTGGGTCCTTCAAATTTCCGTATAAATTTTAAAAATTCATTAAAAATCGAAAAATCATCACAATGAGGTACGGTTTGTACCATAAGTATTGCTAGGCCGGGTATTTTTCTTTTTTGACGTGAAAAAATTTTGTAGTTTAAGAAATCACCATGGGTGGCGCTAAACGCATTGGAAAGACAAAGAAAATAACTTACTGTACATGTTAAACCGTGTGACAAGCCTAAGTAACTCTGAATAGGTGATAGGACATTTTACTTTCTTTAGATTTTTCCTAAATCGAAATTTTCGCGAAGCATCTGATGCTGATTCTCCGCTCACGTAATACAGTTTCCCTAACAAAGCTTTCTCGATCATAGTTAATATTCTCCCAAAAACTTCTTCTTTGCACCGTTTACTAATGAATGAAATGAAGAATATACAGAGCACTACAGCTCTTTTATAACAGCCTCATTTGCATACTTTTGGAAGATGTATTCGGTTATTTATCTCCGAGAAATAAAGGAGAATTTCGAAAACGGGTGAGTTCCGTAGAAGTCTGCCTTGAGTCGATGATGGATATACTAGCGTGTCAAAAGGGGCGGAGCTACGGGGAGAGGAGGGCAGGCGTGGCTAATCGAACACGCGGGCGGAAAGTTCAAAATCAAAGTACATGGGTCGTAAACATAACATAACAGGATTCCCCGTCCTGACAATACTATGGTACAAACTACAGTGACTAGAATATCTAGTGTCGCGTTCAATGAAAAAAATCGGGCGTATTATTCAGGAAATGAAACAGATGGCGCTGCAGTTCCAACGGACCCGCGTATAGCAGACAACTCTATATTTTTATATGCAAGAAATACGTCATTTGAAATAAGAAATTTAAATAAACTATCTGTTTAAAATATGTTTTGACTTCAAAATAGAGTTTCAGGGAAATTATTTTTCTCCAGAAACAATTCCTATTATAGTTAACACGCAGATATTAATGCAAAATATATATTTTTAAAATTCGTTTCTTGCGATAAAACAGACTGTTTCATCGGTCTGTGATGCCTTGAATTTTTTTTTTTTTTTCAGTATTATTTTGTAAGACATTTCATTATTATTTGGTCAGCAAACGTTATTTTTATAATTATATAAATATATATAGTCATACAATTTCATCTTACAACTTAGAGAGGGATACAAAACGAATGTAAATTTACAATATGTTTGTTTTAAATAATGCATTTGTAGACAGAAATGCATATAAATTTTCTTTTATACAAAAAATTAAATGAAAAGCTCAGATAAAACTTGAATAAAATTTTTGTAAATAAGTCATATTGTGAGTTATGTTTGGGGAAAGATATAGTCAAATGTATCATCATTATAACTAAATAAATAATAAAATTTACCTGGCAGCTCATCTTTATAGCATATTACTGTAAATCCTTGAAAATTACCTTATATCTATACATAACACTATTAAGATAAGAATATTTTATGTTGATTCTTTTTTCATTATATCTATCTTGATTATCTTTTAATTACATCTATCTTGATTATCTTATAATTATATGCATATATTAAATCAATTTTGCATCGATTAATTTGACATCGTTTTGAGAACTTTTTCATAATTTTTTTCTACATGTTAAAATTCAAACTTCATTGAATTAATTTCATGATTTCAACAATAAATTTGCACCAGTTGAAAATAAATGACATATATAAATTGAACAAAATATTTACAGATAAGGTACTATTTCTTACCTTATATTACACAATAAGTTTAATATGATACAATGTCTAATAAAAATCATCAGTATAATATAGATATATACATCCTTACAGAAAAATAGATGTTTTAAGAATATTATCTACTTTAGAGGAGACAAAAACTAAATTTAAAAATAAAAATATTTTAATAGCAAAAAAGTATCATTATTTTAATATTTTACATGCATTTCATTTATTCAAATGCACTATTTACATTTACTCATCTTTGAGACTTTTACTTTGTTTCTTTGTGTACATTTTTCTCTGTTGATGCCTTTAATATAAAAATGAAGTCCGGTTATTAAGTAAAATTTCAATAATGTTTTTGTCAGTTCGATCTTGTGACTTTCACATCCTCCTCTCCTCTAGGTTTTCCTCTAGGTAATAATATTTGTTCGTTTGTAATGTCTTTCAACAAAGTGCGGGTCAAAATGTAGTTCACACACAACAGAAGATTCATCCAAAGCTTTATCTTGTCTTGGTATTAATTTTTCCCATTGTTTAAGCACTTTCAGGATCGTTCGTAGCAGCAAAAAGAGATGATTTAGCTTTGCTTGATTTGTAGCCAGTAGAACATCTAGGCACGAAACATTTACGGTGCCGTTTACGACTTTTCGATTACACATTAACATCATCATCATTTTCCATAATGACTAATGAAAACTAATGTTTGTTGAAAAATGAAACACGCTTTGAAACAAATAATAAATATAACAGATGAACTACAATAACAAGTCAATAAACTGATAGAGTATAATACATTGGATATAAGATTTTGACAGTAACAGACAAAAACAATTGAGAGAGTAAACATATAATGGTACTAAAACGATTAATAAAAAATCAAATTACGATCTAGAAAATTTTAACTAATAAATTCAGCTAATAGATAACTTCAACTGACGATAACAGATGGCGCTCTACTCTCTTGTTCCGCTTTTACTCGATTTGTCCTGAATTCTTGGACAGGTTTTTCAACGCCTTTCTCCTACGAACGCGACACTAGGTAGTCTAGGCACTGTAGTACAAATCGTACATCAATTCGATGATTTTTCGATTTTTAATGAATTTTTAAAGTTGAAACGGACTTTTGAGAGACCCTGTGTGTATATATATATGTGTGTGTTACCGCTAAAGCTCGAAAGCCGTTAATGTGTACATTACCTAGCTAATCTGCAGATTAACTGCTTTGCTCCGTTAACGTTCGGAATCAAGAGTTTTTCGCATTTTTTCTAGATAATGTGCACATTAACGGCTTCCGTATCGTTAAAGTTCAAAAGGTTATAGGTATGCTTCTCGCAAAAACCAACTGCTATGTAATTCAAAGTGTCACCAATTTTTAGATTGCACTAATAATTAAGCATAATTTTATCATATGTTTTGCTTGCAAATTCATTTCCTTAATTGTAATAATATTTTAAACCGTTTGATTCTTTGTATTATAGGTTTTTAATTGATGGATAATTGATTCTATCAACTAATTTATTGATTGTATTAACTTGATTCTTTAGAAAAGCTGCTGTAGTTCCAGCAAATGTCTTAATTTCACTTTAACGAGTACCTAGTAGGTAATGTGTAGATTATCTAGATAATTCGCAGACTACCTAGGTAATTTGAGAAATGAAACAATTTTCGGCACTTTAACGGATCACCATAGTTGATCTGCACATTACTTAGATAATCTGTAGTATAACTGATTTCTGCACTTTAGCGGTAAAATGTATATATATATCGACAGATAGATAAATATTGCATATTAATCACATTTACAGGTAAATATTAATAATTACCAATGAGGTTTGGTCATTGTGATTAATTAAGCATAATTTATTGAAACCCCAACTCTAACGTAATTCCGTAATGGAAATAAATCTCAAGCTAAACGGGTTGAAAATTATTACATTGACCAAATTGCATTGGTAATTATAAATAACAACCGGTTCATGTGATAAATTCTCATAAATTATTCATTTAACCGGTTTATTTGATTAGTATTAATAATAGCCGGTAATTATTAATAATAACCGCATTGACTGTAACATATATACTCTGTTATATGACGTGCTTAACATTTGGTATATACATTGCAGATGATTCAACGCCGTGGGAATTACCTTCGCCCTAAAGATTTTTTTTTTCAAGACTGGGAATCTTACAAGAAAGGTTTTGGTAACGTGGATAAAGACTTCTGGCTAGGTAGTGATACATATGTGACTCTAACGAAATGTGATAGATACTAGTTTTAAAAAATGAAGTTCGAAATTTTCAATACTTAAATAAGTAGTTTTGAAGTATATACAAGAGATTGTTGAAACTCATTTTTATTTTCTCATATGTAGTATTGAGAAAGTATTGTTTTCAAGAAAATTTTTTATTTTTAGATTTTGATGTCAATATATGTAGTAAAATTTATCGAATACGTTTCGACTATTTTTAGAGTAATGTCCATCTATCTGTCTGTATGCATGCATGTTGTCTATTTCTTCAGCGTCCACAAATATGAATGGATTTCAACGAAACTTTATATCCGGCTTTGCTATCCAAAAATCAAGAACTGGATAGAGTTTTCTTTTTAAATTCGAGCGAAGATTTCGACATTTATTTGAAATTTTATGTTTTTTAACATGGCAGTAGGACAAAATTTGATGTAATCATGATTGAAAAGGTTTATTTGTGTCTTAGTGATCACGATAATTTATAGTTTCAATCATTGTTGTGAAAATAGCCGTTATACAATGTTTTTGTTCGTGACGTCATTGGTCACACTAGGGGGGCAAGTTACACTTCCCCTGGAGGGTATATTGTCAAGCATGTATCAATCGAAATATTTTTTTAACCCCTTTAAAGTGAAGAGTAATACGCTATAATTGTAATGATTTGAACCTTTGATAAAACCATTTTTTCAAAAAATTTTGTAAAATTTAAAAACCAGAAAAAAAGAATCTACTAAGGATACTGGTATGAGACATTCGAATTCTCAAGGTCTCAAGGACAGGGTTTTACGGAGTGCCCAGGAGGGGAAAAAATCCCCCCTTTAAACTCCGGGCGAAAAGAAAAAGAAATACTGAAGAGATATACATAAGGGAGAGAGTTTACATCAGAAGGTTCGCTTGGGGGGGGGGGCTGCGACCGAAGTCGGGGCCTTCCCCAAGTCTTCAGAAAGAGGAGAAAGAGCTAGGGCCCAAGCGGGCGCCTAGCGGGGGAAAAAGGAGAGGGGAGAAGAAGCGCCCCCCGAGGGGCGCAGAGCCTTGAGCTTGAGAACGGGGGGGGGGGGGGTAACGTACATAACAAAAAAAGTTTCAAGATTCGTCGAAGGATCGCGAATTCCCAAAAGCAAGGGAGGGGCACGGAGTTAACTTGAGTTCAGAAAAAAAAAACGAAGGGGGTGAGAAATTCGAATTCTACTTTTGCCTTTCTGAAACTTTCTGCAAATTCCTTATTTCGTGTTATTGGCAAGCATATTTTTTTTCTTATTTTACTGTACGGTTAACATTCAATTTAATCTCTACAATTTAAATTTTTCTTATTATACAAAATTCGACAATCTGACAAAACGCAAAATTTCTGAATTTCACATAACTCTGGTGCTATTTATGACCTAAATATTGATAACATTTAACTGTTCGTAACTGCTTGTCCCGCTAGGAGATTTTTAAGATAGTAAAAAAGATGTCAGTTAATTATAACAATACCGAATGATTCGAAACTATTTTATCAAATTCTGATAGAAGATAGGAAACACCGATACAAATATTTTCCGTTAATGAATGTACGTCCACATACGTCATCGGTTGATGCTAGACGGCGCTGCTGAGCGGTTCGGTAATTGGCTGCTTTTACACTTTCATTATTGGTAACGCGGACTTCGTACATGAAACATGGAGTATTTCTCGAATGCTAAGAAGGCTGGCATACGCCTAACCTTTTAAACCCAATGAAAATTTATGAGTTGTTTGAAGATTTTACTGTGACCGGTACGGTCACAGATGTGTGTTAAACCATCAATAGTTTGCGTGTATGTAACAGAAACCATGTGAAACTTGAAAAACTGCTGTAAAACTTCTGCAAAATTGCTGTAAAACTGATATAAAACTGATATACGCAACATTTTTGTTTACACTTTCTGCCTTTCATTTATGTACCAGCATCGCCCACGAGGACCGCAAGGAGTGACAACTGCAGACATACATACACTCATATATGAGAAAGGTTCATTTTAGTGTTCCTTGTCTCACATTAAAATTTGAACAGAGTGTTTTAAATCACCCTCTGTACAATACAGATTCCCATAGACAAATTTCCTTTAATCATCCGTGTTGGTTGACAATTATTCTTGTAGAATTTACAAGGCGGGTGCTATTACTTTCGTTATATAGAGACTGTATAAGGAAAGTATTGTGACGGGGTCGAAAATTCGAATTCGAGTTTTCGACGGGAGAGCACGTTTCAAGCATCCCTGATCACGAATCAAACATTGTTGAAGGGATGTCTGTGTGTGTGTGTGTGTCAGTGAGTCTGTGGAGACGATAACTGACGAACGAATGGACCGATTCGAACCAAATTTGGTAGAAAAATCACAATCCGTAAACACTGGAAGCCTATTGTTTTTATACGCAATCGAATGTTCAGAACCCCCTAAATTTTTGAATGAAATTTTGAAAAAATCGTCAAAAAATCAAAACCACTAATAAAGTTACGCAAATAGACATTTTTTATGCAATTTTTCATTAGAAAACGATTGACACAAATTTTAGAATGCTAACATGAACCGTTCTCGAGATATTGCACATTTTTCAAAAAAATTATCAAAAAGTCATATAAAATAGAAAAAAAGTATTTCCTATTGAGAAACATGTTCACTTTTCGTATGTAATACCGTGCGATAAATTGAGTGACATCATTCTCGTGGATCTAGCTCGTTCCATTCGTGAAAAAAGATACTTTGAATAATACTTTTGTATTTGAACGCCAATAGTCATTTATCTGCTATAAGAATAACTTATTTCTCCGTCCATAACGCTTGGCGAGATTTTGGCGACGAATTTGGTGGAATGTCGCCAACTTGACGACTTCTTTTAAATGTTGCCAAATTAACGAAAATCTCGCCAAATGGATAAATATGACGCTAAATCAATGAAAATGAAGACTAATTGTCGAAAATTAAATATCTTGGAACGAATATTAGTATCTACTATAAGAAAAACCTATTATTTTACTGTAAAAGTAGTAAATTCATTACATTATATAAGGAAAGTCATGTGTTGCCAACATCAGATTTTTTTGATACGCTACTTACGTGCAATAATTTCTTTAATTAGGAATTGATAATACCTTCGCCCTGAGCAATCAAAAGTTGGTTGAACATTATTATTGTATAATTTACAGAGCGGGTTGTATATAGATACGCCACTTACAATCTATTCTTTAATTAGGGAATGACAATATCTTCGTTCTGAGCAAACAAAAGTTCGTTGACAATTATTACTCTAGAATTTGCAGTGTAAGTGTTATTTTAATACATCATTTACTATCTATTCTTTAATTAGGGAATGATAATACCTTCACCCGGAGCAATCAAAAGTTCGTTGACATTTACTATTGTAGAATTCGCAGTGTGAGTTGTATTTTGATATGCCACTTACAATTTATTCATTGATTAGGGAGAGACACTATCTTCGTCCTGAGTAATCAAAAGTTGGTTGACAAATATTAATGTAGAGTATGCAGTGAAGGTGTTAAATTCGCACGTCACATAAATCTATTCTTTAATTAGAGAATGGCATTACTTGACCTTGAACACTCAAAAATTGGTTGATAATCATTGTTGTAGATTCTGCAGTGCAGGAATCATTTTGATACACCATTTACAATCAATTCTTTGATTCGGAAATGATAATACCTTGGCCCTGAGCTATCAAAAGTTGGTTTGCAAATATACTCTATTATAACAAAAAAATCGACGCACCAAGAAGGAGTTGTCCTATTGTAATGAATTTTCGTATGCAAAGACATTTTGAGGGAACATACAAATGAATAAAATTTAGTGGCCAATGAATAAATAGTGGGAGCTCCAGCGCATCGGAACTGGGATTCAGCAGGTGTATATCTGGGCAGGTGTATATCTCCAGGTGGGTATGGTCTGGGGTGCCATCTCCTTTGATAGCCGGACCCCTTTGGTAGTCAATTCTGGCACACTGACAGCACAGCGGTACGTAGATAACATTCTACGACCGGTTGTGTTACCGTTCCTTTTGCCACACCCCGGACTTACTTTTCAACAAGATAATGCCCGGCCGCACACGGCACGTGTTGCTATAAATTGTCTTCAAGCTTGCCCAACACTTCCTTGGCCAGTTATGTCTCCTGCTCTCTCTCTCATAGAACACATTTGGGACTTTATGGCAAGGCAATTGCAACCATCCCAGAATGTTGACGATTTAACCCGACAGTTGGAAACAATTTGGCAAGACCTTCCGCAGGACACCATCCGTGAACTTTATCAGTCTATGCCACGCCGGGTGCGCCGATTTTTTTGTTATAAAGTGTGTTATTGTAGAATTTGCAATGCGGGCTGTATTTTGATATGCCATTTACAATCTATTCTTTAATTAGGGAATGACAATATCTTCGCCCTCAGCAATCAGAAGTTGTATTCTGTCCGCTTCGATCTTAAAGACATAGAAGGCAGTCGACGGTACGCTCTGTATGATGCTTTCTGGATTGATGACGAAGATCACCTGTATACTTTACACATCAAGGGCTACAGTGGAGATGCAGGTAAATGCGATTCGTACTCAACAACATATTCAAAACGACATTTTACAGTGTTATTGTAAGAGGCGGAGCTAGATATTTTAACTTGGTAAGCCACAGTTTGATTGTCGACCTCTCCTCATACACATACGCACACTTTCTTAATTAACAACATATTAACTACAATCCATTTTTAAATATTTTAAATTCCATCTGCTAACATTTCGCTCCATTTTATAATTGTATATAAATTGCATTTTTTACCTTCCTTATATATATAATGTATAAGGAAAGTATTGTGACGGGGTCGAAAATTCGAATTCGAGTTTTCGACGGGAGAGCACGTTTCAAGCATCCCTGATCACGAATCAAACATTTTTGAAGTGATGTCTGTGTGTGTGTATGTGTGTGTGTGTGTGTGTGAAAGTATGTGTGTGTGTGTATGTCAGTGAGCCTGTGGAGACGATAACTGACGAACGAATGGACCGATTCGAACCAAATTTGGTACAAAAATCACAATCCGTAAACACTGGAAGCCTATTGCTTTTATACGTAATCGAATGTTCAGAACCCCCCTAAATTTTCGAATAAAATTTTGAAAAAATCGTCAAAAAATCAAAACCGCTAATAAAGTTACGCAAATAGACATTTCTTATGTAATTTTTCATTAGAAAACGATTGGCATAAATTTTAGATCGCTAACATGAACCGTTCTCGAGATATTGTACATTTTTCAAAAAAATTAAAAAGCCACATAAAAAAAAATTCCTATTGAGAAACATGTTCACTTTTCATATGTAATACCATGCGATAAATTGAGTGACATCATTCTCGTGGATCTAGCTTGTTCCATTCATGAAAAAATATACTTTGAATAATACTTTTGTATTTAAACGCCAATAGTCATTTATCTGCTGTAAGAATAACTTTTTTCTTAGTGCATAACGCTTGGCGAGATTTTGGCGACGAATTTGGCGGAATGTCGCCAACTTGGCGACTTTTTTGAAATGTTGCCAAATTAATAAAAATCTCGCCAAATGGATAAAAATGATGCTAAATCAATGAAAATGACGACTAATTGTCGAAAATTCAATATCTTGGAAAGAATATTAGTATCTACTATAAGAAAAACCTATTTTTTTATTGTAAAAGTAGTAAATTCATTACATTATATAAGGAAAGTCATGTGTTGCCCACATCAGATTTTTTTTTATTCCATTCCTTGTATTGTGTTTCTACTTCATTGTATATTACCTGTCCTAGAACAGTCAGGCTTTTACCATATTAGAATTATTTTATTTTCCATAATTCTATTATTGCGTTTTGTATTTTGTGTCATTTTTTCTTGTTAAGTATCTCTATTTCTTTTAATTCCTTTTTTAACACTTTTCAACAAAGTTGAAAAGTGTTTATGATTTTGTTCATTCTGTCTGTCTGTTTGTCTGTCCGTTAGTACGATAACTGCCGTAAAAGTGACTTTATCAAAATGAAATTTTAGTATGTGGTTCAGACGGTCTGCGGGACCTATTGGAATATAAATGAAAAATATCACCCAATTAGTTTTGGATTGAACCCGGGTTGAAAAAATGAAATACATTGAACCCTATGGGACCTAATGTTTAAACATTTTTAAGCGGATTTAAAATTCACAAATTGCATCGAAAGTTTTAGGAAATATTCAAATTATCCCATAAAATATATAAACAAAATTTCAGAAAAATAGATTCAGTAGTTTTTTAAATAAAAATTAAAATAATAATTACACCTTTTATATGAAGAGATCACGTGACCATTATATGAAAAGATCACGTGACCCATTTCAAAATAAAATATGTTATCCATCTTGTGTCAAAATCGTGATTTTTAAAGTTCTTTTTAATTCGTATTTAGTGTTGTATCCGTCCTAAAACCGTTTTATTTTTGCCTAAATTCTGTGCATCTACATACTGAAACAACGCAATTACAATATATTTGAGTTTAAATAACCGTCCCACTTAGATTATTTCTACCAACGAAGCCTAATTTTCACTTATGTAAAATGTAAACAGCAAAATATGTAGAATGAGTTGTATTAGAAATTGCTGCATTTCTTTAACGCAAAATTATCTAGCTCATGGAGTCTGCAATATAGCTGATATGAATGAAATATTCATTGATTTTACAGAGAGAAGGACGATTTATTCGATGAAGAAGCATAGAGTTTAATTACTTGTAGCTCCATGGTCTTAATTTTTAAATACAATAAATTATTATAGTATTGTGATGAATGAAATGAATGGGAAAATGTTATGAATGAAATGCTGCTTCTATAGAGAGATCCAGGCATGTTATTTTTTCTATGACGTCATTTGAATGAATTTCAGTGGTTTTCGATGAAGTTTTCAAATATAATAAATTATCGTAGTATTATGATAGTTTTAAAAATATTACCGAGGAATGTATCGCATTTTAGAGATGTTTAAACTGGGCAATTTATATTTTAATGCCGTCATTTGAATGAAGTTCATTTTTTTCGATGAAGGTTTAAGTTTTCAAATATAATAAATTAATGTAGTATTGTGATAATTTGAAAAATATTACCGAGGAATGTATTGCATTTTAGACATGTTTAAATAAAATTGCATCAAAGTTGGAAAGTGTTTCATAATCAATGCTTTAAGCATGATTGATCTTTCTTGTTTTTCTTTTGACATTCTCGAAAACACAAATTTTTACAAATCGACATCCTCGCAATTCGATTTGTATACAATTCCCATTTTCTCAGCAAAAACTGCCACAAACTTCAGATGCTATATCTCAGAAAATTTCTCCCATCAAAGACTCTAAGAATTTTTATTTTTACATGTTAATAATGTATGAATTTTTTGTTCACTAATTGGGAAGATTTTGGATTCAGGACCATATAAAAAGTAAGATTTGTTATTATTTCAGATAAATATATTTCTTGATGTAAAACTGTTATAATATGCATTGTTACCATATTTGAAGCATTTCTGTAGTTGGAATATCTGCTACTAATAGTTGAGGAAATAAACGTGGTGTGTAAGGTCCGAGATAACCTGTGTATGCACGATATTAAGACCAATGAGCTCTTTCTAAGTTTTATGTACCCCACTTCTCTATCTCCCATGTCGAGTTTTCATTAAACAGGGTAGCCCTGTTCCATAAAAGCATCGAATTAAGAAATCCTGCCTTGTATGTAGTTTAATCTTCTCCGCACTTCTCTACCTGGAAATGGATGTTGTCATTCCAGGATTGTCCGTCGAATTCCCCCCCCCCCCCCCACAATTAACCACACTTTTTTCTTTTAAATAAGTATTTTCGTAAGGAACACTACAATAGGTATTGTAATAATGCTAAGTAATTGAAATTATGAAAATGGGATAATAAAATCTATCTATTATTGTGTTATTTGGGAATGCTTTGGTAATGCATTTGCATAACTATTTTATTTAATTTGGTTTGTTGTTTGTTTATCACTGTGATTCAAATATTTGAGGCCGAAACTAATCAGGTTTCATTAATCATAGTAACAAGATATTTGGTGTTGTTGTTGAGACTCAAGCCGTCCGACCTACCAGAAAGGTGTAAGGTAACTGTTTGGACGACCTGGAAGTGCTACCCAATTTAGACCGGATTCCAGTGGGGGAGACATACACGGGGACCGTACCCTCCTTCCCTTATCACCAACCTTTCGGAAGGCCTTACGGACTCACGTGTTTAACGTGATCGTACTCCGCGTGAACACAGCGTCAGTTTTGGCAGTGGCGGGAATCGAACCCGGGCCAACCGAGTGCAATTCCTGCGCGCTAACCACTGGGCTACGGCACCCTAGGATATTTAGCGTGTCGTTGTCTTTTGTTGTACATTTTAGCTCTGGATTTTGAACCTTCTTGGGCCCGCTATAGAAATGTACTCGTTTTATTGAAATAACTCTAGAACCAAAGCAGCTAGACATCAAATATCGCATGTTTTTGTCTTTTGCTGTACATTTTAATTCTTTGGATTTTGAATCTTATCAAGTTAGTCAAAGAAATATACTTGTTTTGGGGGCAATAACTCGATAACAAGAGCAGTAAGAAAATCCAATTTTAGTGTGCTGTAAAGATTAACAATTTCTATTCTCCACTTATTATTTTTCAAGCAGTGTCTTCCCCGGGAAAAGAAGAGTCTAAACAGAGGGAGCTGGCAACCAGGAATTAAAAAGGCGAAGCACGAAATGTAACGTGGCGCATGTGGCTGAGGCTGACAGTAGAAAGGAGGGTAGAAAGGGTGGACCACGTACATTCCGATTTATATAAATTACGTTAATGAGTTTTTATTTTGTAATTTTCTACAGTTTTAAGAATAAACTTGTTGTTTTTATCAATAGATGCTTTCGTGTTCATTCCGCCACCTTTACAATGTCATTGTCTTCAATACATTTAATTTATATTCTTTTTAATAAATGCATTTTTTATACATATAAGGACATACAAATAGTAAAAGGGGGGTGCTTTAAAACCCAATATTTTCTCTCTTTTTACTTCTTTTTCAATATTTTCAACATTATTATTTTATTGGCGTTGTTTAAATTGAATTTTATTGTAGGTGATTCTATGATTGGGTCCCATGATGGCAGAAAGTTTACAACAAAGGACAGGGATAACGACGAATCTCCGGACACGAGCTGCTCACAAGTTTACAAAGGAGGTTGGTGGTACAGCAGCTGCCATTCATCGAATCTAAACGGCCTGTACCATGGAGGGAAGCACGAAAGCTACGCAGACGGCATCAACTGGCACGCCTGGAAAGGACACCACGAATCCTTGGAAGCGACTGAAATTAAAATTCGAGCAAAAAACTTCAGGAAATAACGAATCTCCCCCACCCCCCAGAAAGTAATTCAGGCCGAATAAATATTAATTCTGTTTTGATTCATGTGTAATTATTTGAATATGACAACCTAAACTGAGGACTTACTTGGTACTCGCAACTGGCTACTGTGGTTTTTTTTTTTAACTTTCCCTGCAATACATGGTAATGTATAGGGAAAGTATTGGAATCATGTCGAAAATCGCAACTCGAGTTTTCGACGGATCTACGCGTTTCGAGACCTCTAGAATACGAAAAAACAATTTTTAGCGTGACGTCTATGTGTGTGTCTGTGTGTCTGTCTGTTTGTGCAAATTGTGTATCCACTGTAACTAAAAATCCAATTGACCAAATTTCATAAAATTTGGTAGGTAAATCAATTATGGGCGAATCTGGTGCTGATTAATTTTGGGTATGATTCGGGATAAAAGAACCCGCCCTTTTTTTGCGAAATGGTCCGCAAAAGCCTGTATCCACTCTAACTGAAAACTAATGGACCGAATTTCACAAAATTCGGTAGAAATGTTTTTTGTGGGTTACCCTGGTGCTGACTAGATTTTGGTACGATTCAGAAAAAATAACCTGCCTTTCTTTGCAAAATGGGCCTCGAAAATCGTCAAAATCTAAAATAAAAAACTATGTATGCTCAAATATATCCATCAAATGCTTGTTTTATACGTAATTTTTAACGATGAAAGGAATAAGACTAACCGCATTGCACTAGAACTAGCCGTTCTCGAGATATTTTAGTTTTTTCGTATTTTCTCCACGCCAGGTTTGAAAATAAGTCCCAGTTACCAAATGAGAACGCAAATCGAATTAAAAGTGAATTGAATTTAATTAAAATAAAGATAACGTGGATATAAATCTGTAGCGAGAATAATGTGCTGCCCACATCAGATTTTTATTAAATAGTTGATTAAAAATGTTGCTACACGCCCGGTGAGCAATCATTATGATTTCAGGTCATAGCTAACGCAGGGCCGTAGTCAAAAACGAAACTGAAGAGGGGCTAGGGGGAAATTCAAGGGGGCTCTACAGTCTTAAATGAGGGGACTTTTCAAAAACAGAATTAATTATTAGCATTTATAATCCCTAATAGTTACCATTGTATATATCAATTCATATAAATTATTAACAAATAATTGCAGATTTATATTTGCAAGCTAAGAGCTGATTTGTAATATCTATATACCTACTACACAGCAATATTAATACATAGCAATTACAATTGATTGTAATGTAAGCATTAACTAGTAATAAAGCGGTTAATAATTTGTAGAAACATTCTGAAAGTTAATACAAGTTAATGCTTAATATTAACTCTTACCTATATTTATGAGTTGATTTTGACTCTATAATGTATAACAGTGAACCCCCTCAATAATACAAAAATATTCTAAATACTATTGTCATAATTTTTAAATATTTTTAAGTTAAATATGTAAATAAATGCATCATTAATATAATCACACATTCAGCTAAATTAAAAAAACCTTTGAAACGAAATAATTTATAAAATAAATATTTCAGACATTTTTTATGCAGAATTTGAATTCAATTTTATATGAAATTTCATATCACTACTAAAAATTTAATATTTTTATCGGGGGGAGTGTACTTCTTGGGGGGGGGGGGTCTTAGTTCCCTTTGGCCCCTGCCCTGGGCTGACAAATCAACTGTCACGCTTGGAATGGGCCCATCCGTAGCTGCAACTGAATTGAAAATTTAAGTGAAAAATTTTAGAAGATAACCTCTTCACACACACAAACCTTCTCTGAACTGTTGTCTGAGAGCTCAGATTTTATTTAAAAGACCCATTTCCATCGCATAAATCTTAATTCATATTCTAAAACCTATAACACAGTCGTCGGGGGCATGCCGAAATGGCCTGCTCCAAATAAGTAATAACAGTAGGAGTTCCTGACAGTTATAAAATATATTAAAGTTGCATATTAACCACAAAGACAACAATTCTTAAAGTGCATTATTTAAAGATTACGGTATAAAAACAAAAAAGATGGATATAATATGACATCTAACGAGTAAGAAAGTTGTTTCATAGACAACATCAATTTTAGGCACATACGGCTTTAAAAGAAATCGTTTATATATGAATGATATTTGAACGGTGGATATAATCCTGTCGTGAGATGTGTTTGAAATTTATTGGATATTTATATTTCCTTAGAATGACAAAATGGAAAAAAATTTGACATGATTATGCATGAACGGGATTATGAATGATCACGAAACTTAACTGTTTCAATCATTGAATTGAAAAAAAAAAAAAAAGCCGCTATATAATATTTGAGTTCGTGACTTTTCGGGTGGGGGGAGTTACCTCTCAAGGGGGGTACGTTATTAAACTTGATATAGATCGATTTTTTCAAGCCCTTTAAAATGAAGGGTAACATGCTATAATTGTGATCATTTTGGGCCAACGATACAGATTTTTAAAAATTTTTTTTGCAAAATATGCATAAAAAAAATCGAAAGCTACTTAAAAATGGATTCTGGTATGAGACAGTCGAGTTGAGCCACATTTTAGTTAATTTTCTTTTAAAATAGGGTAGGAAAAATATTAAGATGAAAGCACACAGATCTATAAAATGTGATAAAAAAAATTATAAAATTATCGCATTGTAAAAAAAAAAAAAAAATTGTCAAAAAATTCAATGCAAAAAAATTGTCAAATTTTAATTCCATTGAAACCTATCGAGGTCGCATGCGAGCCGTTCGGTTTCATTGTTTACATGGAAAAGACCGGCGAACTTGAGTGCAGATTTTCGCCTAACACCGGCTCGGTTTTGACTATCGTTGCAGCGACAATCCCGAATAATGTTTTGTATACTCTATAATATCACTATCGTCGCTGTAATCGCTGCTGTCATTGCTCAAAGAACAATTAGAGCAGTTTGACAAAGAATCTAGAAAAAAATTTTCTTTCATTATCAAGATTCATTTTGTCTGGGTTTTGGATCAAGAAAACAAAATTATTTAAATCCACAAAGACAAGGTGGCCAACACTTACGTCGTCTTGAATCCAGTAATGAAACTGCACATCTACGCTTTAAAAGTTACTGCAAAAAACAACACTTTCAAAAGCCTAATAATTGGCTCGCGGAAAATAAACATTGGGTCCTAAAAGCCTATTTTTAGTCTTGCGGTAAATAAGCATTGGCATCAAAAACTTATTTTTAGGCTTACGGTAAATAAGCGTTGGCATTAAAAAGCCTATTTCTAGTCTTAAGGTAAATAAGCGTAGGTATCAAAAAGCTTGTTTTTAGGCTTGCGGTAAATAAGCGTTGACATCAAAAAGCCAATTTTTAGGCTTGCGGTAAATAAGCGTTGGTATCAAAAGGCCTATTTTTAGTCTTGCGGTAAATAAGCGTTGATATCTAAAAGCTTATTTTTAGTCTTGCGGTAAATAAACTTTGGCGTCAAAAAGCCTATTTTTAGACTTGCGGTAGATAAAAGTGTCAAGAACATGAGCAATTTTAGTAGGCGTATGCGGAATGGAGTTAACTTAACAGTTAGCATCGCTTTCTTCAACGAAGCCGTTTGTTTTGTGAGTGATACGATGTGGATGAAGTTGCAAACTGTTGAAAGTTATTTGTATGTTTGCAAGTCAAATGAGCTGCTGGAAAACGTGGTGAGTGATGTGTACGGTTATAGTTCATTTTGAACTGTTGTGAATCATTATAGTTGCTGCAATTGCATTTCTTTTGATGTGTGAGTTTTAGATGTCACTTAGTACTGTGTAAAGATGTTGCGTCCATTCAAAAACGAAAGGTTAGTTGACTTATTTGTTTTTTTATTTGAATGCCCGTGCTTATTTTGAACTCTTTCATATAGAGTTACGCTTCTTTATAGCTCGAATGTAGTAGCATTGCGGTATAAGGAACCGGACAGCAATTTAAAGTCACATTTGATTACGACATTTTCTTTTAAAGTCGTCAAACTGTGCAATTGATACAATGGCGGCAGTGGCAGATGAAATGCGATGTGCGGATGTGAAGCGTGACGATGACCACTTCGGATGATGAGCGGTACTGGATAAATGCGATATATGAAACGTACTTGCTGGATAGAATAGAGCATGGGCAACACTCATTTATTCTCATTTAAATGTACTTTATTTTTCTCATTGATTTTGCAACCTTTCAATGGATTACTCAACTAATGGCACACAATAGGGATCACGTACTAATCATACTGAGGTCTAAAGTTATTGGACTAGGCACCGTTTTAATAAACGAAACCGGAGGAGCGAGAGATCATAGGCACGGGCGTAAATAAACAACCTGCGTAGTAGAATGCGCAGAAACTTAAGGGGCATTATTTTTATCATAGCGAGTACAGTAAATTGACGATGGTGGCAAATAAAAAGTAAAAAAATCTGATGTGGGCAGCACATGACTTTCCTTAAATAATGCAATAAATTTACTACTTTTACAATACAAACAGAATGGATTATCTGTATAGTAGATACTTATATTCCTTCCAAGATATTAGATTTTCGTCAATTAGTCGTCATTTTCAGTGATTTAGCGCCATTTTTATCCATTTGGCGAAATTTTTGTTAATTTGACAACATTTAAAAAAAGTCGCTAAATTGGCAATTCCGCCAAATTCGTTGCCAAAATCTCGCCAAGCATTACGGACGGAGAAATAAGTTATTCTTATAGCAGATAAATGACTATTGGCGTTTAAATACAAAAATATTACTCAATGTATCTTGTCTCATGAATGACACGAGCTAGATCCACGAAAATGATGTCACAAAATTTATCGTATGATATTACATATGAAAAGTGAACATGTTTCTCAACAGTCAATTTTTTTTTTTTAATTTATGGGATTTTTTGATAAATTTATTTTAAAAATATGCATTATTTCGAGAACGGCTCATGCTAGCGTTCTAAAGTTCATGTCAATCATTTCCTAAGGAAAAATTACATAAGAAATGTCTATTTTGATTTTTTTATAATTTCACTCGAAATTTTAGGGGTTTCTGAACATTCGATTCTGTTTAAAAACAACAGGCTTCCAGTATTCACGGATTGTAATTTTTATACCAAATTTCATTCGAATCGCTCCATTCGTTCGTGAGAAATCGTCTCCACAGACACACACACACAGACATCACCTCAAAAATATTCTATTCGTGATCAGATTTGAAGTGAATGTACACTGCTAGACAATTTTACCGTAGTCACTAGCTAGCATTTTGAATGTGTATACATTAGCAGTATATTCTGCAGTGCATACGCAGGCGAGAGGGGAAATATTTAACTAATTTTCTTAAAATATCTTATGTATATATTTTATTGAAAGTTAATAATTTATTTACTGGGAAATTAATAGTTTCCATGAAAGAAGACAAATTTAGATATTTTCCACTTAATTTTGGGAGCTGAAGAATTGTAAATTTCTGAAATAGCCGTTTTTAATGCAGAAATATCTAAAATTATTATACTGCTAATCATACAAGAATTTCGCTTTGGAAACGTAAAGGCAAAACACTTCAAGTTGAGACCCAGACCGTCCGACCTACCAGAAAGGTGTAAGGTAACCGTTTGGACGGCCGGAAAACACTTCATGTGACGTCGCATGCTAATGTTCTATGCGAATTATACCAGAAGTACTGTAACCTCAACCACCGATTGTTAGAAGTAAGGCTCGTAAATATACAAGCTGACGCAACCACCATTTCGACTCCAACCCGTCCAGTGAGTTATCATCTGCCTGTGTTATTTCAATGGCGCGCGCATTGAAACTAGCTGATATTTGATATGCAATTTATCTGTAAAATAGGTACTTCTGCTTTAAAAATATTGCATCAATTATTCAAGAAAGTATTTCAGAATGTCTTAAAAGGGTGTGAAAGTAACCCCCAACCCCCTCTTCGTCATCTACAGCTATAGCTTCGACTAGACTATTGTTACGTCAGCTAGTATATTTATTTTATCGCCTTTATCCGATCAAAAGAAATGGCAGCAACAAGGATTTCAGAGGTTGTGCAGAAATGGAATTTCGTCAGATAAGTTTTCCATTCGTGATTATCTACCTATCTTTAGCAAAAAATTCATACAGACCCCCAAAGAACGAAAACTTTAATGAATGATATCTCGAGAAATTTTGATCGCATGACATTGGAATTTTTCTCTTTGACTAATTGGACTATGAAAATTATTTTTAAAATTGAAAAAAAAAAAAAAAAATTTAAGGGGCCTGTAAAAAAAGTCAGTTATTGTCTGGCTGTCCAGTTAGTTATTGTCTGGTTGTCCAGTCAGTTATCGTCTGGCTGTCAAATCAGTTATCGTGTCTTTGTCCAGTCAGTTGTCTGGCTGTCCAGTCAGTTAATGTCTGGCTATTCAGTTAGTTATTGTCTGGTTGTCCAGTCAGTTATCGTCTGTCTGTCTAGTCATTTATCGGCTGGCTGTCCAATCAGTTATCATCTGTCTGTCCAGTCAGTTATTGTCTGGTTGTCCAGTCAGTTATTGTTTGGTTATCCAGTCAGTTACTGTCTGTCTGTCCAGTCAGTTGTCTGGCTGTCCAGTCAGTTGTCTGGCTGTCCAGTCAGTTATTGTCTGGTTATCCAGTCAGTTATTGTCTGGTTGTCCAGTCAGTTATTGTCTGTCTGTTTTGTCAGTTATTGTCTGGTTGTCCAGTCAGTTATTGTCTGTCTGTCTAGTCAGTTATCGTCTGGCTGTCCAATCAGTTATCGTCTGTCTGTCCAGTCAGTTATTGTCTGGTTATCCAGTCAGTTATTGTCTGGTTATCCAGTCAGTTATAGTCTGTCTGTCTGTCTAGTCAGTTATTGTCTGCCTGTCCAGTCAGTTGTCTGTCTGTCCAGTCAGTTATCGTCTGCCTGCGCTATTTGAATGTTGCTCGCGTATTACATGGCTGATATTAGATACGCAGTATATCTGTAAAATAGGTGCTTTCGTTTTCTTTAAAAATTTGTACCAATCATTCTAGAAAGTAATCTAGATTGTTTTGATTTTCTTGATCTTGAGACAAGGACGTGACTGTCCTTTTCTCGAGATCTTCTTTTCGCTTATTACCATGTACAGCCATCGCTTCAAGTGGGAGTTATGATGACCGTTGTTGGGATAGCCTGTATATTTAAGAACCTTAGTCAGATACAAGGCCATCAACACTCTTAAGTTATGGAAAGAATGATCCCACTTGGGTTCTCCACTTTGAACTAGTGGGGATTTCGATGCTGAATTTTGACAAGACAATTTGAACCATAATTAAAAACTGGTGAAGTCATCGTAGGGCAAAACTTGTCAACACTGATATAAAACTTTTCTTCTCACAAGTGCTATACAAGCATGCAGTGGCGTCGCCGGAAAAATATTTTTGAGGCAGGGGAGGGGCGTAGTAACCAAATAATTTGTTTCCCATTTCCTCAAACATCATATTTCAGAATTGCAGTTTCTATTAATAAACTTTTGCAATTCTTTTTTATTTTTATTTTTACAATTTTTAATATTTTTCTATTTATAAAGTATTTTTAAAATTTAAATGCATATAGATTTCCAAATTCAAATTTTTAATAAAATCTATAACTCTTTTTTTCAAAGCTTAACATCTATTTTTGATAATTTAAAACATTAAGTGTGAATTGGAGCACAATTTAGCCCCTACACCTCCTCAAAAATGTTCCTCCGTTTAGGAAATTCCTCGAGAACCGGACTAGATTAAAAGTTGTTGTTGTTGAGACCCAGACCGGCCGACCTACCAGAAAGGTGTAAGGTAACTGTTTGGACGGCCGGGAAGTGCCACCCAATTTAGACTGGAACCCAGTGGGGGAGGCATCCACAGGGACCGTACCACAAAATCCCCCCCCCCCTTCTCATAACACATCCGACAGATCAATAAAAGACTGTTTGCAGCAATTACTGCTTGTATCTTATATTTGTTTAGATACCGTGAATAGTATTTTAGAATTAGCAATATCCTGGTCTTTCAGTGTATGTACTAGAAAATTTCTGTTATTGTAAGATATATCTGTTATTGTCCCTTTAAATTCAGCGGGGCGGGTTGCACATCACCAAGTCGCCGCCAGGTGGCACTGCATTGGTCTTTGCCAAGATATACACCAATAAAGTGGCCACTTTGCCGCTTTTTATAAGAATCATGTTCACTTTGTTCATTTTAATTCTTATAAGAAGTTGATTATTAACCGCTTGACATACACACGAAGTCCCGGATACATCGTATGTTTCATAAATCAATGTAGACATTGACGTTTGTGGGACGCGCCGCAGATTTTAATTTTGTCATGTGCAAATCTTTCAGAAATGTAGGGGGCGTGGTTTATATTCTGAAACTACACTTAAACTAGGAGGTCTTGGATAAGCCGTATATATATCGTAAGCCATTGTAGACAATGGCGTCTGTGGGACACGCACAGATTTAAATTTTGTCATGCGCAAATCTTACAGAAATGTAGGGGGAGTGGTTTATGTCCTGATATTACACTTAATGTCTCTTGGTTCGTGTGTCAAGGGGTTAAATGGAAGAAATTTCCGAAATGTTGTTAGATAGCGAACACTGACTGTTATACTTCACTTTAACGGATTCACATGTATGTAGGTCAAGGACTATTAATAAATTTATTAATCTACTTTTGCATTCAAAAATATTTCCTTACAAACTAAAAATATTTCCTTACCAACTATTGATATAACCAACCATCGATTTAATCAACTATCAGTTGCATGAAAATCCTTTTCCCCCTAATTTTTCAGACATTTTTAGTAAAATTGCTCTGCTGACAGTAGCACCCTTCAGTATGGCATTAGAAAACCATGGTAAAAGTGCTTCCTTGGCATCAGCTGACCTTACTTCTCTTCTCTTTTTTTGAAGAAAACAATTGCTGTAAAATTTTCATTTCTGCTTTTTAGAATTTTACATACTGTTAGTGTGTAAGTACTAATGCAGAGACAGACACAGAGAAGCTGCCTCTGTATTAGTACTTACACAGCCAATATTATATAAACACAACATTTTGGTTCGTTACCGGACTGACTGCCCAACTCAAGCTTATAAAATAGAATCATGGAGTGTCCAACTTTATATTAATGAACCTTGGAGTGCCCAACCTTGTAATAAAGAATCTTGGTAGCAAGTTTTTGTTATTCTGTAAATAAATACTTGTAGAGATACAACTGACATTATCCCAGATATATACGATCCAATGAATATATTAATAACTCTTTCAATATATTGATTTTGGAAGTTTATTATTTTTCCTGCATGCATTATAAAATACAGGGCTAATATTGTGATGTGGTCGAAAATTCGGATAGAGTTTTCGACGGAAGAGCACGCCCCTGAGCTCGAATCAAACTGTTTGAAGTAGTGGTGGTGTGTGTGTTAGTGTAAGCGTGTATGTCTGTTAGTGTGTGTGTCCGTGAGCCTACGGATGCGATATTTTATGAACGAATGGCGTGAATTAAATATAGTTTAGTACGATTACAGTACTCAGTGACTACTAGTGAATGGCGAATGTAACTTTAGGAAGGCAAGTTTTCTATTTGCTCTACATAAATAACAATGTTAATATAAAATGTGTTGGGGGGGGGGGGGGGGCGAAAACCATCTCCGTGGACTCTTCGCTCCCCGGATGTACGCCTGAAAGAAACACTGCCTGTGACAGTTCGTCACTTGCTTCTATTCGTGGTATAATAGTACAGTACGACATAATCCCCATTATGCATATTATTTATTGCATATTAATAAACCCTATCAAAGACGCACTGCAGCATTTCGATGTGCAAATTATCTTAATGAGTTTTAGCTATGGTTTATAGCTATGTTTCCTACGGATATAGTTATATAATAGTTTAATGTATTTGCAACCATACATGAAGTATGAATGAACATTTGATTGAAGTATTAGATGCTCTATTTAAATATAAAAAAATTTACTGGTATTTTATTTCAACTTCCAGAAAATATATTATAATAATTATTTTATAGTTTTTTAATCCATTATTTTGTTGAGAATTTCATCATCCGTTAGTATTAAAAAATAGTTGCATTGCATGTGCGTTGCAGCTAAAAAAATGTAAACTTAGGAATGTGTACCAGTATATTGTGAAGTTTTACGGATTTAGGGAGCAGTGTTCCCAGTTCTACGGAATTTTCCCTAGATCTAGGGAAATTCAGAGATTTCTAGGGATCTAGGGAAGACGCAACCAAACCTAGGGAAATTTTCAGAGATTTTTAATTTGTCATATTTACTACTAAGTTTACAATTTTCGGTTAATAAAACTTATCAATTTCACATATTTTTAAAATTTTTTGAAAGAAAAAAAGATTAATTTTTTACTTTTTTTCGAAGATTTTGAAACTAACTGTTTAGTTAACTGTAACCGCATTAAAAAAGCTTATTTTGAATATTTTTCACGGACTGTTGTCTGCTACGATAATTCCGATTTACAATCTTTTCTTTTGTCGTTTTCCTAGGATATAGGGGTTTAAAACCCTTTATAAGATAATCCAAACTAGCAGATTCCTACCTCATTTTTTTACCAAATGTGTACAGTTATCAGAAGAATCTGGGAAGATAAGAAAATATATTTTCCCTGGGGGGCAAAAGTGTTTGCAGAATTTTTCTGGAAAAATAAGTAGTCAGTACCAGACTGTTCAGAGCGGAGACATGATTTATTGATAAAAGACATCATTTATTGTTTCAAGTTTTGCTATATAGTTTTATATTAGTTTAAGTTCAAATTATTAGTTTGTTATTGTTATAGTTAAGTAGTTGGTTAATTTATTATTGTTATAGTTAAAAATATATAAAAAAAATTTGAAGTTTATTCCCAAGTCTAGTCGGATATTTTTTTGATAAATGGAACCTACCTCAGAAAAAAAAAAAAATCGTAGCTTGTGGGAGCAAATGGCAGTCTAAAAGCAGCAAAGGCAATGGATGTTTTTACTACTAGGCCTGAGATTTCCATGGAAACGTAGGGAAATATGAAATAATCAAACATGAATTATTCAAAAAAACATAATACTAATGCCACCACTACAAAGTATATAAATTAGTTTGTGCCTGCACCAAAGTCTGTGCTTGCACATATACAAAGCATTTCATTTTGTTTTCTAAAATTTTTATTCACAAGAAAAATTGCAATGTGTAGTTTCACCAAATAAAAATAATATATTTAGATTATTTGTAACCAGGAAATGAGGTTATTTGGCTGATAAATAAATTTGTCTGTTCGAAACTTGCAGTAAGAGCACGGAATACGAAATTTCCGAAAATTATTGTGATTACGTCATGCATAGCATCCAATCAGATCGTTGCGTCAAACATTATGATGTCACATATCACGTGACCAGGAAATCTGGGGAATTTTTTTCCCGAATCTAGGGAACAGACTTGAAAAGAATCTGGGAACACTGTTAGGGTGGGAAGCTCAGAAAAGAATCTAAGGAAATGTGGATCATATTTGGTATTTCCTAACTTTCCGGCTTTTGTAATTTCGAATCAAAGACGCATTGCAGCATTTCGATGTTCAAATTATCTTAATGTGGCGAGTTTATAGCTATGGTTCCCTACGGATATAGTTATATAATAGTTTAATGTATTTGTAACCATACATGAAGTATGAACGAACATTTATTTGATTGAAGTATTAGATGCTCTATTTAAATATAAAAAAATTTACTGGTATTTTATTTCAACTTCCAGAAAATATATAATAATAATTATTTTATAATCTTTTAATCAATTATTTTGTTGAGAATTTCATCATCCGTTAGTATTAAAAAATAGCTGCATTGCATGTGCGTTGCAGCTAAAAAAATGTAAACTTAGGAATGTGTACCAGTATATTGTGAAATGCCCGTAAATCTTGGGAAATTCCGAAGTTTTACGAATTTAGGGAGGGAAGCTCAGAATAGAATCTAGGGAAATGTCGATCATATTTGGTACTTTCTAACTTTTCGGCATTTGTAATTTCGAATATAATGTTTAATTTTATGTAATTTGTACAATTATACATTAATATGCTTCTTCTATCCACTGATTTTAAAGCATATTTCAATGGGCGTTACATGGTAGTTAGCGACGTCTCTTGAAGTATACAGTTTCACATGAAATTGTAACTGTAATTAACAAGTCTACAATATTTCAGTTTGCATTAAAATGATAAAAATTATGGCAAACTCAGAAAGGATCAATATTAAAAAAAACTCAATCTTTCACTTGCTGCTTCAGTTGATTCATTCAGAAATCTTATACAAATTGAGTTTATTTCCTGGAGATTAAATGAAATATAAATTTTTACATACACATGTTTGATTAGTTAACGAATATTAATTATTTCTGTCGTAGTCTTTCTGTGTAGGCTTAATGCGCTTTCCATGTGCTCTTTTGTTACACCCTATTAAGTTCTTTTGATTTTCTACATAAACTCATTCTATTAAAATCAACAGTACGTTCTCTAAATGAAAATACTTGCAAACTTTGACAATATTTTTGATTCTAGAGCAAACTTTCGAAATGCAAATACTCCGTCTTAAGGGGCGTTCAAGGACGCGAGGACTACTCTGTTGTATTTATTACTTGAGTGTTTCTTTTAATCTCTGTTCAACTTATAATATTTTAATACGTTCATTCAGAATATTACAAAAATTGAAATTATTTACAAAATCAAAATTTATTTTTGTTAGAATGCTGATATATATAGTAAATAACCATACCTATTTAGTACCTGTTTTATTTATAATGTTCTATTTATAATTTTCACTAGTTTGTCGAAGAGTCAATTTTGATTTCAAATTTTCACTTCAGACCATTTATTTTGACATTTGCTCTACAGAACATTTTCAATAAATGATTAATTTCTGGTACTTATAATACAAGTAAATTAAAATTCTTAAAATAATATATATATATAATGTATATTCATTCGATTATATATCTATATAATATATATATATGTGTGTGTGTATATATATATTCTTTTTTTCATTTTCTGCTATACAGAACAATTTCCATAAATAATCCATCCCTGGCATATGTAATACAAGTAAATTAAAATTCTTCAATTGTATATATATATATATATATATATATATATATATCGTGCTACACTAGGCTTCTGATTTGCAAAAACCTTCAGTTTACAAGCAATTTCCTTTGGTATTTCTCGGGTATATATATATTACAAGTAATCATAAAAATCTTCAATTATATATATATATATATATATATAGGCTGGAAAAGCAGCTTTAAACGGGAGGGGGAGTCGCAATCCTCCCCAACCATTAAATGCAAAGCATTTGGTTATCCCAAGTTCCTTTAAATCTTCTTTTTCTTGGATTACATTCTGCTTCGGAGTATAGAGCGGCTTGGCGCCTTTTCCTGAGTAGTGCCTTTGATTTTTGTTTATATGCATTGGAATTCTTTTTGAATTTGTTTACTGGCTATTATATGATATATATATATATATATATATATATATATATATATATATATATATATATATATATATATATATATATATATATATATATATATATATATATATATATAATAAAAATGTTTGAAGATCCAATGAAGGAAAGTGAGAAGCTGTAACTCGAAAAATCTAACTTTCTAACAAGCTTACAAAATAAAAGTATAAATCAGCGATTTATATATTTATTTTGTATATATATATATATATATATATATATATTATATATATATATATATATATATTATATATATTATATATATATATATATATATATATATATATATATATATATATATATATATATATATATATATATATATATATATATATAAGATGGAAATTGGAAGTTATTAAAGATATTGAAGTGTTATAGCATTTATGCGCAAAGCAGCTACAAATACTATACACGATATAAATATAAAAAGTATAAAAAGCATTTAAAATTTGAAAAAAGAAGGAAGGCTTAGCGAGAAGCTTACTTAATGGCGGTAAGGGGTTGTGACCTTACACTCTAGTTGTCAACATGCATGTCATAATTGCCGCGGCATTGCACTCCTGGACGCCAATCCTGGCTGAAGCCAACCTCCGGAATGACAATAACAATCATCACAAGACCGTTGAAAAAGAAAAGTCCAATGTTAAGATGAAGTCCATTACTGGATGGCAAACTAGTCCTTCAGACTACAATGACCTGTATATATATACAGGTTTCAAGGTAATAAATTATATTTAATAAGTCTCAGGGGTTCCCCAAGGTGGCTGTAGTAGCAGTATGTTAGCTGATTTATACCTATATCATTATGAAAATTCCATTACTTCAACAGATTATAAAATTTACAGATATGATGATTTGATATATTTAGTATTTACTGATAATTAGTCATAGATATAGATTTCTATCCGGATAATTTGGAATTAATACCTAATGAAACTAGTATTAGTAACAATATTAATTATTTGGAATTAAATTTAATAATTGAACCTACTAATAGTATAGTTACTAAGTTATATGATAAAAAAGACTATTTTAAATTCAACATTAATAAAATATTTCCAATTAATTCCTGAAACTCGATCCAATTATTTAGAAATAGTATACTTAATCAATTTTTTCGAATTTATAGATTATCAGATAAAAAATTTCATGCTTTGCACATTAACAACCTAAAAATTGCCAGCAAATTATATGAATATCCAGCATATTTAGTAAATAGTATAGTTAATAAGTTTCGATTAGCTTAAAATTCTCTCCTTAGTGTCTTATTTCAGCAGAACATCTACATTCTCTTGAGTTTACATTGCTACATTTTTACCTCCCCTTACACCTTTACCTCTATGTTTTCTATTATTTTAGGT
This sequence comes from Amaurobius ferox, assembly GCA_951213105.1. Lineage (NCBI taxonomy): Eukaryota > Metazoa > Arthropoda > Arachnida > Araneae > Amaurobiidae > Amaurobius > Amaurobius ferox. Next base: position 86,115,158 of record OX578155.1, read on the forward strand.
GCCCTTTAATTTTGCAGCTTTTACTGTAGAATATCACATTTTACTGCCTTTACGCAATGCTGTTATTTGTTACTCACAACTGGCAACGGCAGATCTCTACTTTTATCTTTAGCGAATGACAACATTGGTCTTGTCATTTAATGCTCGACTTGGTAGTACAATTTAAGAGCATTTTCAGGTATTTTGTGTCCTATCTAATTTTTCAATCTTTATGCTTGTAGTCCAAATAACACGAGTTTATAGATGAAATCCATGTTGTGTTTCCGAAACAAGTATTTTTGTGTTCATTTCGATTAAATATTTGGACTTGAAAAATAATTATTTCGAAACGAATAATTCTTAAGCCTAGTGCTTCTCCACATGTAAAGTTTTAATGCTTGGTATTTTCTGTATTCCTATTTTCAATTCTGCACCATTGATATTTGTTGATTATCTTTAGCTTGATGACTAGTAATATGCTTTTCATTTTCCTCATGATGGTAGTATTTATGTTTAATGCTTCCTTGTAATTTGTATGCTATTTTTAAGTTAGTGTATTATGAGTTACAACATATCTATACTGTCACTGGATTTTCAATTTATATTTTATTTTATATATGTATATGCATATATATAATATATATACATATATAATGTTTCTTTAATACGAAGCATACAAAAGGAATAAGGATAGTTCAGAAATGAAAATGAATTTGGCTTCATTATATATATATACATATATATATAATGAAGCCAAATTATGGAATTGTGCTAATCTTAATTTTATGGATGCCAGATAAATCAAATCATTAAAAAAAAAATGCAAATTTCGATGTATTTAAAGAAATAAATAAATACGACGAAATTGCCCCACGAATTCGATTTAAACATCGTTGGAATGAAAAAAAATAGTTTATTTTACCTACAGTGGTTAAATATACTCACGGAAATAGTAGCCGGTCTTTTCGATTGCGTCAAGATGGAAAATTTCAGTATAATATTTAATTATTCAGTATATATAATACATATGCATATATTATATATACTGAATATTTAATTCAGTACGGAATCGATATATGTAAATATCTGCCTAAATCGGATTTAAAAATAAATAAATAAATGAAATAAAAAAATAAATAAATAAATAACGCTGGGGGAGGTTTGCCTTGAAGTTGTCTTGAGGAGGTTTGCCTTGAAGTACCTGTATATCAAGCTTTATGGTCGTAGGTTGTTTAGATTTCCTGTTCATAAGTTAATTCATAAAATAACTGTGACCACGACCGCACACACAGACATCTTTTTTATTATGTAAGACAAGAGTTTGCGTAGCTTGACGATCCCAATATTCACAACAGTATACCTTACACTGTTTTCTATGTAATTCACCATTATAGATAAAATAACCAATTTTTTTTTATCCATTTAGTTTAATAGTATATTAAGTCAATTCTTAAAATATTAGGGAAAAGTGGGTGTGGCTTACAGCATAAGTTATTCATAATTATATACTTTTATGTTAACTATTTCCTTGAATTTATTTAACCACTGTAGATAAACTAAACTTTTTTTTAACTGTTTAGTTTATTAGTATATTAAATCAATTCGTAAAATGATATTAGATAAAAGTAGGCGTGGCTTAAAGTATAAGATATTCATAATTATATAGCTTTATGCTTTTAACTATTTCTTTAAACTTATTAACCACTGTAGATAAACTATTTTTGCTTAACTGTTTAGTTTATTAGTATATTAAGTTAATTCATAAAATGATTTAAGCAAAGTAGGCGTGATTTGTATATCAAGATGTTCAAAATAGCAATATTCCTTTTGCTTTATACTATTTCCATACATACACTCGCATATATAGTTCGCATACGTCCTACTTTGTTAAATAGGTATTACTGTTTCCATTCAAGTATGATTAGTGATTGTACGATGTATGAGTTGATATTTCCTTCCATAAAGTGTTTCTTAAACATCTAGAAAGAACGCAAAATTATTAAACTTCCATGAATGGAAAATAGTATGGGCCCCACATCACGATGAATATGCAAAAAAAAAAGATAGCAAGAACATGAAAATAACTTACCGAATGTGATCTTCACCAACAGGCAATACATACACTAACTAGAGTAATAATAACTAGATCTTATCAATTCTTACCAGATCAAATACATTGCATAAGAACTGATGAAGCAATATATGAAGTAATTATGTAAGATCTAATCACAACTGAATCTAATCACTGTGTGATTATCACATCGCACCTTGCACAGTATTATAAATTTGCAGGGCAGAAATTTCCTTGGCGGTTCAGTTTTTACTTCACTGTGATAGACGTGAAGACGATAATTGTTATGGTAAAGGTATAGACTTTTTCGTCCAAAGGTCTGAGAAATTGATTCATCGGAAAGTTTGGAGATTTGCTGCGCTGTTCTACTACATTTTTTTTTAAGTTATTGTACATTAACTGCAACAATTATTTTATGTAATAATATTATTATACATGCGCTTTTTTTAATTATCTTAATTTTATGAAGTTTTCATTTATGTGTAATAAAGATGGTAGCTATTCTAAAAATGAATTGGTAGTTGAATTTAGATATGTGAATATAATCACCAACATTATATTATAATATTATATTATAATGTTAGTGATAGTGGGAGATTAATTTGTCTTTACCTTGGATCAAAACGGCCTGCATGTATTATTACCGGCCATACATTAAACTGCCATAAACCCCTGGGTTGGCTGTATGGTCTGGGCCTTTCATGCATGTATTATTAAGACCGTAGTTCAATGGTAAATTTATGGGGAATGATTGAGGTAGATATTTGTATTGAAATATGATTATTGTTCCCATAGCTTATTTATTGTTATCAGTTACGGACCCTATATCGCTCTTTTAGGGATTGCACTTATTTATTATTTCGAAAATCTGTACACGTGTCACACGTATTCACCCAGTTCGATTCCCGCCTCTGTCCAAACTGTCACCTTGTTTTCGCGTAGTACGATCACGTTAAACATGCGGGTCCGTAACTCCTTCCGAGAGGTTGGTGGTAGGGTAAGGAGGGTACGGTCCCTGTGGATGTCTCTCCCACTGGATTCCGGTCTAAATTGGGTGGTATTTCTCGGCCGTCCAAATAGTTACCTTACATTTTCGAGTAGGTCGGACAAGTCAGGGTCGAAGAAGAAAAAGTTCTAATTATCAAGATACATTGGGGATTTTTGAAATTTGATTTTTCGAAATTTGTTTGAAAGTGTCCGCTTTTAGGGGAAGGGGGTACGCGTTTCAACTATTAATTTTCGTTTAACCTTTTGGTTTTTACTATGAATTATCCTATTATTTTAAAACAATTTACATTTTTTTTATTTTGCTTGGTTTGTTGGTACATAAGTCCATTAGAGTCTTTTTATTAGGTGTATAAGCGTCCAAACTCACAATTCTATCAATAAATAGATACTCATTAACGATAAAATTCAGAATAATTTTTACATTCCATGCCGATATTTCTTATCAAATTATTATTTTATTTCTCATAACGTCATACACCACGTGAAGCCGAAATCTAAGGAAGTATACATCCTAGTCCAGAGCAGAAAATATTTGGGGACACTGTTTAACACCGAAAGCAAACCTCTTAAAGAACAAAACTCACATTTCCTTTTAATAAATGTAATAATAAATGAATAATTTTATACATTTATAAAATACAAACCAACCACTCTCACATTTTTTCGCTATTTCATTTGCCCAAGGTAATTTCACGTACTTTTTCCTATATATCTTCGGGTATTTGTAAAGATTCTTCTCAACCCCCAAATGCAGGAAAGTCTTCCATTTCTCCAATAACTACAGTATACTCTCTATACTGAACACTCAAAGGGAGCGACCAAAATGTTCAGATTATAGGGGTGTTCATTATAGAGGGAGATTGGGAAATACACATGTATGTAGTGAGTTTATAGACTGTATAGAATACTTAGCCTGGTTAGCCATGCCAGTTACCGAGTTGGAGGTGTTGAATTTAGATTTGGCGGGTAGTTCAATGTCAAACTAAATTCAGTCGGACCTGTACTCTACCATCTCATTTGTTTTGTTTTTTTAGTAAAAAATCTGATGTGGGCAACACATGACTTTACTTATATAATGTAATGAATTTACCACTTTTACAGTAAAATAAATAGGTTTTTCTTATAGTAGATACTAATATTCTTTCCAAGATATTGAATTTTCGACAATTAGTCGTCATTTCATTGATTTAGCGTCATTTTTATCCATTTGGCGAGATTTTCGTTAATTTGGCAAATTTTCAAAAAGTCGCCAAGTTGGCGACATTCCGCCAAATTCGTCGCCAAAATCTCGCCAAGCATAATGGATAAAGAAATAAGTTATTCTTACAGCAGATAAATGACTATTGGCGTTCAAATACAAAAGTATTACTCAAAGTATCTTTTTTCATGAATGGAACGAACTAGATCCACGAGAATGATGTCATCCAATTTATAGCGTAGTATTACTGAAAAGTGAACATGTCTCTCAAGAGGAAATATTTTTTTTTATTTTATATGACTTTCTGATAATTTTTTTGAAAAATGTGCAATATCTCGAGAACGATTCATGTTAGCGTTCTAAAATTTATGTCAATAGTTTTCTAATGAAAAATTACATAAGAAATGTCTATTTGCTTAACTTTATTAGTGGTTTTTATTTTTTGACTATTTTTTCAAAATTTCATTCGAAAATTTAGGGGTGTTCTTAACATTCGATTGCGTATAAAAACAGTAGGCTTCCAGTGTTTACGGATTGTGATTTTTGTACCAAATTTGGTTCGAATCGGTCCATTCGTTCGCCAGTTATCGTCTCCACAGACTCACTGACACACACACACACACAAACATCACTTCAAAAATGTTTGATTCGTGATCAGGGATGCTTGAAACGTGCTCTCCCGTCGAAAACTCGATTTCGAATTTTCGACCCCATCACAATACTTTCCTTATACATTATGTATATAAGGAAATTCCGTCGGTTTCGAGATAAGCTCCAGGTTCAATTTCAGTATGAAGCTCCTGAAGAATTGACCCCAAGTCACTCACAGTTGTTGCTTCTTGGTCCCCCATTATTGATTCCTCCTTCTTCACGGGAATCCTGCTTTGTAGAAGCATCTTTGAATGGTGTAGCGGGTAATTTCATTCCAAACCATTGATGTCCAATGGACAGCATCCATGACGTTGACCTTCTTCGTTAGTTGGGTTGCCGAATTTGCCTCCTCCATCACCTGGACCATTTTCTTCAGAAAATGAATTCGGTAGTGAGCTTTAAAGGTCCTGATCACTTCTTGATCCAGTGGTTGGATTATAGAAGTACAGTTCGGTGGCAGGAACTCCAGGCTCATGTTGCTCAGCTGCATGATTCCATGTGATGTGGCATTATCCACCAAAAGAAGAATTTTTCTTCCTTCTCTCTTCATCATCTCGTTAATGCCCTCCAACCATTGTGAGAAAATTGTTAATGTCATCCAGGCTTTTCGATTTGATTGATAGAGCACAGGCAATGATGCGATCATCACATTTTTAAATTATCGTGGTTTTTTACTTTTTTCGATCACAAGTGGTTTGAGCTTCTCACCCGTAAAACTGGCACAGAGCATGACGGTAAGCCTTTCCTTCGACATTTTCCCGCCCACGCATTTCTCACTTCTTTCTGCTAGGGTTTTATTTGGAAGAGCTCTAAAAACAGTCCGGTTTCGTCGGCATTGAAATTGTCAGCGGCGTCGAAATTCTTCGTTAAGTCCTCAAGTTTAGTTTTCCATTCCTCCACAGTCTCCATATTTACGTCTGCAGCTTCACCATTGATTACTTTGATTTCGATGTTATGCCGACTTTTGAAGCGAGTCAACCATTCTTCCGATGCCTTGAATTCCGTGATTTTCTCCTTTTCTGCAAAATCCAGAGCAATCTGCTTTAGCAGGGGTCCAGTGATAGGAAGATGCTCCGTTCTCATTTGGCAAAAAAACTTCCACACAAGATTGTTTATGTTCTCGTTTCCCGTTTTCTTTTCGAAAATTCTACACTTTGAAGAAGGTTCATTTGCTTCAAAAGTGGCTATAATTTCTTTCTCTTTCTTGCTGATGGCGTTGACTTGGCCTACTGAAATTCTAAACTCAGATGCAATTTTCCTTTGACTTACTTTTGATTTTAATTTTCGAACAACTTCGTATTTTTCCTGAAGCTTCAGTTCTTTCCGTTTTCCTACTTATTTCTGACATACTATATCTGCGTAAGTACTGTGCTTCTTTCGCTGCAATGACAGCGAAATGGCGAAAAAAATTTTCCTTTGTCGAGCAAAAAGGAAGAAAAACAGGAGCGACAATGTTCTCCAATCAGGTGTGAGGAAAAGAAAGCATAACCCTTTTTTGACCACTCCCTCTAACAGGTGGTGAACACCTGTTGTCACTTATCTGTGATTGGGGGCGAGGAGCGGGACAGGCATTTTTCCGAATTTCTCCTCTGATTGCAAACACACGTTCAGTTTACAGAGAGGTAAAGGGGGGGATGGGGATCAAAAGTAGCGTTCGTAATACTGGGGTGTTCATATTAGAGGGTGTTCAGAATACAGAGAGTTCATCTTATGTTAAGTCTATGGAGTTTCTCCGGGACCGCCATAATGTGTTCATAATACCGGGGTGTTCACATTGCAGAGTGTTGAGATAGAGAGATTCTACTGTACTATAAAATTATTTTTTTAAAGCTGAACAAAAGTTTAGCTTAACTTTTGTTTAGCTATCTTTTAAGGTTGGATATAAATAATTATTATCTTGGTATCTTCGTCAGCTACATTAACTAATTTAAAGATTATGAAATAATTTCTATTAAGTAATTTGTGGTACATAATTCAAGTTCTGGTTAAAGTTGTTTTAATATTTTAAAAGTCTTGGCATTTATATAACACTTCGTTCAAAAACTTGCTCAGACTTTAGTAATAGTTACAAAGACATTAAAACATTATATGTCTTTATACATCCAGACACCATAGATATAGGTGGCACTCATAGTACCACCTTCAGAAAATTTTCAAATTGAAATGCTACAATCCGCCTGTGATAGGGTTTATCATTATGCAATAAATAAAGTTGTCTGTGTCACTTTGTAGTGAAATTACACGAATAGATGGAAGTGATATAATACAGTGCTTTTGCAGTTCCTAACTTTTGTATTTTGTGGGGAGATTTGAAATGTGGAGTGATTTTATTTAGATCGAAATAAATGCACTTACTGTCAATCATTTAAAGCAAAATATTTAATTCATACAATTTAGTATTTTTTGGTTGTGTTAAATTTTAAGTAAAACTATTTAGTTTATAAATTGTGAATTCAAAAAGCTGAAATTTTATTTTGATCTAATCTGCTAATTGCATTTTTGATTATAAAGGGGTAGGTGTAAAGAAATCTTATTTTCTTTATTTTTCAATCACAGAATAGTAGATTGAAACTTTCATATATTTTAAAGCTATATGTTAATGTTGTCACTCAAAATATACAAATTGAAGTTATCCTTTCAAAACTAATTTGATTATGAATTAAAATTATTTCTTGGAATATGTTTATACTCTTAATTTTTTTTTCTCTACATTTATTAAAATAAAGGAATATATATAAAACAATAACGTGTTAAAAATAATTTTTATACCATTTCATAAGTGAAGGCAAGGGATTGATTAATTTTTCCTTTTCGTTAAGGAAAAATTCACATATTTCACTAATATGTAAATTTTATTCTGATTTTTTTTATCAATAAGTAATTAACATCTGTTTTTAATATATTTTACAATCTGTGAAAAAACTAATTTTTTTATCAATATGAAATTAATGTGAATATTTTAAAACAAATTCAGAAAATATAAACAAAATTTTAAATTTTCGGCATTTGAAAAAGAAATACATTCCATACCCTTTTTTGAATTTCTTCATAACATAAAATATTTTTCCATGTTATACGAACAATTTTGACCTCTCAGTCATTTAAAGCAAAGTAGTTCATTCATATAGTTCGGTAAATGGAAAAACTAAATGTGGCTTTGTAAATTTAACAAATCATGTTATACAAAATTTATGAGAGAGGAATATGTAACATGATCAGCTTTGCATAATCTTAGAAGAAATTGTCTATACTGAAATCACATCAGTATTATTACTATTACAATACCGCAAAAGAAAAGAAAAACTATTTTATTTTACAGAGTCTTATACAAAAAGATTTCTTAAGCATTAAAAAAAGAAAAAACTGAAGTGCAACGCGTTGCGGCTCCGGAATGTTTTTTTCTCGCATACCTCCGTGAAATTCTCATAGCGCATGCGCTGGATTTCGCGTTTATATTAGTAGAAGCACAGAATACTATATTCAGAAGGTTCACTCCCATAGGACCCTATGGCAACATTTTTAACATGGGATGTCGCATAGACACTAGAGCTCGTGAGTTGGACCAACTGAACTACGATGCGTCTGCCAGATTTGGCGCGCTATCGCTCGCTTGGCAATTTTTTTTTAAACGGGAGGGGAACAAAATGTTGAGGACTGTACTTTTATAATTTTTGAAACTATAGAAAGGATCAGGATTTAAAAATACACTAATCTGCAACATAAATATATTCATTAGTTTAAGAATATTTAAATAAACATAGTTATATATTTAATTCAAATAATCATAAAATAGATTAAAAAATACACACATTGCATTGTCTCACTATAAAACATAATGCACAAAAAATTACAAGCTAACATACTCAAAAGACTGAAATATTATATAATATTTTCAGTCTAAAAAGTATACTAGCGTGTTGATCGTTAATTACTTGATCCTTAATTTATTCTGGGATACTGATAATAGACTTTTTTTTTTTTAAATATAAAAATATTCATATAGTAAATATCAAATTTACATAAATGCACTATCGAAGTTGTGGAACTCAATCATTAATTACCCGAGGGGGGGGGGGGGAATTTTCCACCATAAGGCACTTAATAAAAATTTTACATAAATATATACACATACTATATCACATTTAACTAAGAAAAAGCTATCCAAATATCAATTATTTCACATTTTATAAAAATACGGAAAATATTTTTTAACTAATTATACCACTACCTCTTAAAATTTAGTCTAATCCGGCAGTAATAACACAGCACTAATATACTTATATGAACACGTGTATACTTATATGAACACGTGTATACTTATGAACACGTGTATACTTATAATGAACACGTATGTAGGATGGTGATAACTAACTAAAATTAATTCAATTTTAATAAACATAAATTACATACCCTGTAACGCAACCAGTTTTCTTTTATCAATCCATTTCTATGAAATGATCTAAACACTTAACAAATAATCCTTTTTCACGTTACTCAAACCACGCTAGTCTGTTCTAAGTTTTCGCCGAGCGAAATAGGGTTATAACATTGAAAATCGTCTTGGAACCAAACCGGACTATCCTCAAGCGCTCGGAACAAACCAGACCATCGCCAAGAGCGCGCCAACCCAATGTTTGGTCTATCTCTAATGGCCGCCGCGAAAACGAAACTATCGAGAGTGACAGGTCTGTATAGTAGTCTGTGAGTAGAAGCTTCCCTTTTTTATACGTATATTCTTTGTTCCAATGACTATTATAAAATTATATTTTTTAAGCTAAACTGTTGTTCAGTTCAGCTATTTTTTAAAGTTTGGTGATTTCCAGTAATAAATAATTAATTTAAAATTACATATATCAAGTAATTTCTATTAAGTAATTTGTGGTGTATAATTCGAAGTACTATATAAAGTTATTTTAATATTTTAAAAGTCTTGGCATCAATATCACTTCCTTCAAAAACATGTTCACACTTTAGTAATAGTTTTAAAGACATTAAAACATTATATATCTTTATTCATCGTGACACCATAGACATAGGTGGCACTCATCTTCAGAAAATTTACAAATTGAAATGGTACAATCCGCCTTTGATAGGGTTTATCACAGACTAATATATACAGATGTTTTACTCGACAGCAGCGCCCTCAACCGCCAACCAAAATTAAATCCAATATCAAGGTTGGCACGGTTGGCGATGGTCTGTGACGGTTTTCGCCAAGACGTTCTGCTAATATAACCCTACTTGGCACTGAACCAAACATTTGAAGAAATTTGACAAGCGGCTACGGACAGGTAGGCTCCTAATGTTAAAACATAGAAATTTTTTGACCACTGAAGATAGGGAATTTTTGAAAATCTGCAGGGGAAATATAGGGATTTTTTTAGACAGAATGGCTTTTCGGCAGTACGATTGGACAATTGGATTTTTTCACAATTTGGACAGAACGGCTCTCCTTGGACTTCGTTTTTAACACTTTACAATAAAGTTGAAAAGTGTTTATGACTTTGTTCATTCTGTCTGTCTGTCTGTCTGTCCGTTAGCACGATAACTGCCGTAAAAATGACTTAATCAAAATGAAATTTTAGTATGTTGTTCAGACTGTCTGTAGGACCTATGGTAATATAAATGAATAATATCACCCAATTAGTTTTGGATTGAACCCGGGTTGAAAAAATGAAATACATTGAACCCTATGGGACCTAATTTTTCAAACATTTTTTAAGCGGATTTAAAATTCACAAATTGCTTCAAAAATTTTAGGTAATATTCAAATTGTTCCATAAAATATATAAAAAAAATTCAGCGAAATATATTCAGTAGTTTTTTTAATTAAAATAACAATAACACCTCTCATATGAAGCGATCACGTGACCATGATATGAAAAGATCACGTGACCCACTTCAAAATGATGTATGGCATCCATCTTGGCTCAAAATCCTGATTTTTAAAGTTCTTTTTAATTCATATTGAGTGTTGTATCCGTCCTAAAACCACTTTATTTTTGGTTAAATTCTCTGCATCTACATACTAAAACAACGCAATTACAATAAATTTGAGTTTAAATGCTCATCCAAACTTGATTATTTCTACAACGAAGCCTATTTTTAACCTATGTGAAATGTAAACAGCAAAATATGTAGATTGAGTTGTATTAGAATTGCTGTATTTCTTTAACACAAAATCATTCAGTTCATGGAGTCTGCATAGCTGATATGATTGAAATATTCATTGATTTTAAAAGAGAAGGACGATTATTTTCGATGAAGTTTTACGCATAGAGTTTAATTAATTGTATCTCCATGGTCTTAATTTTTAAATAAAATAAATTATTATAGTATTGTGATGAATGGCATGAATGGGAAATTATTTATGAATGAAATGCTGCTTTTAAGGCCTTATTACACGACAGAATTTGGCACAACACAACCGTTCGCAAGACCGGTCACTCAACAAATCTAGCCTCAACATTTAAGGTTCAAACCTAAAATGTTGTGGTTGAGGAAAAAGTTGTGCGAAAATCGACCAATTAGAAGTGCGTAAATCCGAACGTCACAGGTGACGTGCCTTTAATGGCGACCAAGATGGCCGATAGACTGCTTTGGAATGAGTTAGAATCTCGAGATGGAAAAAATAATAGAACTTCTACTAAATTACAGACACCTGTGGGATATAAAAGATCCAAATTATATGAAAATCACACACAAAAGAATGCTTTCTGAAATCGTCGGCATTAGACAGGACCTGTTAGAAAGGAGAGGCTTAAAGTATCATTGCCGAGCGGAAATGCTGAAGTTTGGCGATGGAAAAATAATAATAGAACTTTTACCAAATTACAGACATCTGTGAAATATAAGGGATTCAAATTATACGCAAAAAACACTAAAGAATGTTTCTTGGAATGAAATCGGCGACATTAAAGAGGAGGGGCGTTAAAAAGGCGAGGACTTAAAGTATCATTGCCGAGCGGAATTGCTAAAGTCTGGAGATGGAAAAATAATAATAGAACTTTTACCAAATTACAGACATCTGTGAAATATAAAAGATCCAAATTATACACAAAAAACACTGAAGAATGTTTCTTGGAATGAAATCGGCGACATTAAAGGGAAGGGGGGCGTTAAAAAGGCGGGGACCTAAAGTATCATTGCCGAGCGGAATTGCTAAAGTCTGGAGATGGAAAAATAATAATAGAACTTTTACCAAATTACAGACATCTGTGAAATATAAAAGATCCAAATTATACGCAAAAATACTAAAGAACGTTTCTTTGAATGCAATCGGCGACATTAAAGAGGAGGGGGGCGTTAAAAATGCGGGGACCTAAAGTATCATTGCCGAGCGGAATTGCTAAAGTCTGGAGATAGAAAAATAATAATAGAACTTTTACCAAATTACAGACATCTGTGAAATATAAAGGATTCAAATTAGACGCAAAAACACTAAAGAATGTTTCTTGGAATGAAATCGTCGGCATTAAAGAGGCGGGGAGCTTTAGAAAGGCGGGGACCTAAAGTATCATTGTCGGGCGGAATTGCTGAAGACTGAAAATGCAGATGGGAAAAAAGAAAATAATTTTTACCAAATTACAGATATTTTTGAAATATAAAAGATTTATATTATACGAAAAACACACTGAAGAATGGTTTCTGAAATGAAATCACCGACATTGGAGAAAATGAGCCTGTTAAGGCGGAGGAGTCTAAAGTATGATTGACGGGCGGAATTGCTGAAGTTCGGTAATAAAAATTGCCTTGTGTAATAACACCATTATTCAATCCAAACGGAACCTTTGGGATATGAAAAACGATCTTTGCAGTATGAGAACTCTAAAACGGGATTCCTATGAGGAAATTATGAAGCAAATGCAAGGGGGGAAAGAGCTTCCCCCACTTGTTGAGTGAAGTGACGTCACGTTCGTTCTATGCTGTGTGGAGTGACGTCACAAACGTTCCAAAGGAACTCAAGGACGGGGTTAGCGAAGTACCCAGGAGAGGCAATAGCCTCCCTTTAAACTTCGGGCGAAAAGGAAAAAAGTTCAGAAAAAAGGAAGAAAAGTAGAATTTAGAACTAAAAGGAGCTTGGAGGGGGGCAATAACCGAGGTCAAGCCTCCCTCCGTCCAAGTCTTCGGAGGTGAAAGAGCAGGGCCCCAGTGGGCTGTCTGCAGAGTAGATAAAAGAGGGGGGAGATAGAGGTGCGCCCCTAGGGGTGCAGGGCCTTGAGCCTGAGTTAACTAAGCAAATATAAATGAAAGTACTAGTCAACTACGCGAATTCCCAAAAGCTAGGGAGGGTACAGAAATGGTTAAAAGTATGCGAATTAAACAGGAGAGCAGATAAAACTAGTCTAGACGCCTCCGCTTACAACGGAGGTATATGTCCCTTACTGGTCTTCCAGGTAACGACCGAGGGCGCTTGCGCGCTCTCGTATTACGAGGATTATAGCGTGGGATACTGTCTAAAGTAGGATTATTAACGCTTCTCAGACCTCTGTGAAATTTGATAGCTAAAAATTTGACATGCGCCAAAAAGGGCCGAATCTTGAGGTCTTGGTGCAATACTTCTAACTGGACGTAGGTTGGAAGATCTGCAAATGCACGCAGAGCGTTGTTCTGAATAACTTGAAGCTTCCTAAGGTCAACCTCCGCTGCGGTGCCCCAAATCGGGGCTCCGTACGTCATGATTGGACGTATGCAGGACTTGTATAGCAATAACTTATTTTGAATGGACAGGCGGCTATTTCTAGCCAAAAGGGGGTATAAACGGGCAAGTGAAGTCCCCACTTTCTTACATGTTTCAGTAATGTGAGGTTTCCACGATAATTTTGAATCCAAGTACACGCCTAGGTACTTGTATTTAGATTGCCAGGGAATAGGCTCGTTGTTGAGAATTAAATTAGTGGAAGGGGGATGCCGGGGGGGAGGGGGGGAAGTCACTGCGGCACACTTACCAACGTTGACCTTGATTCTCCACTTGGTTAACCATTGCGTCAGGGTGTTTAAATACTCTTGTAGAGTGTCGTGCACGACATATGTCTGTTTGTGATGTGCGATGAGGGCCGTGTCGTCGGCATATAGGCCAAGTGGGACACCGGGGGAACGTGGCAGATCGTTAATGTAGAGGTTGAACAGTTTGGGTCCGACAAGAGAGCCCTGCGGAACCCCGCTGAGAATACTCCTGGGAGAGGAAAGAAGGTTAGATACTCGCACCACGAAGCCACGCTCCGTTAGGTACGAGTGAAGAAGTTTAATGATGTCAGGAGGGAAGGAGCGTTTGATAAGTTTGAATAACAACCCGTTTATCCACACCTTATCAAACGCCTTCTGGAGATCAAGAAAAACGATAGTAGTGCTCTCCTGTTTGCTGCGAGCCTCATGGACAAGTTCAACAACCCGAAGCAACTGATGCTGTGTGGAATGTAGCTTCCTGAACCCATATTGTTCAGGAATCAGGAGATTCTTCAGGTTGCAGTACTCGTCCAGACGCCGCATGACCACAAACTCGAAGAGCTTAGAGAGAGCAGAGAGAAGTCTAAGTTTAAGCCATGTCATCCATTTTCAGATAACACATCTTTTAAATTTCTGGAAATATTAATTTGTCAGTTATTATCTAATAGTAAGTTAGGATATCATAAATGTTTTAGTTACTTAGATATATGCAATACAGTAGCTGTCGCTTTTAAGAATTAGTGGCTATAAGAATTTAAATAACTGCCATCTTGGATCATGCCGATTAGATTTTGTTTCGATTCAGAAAAGGTAATTTATATTTCATTGCCGTCATTTGAATGAAGTTCATTTTTTCCGATGAAGGTTTAAGTTTTCAAATATAATAAATTAATGTAGTATTGTGATAAGTTTTAAAATATTACCGAGGAATGTATTGCATTTTAGACTTGTTTAAATAAAATTGAATTGAAGTTGGAAAGTGCTTCATAATCAATGCTTTAAGCATGATTGATCTTTCCTGTAATTAACTAACTTTGATTGTCTTTATTTTTAAAGTTTTTTAAATCGTACATTTTGTTAATCAGGTTATTTGTCAGAAAAAAGCCGAACTCCAAGAAGAAAGGGGGTTACCCGTCGTTAAGAAGAGAAAGGCTTTAATGGATTTGTTGCTGGAACACCAGCTTAAAAATGGAACCCTTTCTGAAGAGGATATTCGGGAAGAAGTGGATACTTTTGCATTCGAGGTATGGAAAACGAATCTTGAAATTCCTTATAAAATTACTCTTTATGTAATTTGTCTTTGTACGCTTTACATTTTCATTTTCAACCACACGCTTTTTTAACACTTTAGAACGAAGTTGAAAAGTGTTTATGACATTGTTCATTCTGTCTGTCTGTCCGTTTGCACTATAACTGCCGTAAAAATGGTTTAATCCAAATGAAATTTTACTATGTTGTTCAGACGGTCTGTGGGACTTCAAACATTTTTTAAGCGGATTTAAAATTCACAAATTGCTTCGAAAATTTTAGGTAATATTCAAATTATCCCATAAAATATATAAAACAAATTTCTGCAAAATATATTCAGTAGTTTTTTAAATAAGAATTAAAATATTAATTACACCTCTTATATGAAGAGATCACGTGACCCACTTCAAAATAAAATATGGCATCCATCTTGTGTCAAAATCGTGATTTTTAAAGTTCTTTTTAATTCATATTGAGTGTTGTATCCGTCCTAAAACCGCTTCATTTTTGCTTAAATTCTGTGCATCTACATACTGAAACAACGCAATTACAATATATTTGAGATTAAATGATCATCCAAATTTGATTATTTCTACAACGAAGCCTACTTTTCACTTATGGAAAAAATAAACAGCAAAATATGTAGAATGAGTTGTATAAGAATTGCTACATGTCTTTAACGCAGAATTATTTAGCTCATGGAGTCTGCAATATAGCTGTTATGAATGAAATATTCATTGATTGTACAGATAGAAGGACGATCTTTTTGATGGAGTATAATTAGTTTTAACCCCATAGTTTTAAGTTTTTAAATAAAATAAATTATTCTAGTATTGTGATGAATGAAATGAATGGGAAAATGTTTATGAATGAAATGCTGCTTCTATAGAGCCAGGCGTGTTATATTTCGATGACGTCATTTGAATAAATTTCTGTTGTTTTCGATGAAGTTTTCAAATATAATGAATTATTGTAGTATTACGATAATTTTAAAAATATTACCGAGGAATGTATCGCATTTTAGAGATGTTTGAACCAGGCAATTTTTATTTCAATGCCGTCATTTGGATGAAGTTCATTTTTTTCGATGAGGAGTTTTAAGTTTTCAAATATAATAAATTAATGTAGTATTGTGATAATTTTCGAAATATTAGCTAGGAATGTATCGCATTTTAGAGATGTTTAAATGAAATTGCAATGAAGTTGGAAAGCGTTTCATAATCAATGCTTTATGCATGATTGATCTTTCTCGTTATTATAACTAAGTTTGTTTAAAAAGGTATTTGTTTTGTTTTAATGACATGTGAAAGCTATCAACCACAGGTTCGTATTCATCTATCTACCATTATATAACTATTCATGCACAAATCGAATGTTAATGTAAAATGAAAATGAGAAATTTCAGTGCTCATTTATATGCTACTAATTGTTTTGAGAACATTTAATACAGCTTTAGTGTAAAGAATTTGCATTTGGTACAATTAATAGCACAATATAGCAGTCCCGTGTTTAGCTAGCTGCAGTGCATGGTAAAAGCAAGGAATATGCATGTAAAAGTACATATTTGATTTTGATTTGAAATAGTTCATTTCAATTGCACTCTTTGTAGAGTTAAAATTAAAATTTTCATGTTACGTCTGTGTAGCATACCTAAACCCGTGCTCTATGAACTACAGAACACCTGTTCTACATGTGATCTCCGACAGACAGCGGGGCCGGATTCCGTAATGTTTTTTTAGCAGGCGAGTGTATCCATGTTCAAATTACTATAGTTCAACTATTTCACAAACTGCTGTTGCTATATTAAATTTATCCATTTTTACAATGTTGATATGCACTATTTTTGTGATGAAATTTATTCAGTTTGCCAACTAGAATCATAACGTTAAAGTAATATTTATTTATAAGTTGTTTATTCCCTATATTTTTTAATGTTAAATGCCCAACCAAGCAAATTAGTGTTGTAACAGGGTGAACAGTAAGACAGGTTGTTTTCATTATAGCCGAATTTGTTTAAACTTATATATATATATATATATCTTTTTAATGACATGTGAAAGTTATCAACACCAGGTTCGTATTCAGCTACTGACCATGCACACATAAATCAGTATTGTAAATTAATACTAAAATGTCTAAGTGCACAAAATAGAACGTTTAAATATCAGTAAGCATAGAAGCACTAGACGGAATTCAATTTATTAAATTTTACTAGTCAAACAAATGCAAATAGAAAAGAATAGTTATGCAGTAGTAAATATACCGTTGCGACAGGTGAATACCACACATTCGTATTCAGCTACAGACCATTATATATCCATGCATACACAAATTTAATGATCAGGTAAAATTAAAATCAGAAATTTTAGTATTTATTTAAACATAAGTAATTATAGAAATCGAATGGTCGGGACAAATTTGCATTACAAAAGAGAGTTTAAATACCAGTAAGCATAGGTAAACACTAGGCTGAATTCAATTTATTAAATTTTACTGGTTATGAATCAAATTTACTAGTTTATGAAATCAAATTCACTGGTTTACGAATCAAATTTACTAGTTTATGAATCAAATTCACTAGTTTACGAATCAAATGCAAATAGAAAGAAATAGTTATGCAGTGTTATATATAACGCTTGTAACAAGGTGAACACCACACGTTCGTATTCAACTACAGATCATTATATATCCATGCTTACACAAATCTAATGATCATGTAAAATTAAAATCAGAAATTTTAGTGTTAATTTAAACATAAGTAATCATAGAAATCTAATGGTCGGGTAATATTTACATTAAAAAGAAAGTTTAAATATCAGTAAGCATAGGTAAACACTAGGCTGAATGCAATTTATTAAATTTTACTAGTCATGAATCAAATTTACTAGTTCACGAATCAAATGTAAATAGAAAGGAATAGTTATGCAGTGGTAAATATAACGTTTGTAACAAGGTGAACACCACACGTTCGTATTCAGCTACATATCATTATATTTCCATGCATACACAAATCTAATGATCGGGTAAAATTAAAATCAGAAATTTTTGTGTTAATTTAAATATAAGTAATCATAGAAATCCAATGGTCGGGACAAATTTACATTACAAAAGAACATTTAAATATCGGTAAGCATAGGTAAACACTAGGCTGAATTCAATTTATTAAATTTTACTGGTCATGAATGAAATTTACTAGTTTATGAATCAAATTCACTAGTTTACGAATCAAATTTACTTGTTTATGAATCAAATTCACTAGTTTACGAATGAAATGCAAATAGAAAGGAATATTTATGCAATGGTAAATATAACGCTTGTAACAAGGTGAACACCACACGTTCGTATTTAGCTACAGATCATTATATATCCACGCATACACAAATCGAATGGTCAGGTACAATTAAAACCAGAAATTTTAATGTTAATTTAAACATCAGTAATCATCTAATGGTCGGGTAAAATTTACGTTACAAAAGAACGCTTAAATATCAGTAAGCATAGAAACACTAGGCTGAATTCAATTTATTAAATGTTACTAGTCACGAATCAAATTTACTAATTTAGGAATCAAATGCAAATAGAAAGAATTAGTTATGCACGTGAGGAAAATATACGAATCCTCAGATAACGATCGATCGAAACATATATATATAATAATCATCAAGAACTTAAAATTAAAGGAAATAATGCTCATCAAAACTTACCACGTGCTAAATATAAGTAGGAATAGTTATGAACGGGCTAAATATTCGAATCAAACGAAAATAGACAGTAATAGTCATGCACGTGCTAAATATACGAATCAATTGCAAATAAAAGATATACGAATCCTCAGACAACGATCAATTAAAGGAAAATTGGAACAGATTGGATATAAAGAATTTGGCTAAATCTGCCATTTTTTTTTTGGCGCCAAGAATGGCGCCAACGCGTATGGTGTTTGAAAAGTCCTAACGGACGCCATCTTGAACATTAAGCGTAAGAAATATAAACATATATAATTAAAAATGCATAAAAATGCCGATTTAACAATACTTAGAAAAATACGAAATTTTATAAAAGCGTTCGTTTGAAAAGTCCTAACGGACGCCATCTTGAACATTGCGCGTAACAAAAATAAACTTTTCAAAGAAAAACACCTGTAAATATCCAAATTGCACAAATAACTGTTTCCACATTGCGGTCATCAAAGAACGATTATTATTTCTATGTAAATTTTCTGCTTCTACATTATTTTATCTATTAACATGTGCTATCTTTAATTTTTATATGATATTAACGTTTTTAATACATTTTTACACATACAGCAAAAACACAACAAAAATAAAATGGCTGGAGCAAAGTTAACAGAAAGCTAAAAGGGGTGGTGTTGCCAGAAAAATACGTCCCGGAACATTTCGCACCATCAAGCCACTTTGGCGATTTATCGCGACTTTGGCTCGCGAGAAAAAGCTGAGAAAGCCAAATTCTTTATATCCAATCTGTACAGGAAAATTAAAGGATTAAACGAAATTAAAGGAAATAATGATCGTTAAAACTTACCATGTGCACTTACTATGTAAAACTTACCAAAATTGCACTCTATGCGGACGATACTGCACTATACGTCCAATCCAATTTTCATCCAATCCCAACTTCGTGCGCTCAAGCCCTCAAAAACACATAAATATCCCCTCTACCTGGTTTCAAAAGTGGAAAATCAAAATAAATGAAAAAAAAAAAAACTGTATACTACTTACGAAGAAGAACCCCCCCCCCCCCATAATTATCAACAACACCCCCATTAACCCTTTCGCGACGGTTGGCACGCCCGAGTGCCAGCTGCGAGCTTGCATTCAAGGACGTTCGGCACTCACTGGTGCCGGAGAGAACTTTACCCTAAACGCCGAGTGGCACGTATTGGTGTTTCTACGTGGAACGTTTTCATTTGATTTTATTTGTCTACTAGATGGCGTTAAATGCTCGTGGAAGCAACTTAAATGTATTTTATAGATGTTTGACCTTGGCACAAGGAGAATCCAATGAATTATTTCTCCATTCGGAGCGGGGAAACATGGTTCTGTAAAGTAAATAAACAGAGCACTTTTCGCAGCATCAACAATTTTATAATTGAGTTCCAGGTTTCCTTTTGATTTTAGCTTTTAATAAGGTGATCAATCGTCCTCCTTTAGGGAGGACAGTCCTTCTTTTGTAGGTTCTGTCCTTCCTCGAAAAGTGTCTTCCTACCTGTCCTCCTTTTCAATATTTTAAAACTAATCTGTTAATCTCTGTATTCAGAGATGCCGCGCCGAACTGTTACGCGTCATATGACGGTACAGTTCGGAAAGACGCGATTATGAAACGCATGAACTTCACGTGTCTCGCACCATTGCGCACCTCACTTTGTTTACTTTATATTATACTTCGTGTTTACTTCTAACGGAAATACGAAATTATTTCAATTCTTTTTCAATTGGTAACGATTTTTGGACAAGTGAGAAATCAAGATTGAGTGTTGATACTCTAGCTGCAGCACTTACGGTAAAATTCAATATGAAGGATATTTCTTGCTCCGAAATTTCCAATATATTGTTACTGTTAGAAAATGATATATTGACAAAAAATATTCATTCAATGGAAAAATACTCGTTTAAGTAAATAATTAAAAGGGATGTAAGCATAATTAATGTATTTTTGTTTGAATTAATAAAATGTTTCATTTATTTACGTTGTACTTTTTTCTTAAATTTTTTCGTCCTCCTTTTCATTGTAAAAAAATTGGTCACCTTACCATTAATTATGTCAAAAATTGCAAATACCTTGGACTGCACTTTGATAATAAACTCACTTGGCAGAGTCACATAGCTCAAACAACTAGGAAATACCATATGGCCAGAGCATCCCTACAACCAATTCTGCACTCCCCCCATGTTAGCATTAGAAACAATATCCTACTTTTTAAAACCGTCCTGAGGCCAATACTGCTGTATGGATCGATGATTTGGGGCTTCGCTTCCAACACTCTAATTAGGAAAATTCAGATCATCCAAAATAAAGCACTAAGTAGTATCAGAAAAGCGCCCAGATTCCTTCGGAATGATATAATCCATAACGATTTCAAAATTAAAACTGTTAAAAGAGAAATACAAAAATTAGGAAGTCATTTCTGTAATAATATCTCTACTATCCCAAACACTGAATTACAAAATTTAAATGCATATGACCCCCACCACTGGAAGTTTCGAAAACGTCCGAGGTATGCGACTATCTTAAACAATTAGCACAGACTGCTATTCAATGCGAAAAAAAATAAAATAATGGCCCCCTTTTTTTTTGGTGAGGCGAAATACTTATGCTTTCTTGTTCATCTATATCCAGCTCTGGGTTCTAAAAACAGTTGCCGCTCTAATGTAAAGTTACAAATCAAATCAATATATATCAAATCAATAGTAATGTAAACGTATGTGCAAACATTTTGCACTTCCTGTGGCTCTTGTTACATCTCGTCACTCTACACACAAATCAAAAATCAGATCTCTCGTGACAAATCAGAACATCCCGGTCACCTGGCCAGCACTTGCCCTTTTGGAGCAATGTTTCTGTGATATAATCTTGTACATTCACCTCGGAGATACAGCACTCAGTGCTAGGCGCTCCATAAATGTGTCAAACACGAGAGAGGGGAGACTTTCTGTAACACACCAACACTACACATGCAAAACACAATACTGAATATTTTCCCTCAAGTTTACCCTATTCCTCAAATTCCCTACAGCATCAGCGCCACGTAGTGGTTTCGGAATTTAACATTACGGAGCCATTCTGCCCGTAGCTGCTTTAAGAAATTTGTTCTATCGTCGCATGTTAACACGTGAAAAACATACTTTCGCTGCTATTTTGGATTATATAATCCATTATTTTATTTTTTATGGATTACCAAAAGAAAAGCGATTACGTTTACAAGGTATGTAATTTATTATTATTTAAATAAAGAGGTTATTTGTTACCCATCCCATATTTCATCCTATGCACGTGTTCATCATAAGAAATTGGTGCAGTATTATCACTGACGACTAGACTAAATTCTAAGAAGCAACGGCATTATTAGCTAAAAAACCTTTTCCGCATTTATATAAAATGTATAAAAATTAATATTTGGATAGCTTTTTCCAGAGTAAGTTGAATATGATATTGAATGTTAAAAGTCCTGACCACACGACAGACCCGAAGGTTTACTGTAGCAATATGTGTGGTCGGATGATATTGAATGTGTATATAGTATTTTATATGCTTTTTACTAACTGACGTAATGTGGAAAATAACCCCCCCCCCTTTTTAATTAACGTTTGAGTTCGACACCTTTGATAGTGCATTTATGTAAATGTGTTATTTATTATAGGAATATTAGTGTATTTAAAAAAAAATTATGTTAACAACATCCCAGAATAAATTAAATTCTAAGCAATTTAACAATCAACACGCTAGTATACTTTTTAGGCTGAAAATATTATATAATATATCAGTCTTTTGGATATGTTAGCTTGTAATTTTTGGTGTATAATGATTTACAGTGATGCAATGCGTCAATTTTTTATTTAGTTTATGATTACATGAATTAAATATATTTCTATGTTTATTTATTTAAATTTACACATATAACAGTTAAAAGTATTTTGAAATGCTGATCATGTTTATAGTTTAAAAAATTATAAAAGTACAGCTCCAAAAAAATTTTTTTGGCCGCATTAACAAAAAAATAGCCAATTCATCGATAGTCGCCAAATCTAGCAGTCTAGCTTCTTTTACGTCATAGCTGCGATTGAGGTTTCTCTATATACCTCCTAAAATTTAAAAGTTCGTAAGTAAATTACTGCATAAAACACTACAATTCAAATTACTGTAAACAATGAAAAACAGATAAATATCTGTTATAAGACACTATCCATTCAGCAAAGGATCAGCACGAAATATAATTTATCTAGATTTACATTTTAAATAGATCAATAGGTAGTATCAATAGTATGTGTCCGAAATCCGAAACGCCAAGCATAACGCCACATGAAAACCATATATACTGTATGTTACCCATTATATTTAAATAATTTCTGCGACGTGCCATTCAATATGTTTTTTGATTAGTGTTGTTTCCAGTTTATGTAGAAAATCTGTGGCATATTTCACGAACTTCATTTATAGCCGCCATTTTGAGTAAAAAAGCGCATGCGCAAGGCCTGCAAACAGATGTAAACCGCCTAAATTGGATTGTCGAAATTTCTCAATTCTAAGTATGCAAAGTTCCCAATAACCGCCAGAAAATTTTGCAGTGAATACTGAATTGACGGTACGGTTGAGTTTCGTCATGGTCAACTTCTAACCTTCTGTGGTGTAAACGGGGGTTAGAATATATACCAGTTATATTAAGTAAATTTTATTATACATAAAATTTTTCAAACATCTCGTTAGTACTCCGGCTCGACGGACCAAAAGGTATTAAACACCCTATGAGTTTCAACGCATAGGTTGATGGAAATTGATATATTTATCCGAGTCTTTACTACTTTGAGCAATTACGGTAGTGCAAGTGTGCCATATAGCGCATCTGAAATTTTTTTTATCTTTTCTCCCATCGTTTGAGGTGTCTGCATGTGAAGAAGGATATTTGTTGAAAATCTTTATTGTTGAGACCGAAATTTCTTTTGTAGGATATGTTTCGTGTTGTTAAATTAAAATATTACATGTTCTTTTACATTGTTGATATATTTCTAATCATAGGATTATATCACTAGGCGGCTTACTTCTTGCTTTTAATAAACAGAAATCAGCTAAAAATTAACAATTCCATGAGTTTACAAACCTAAAATTATTTGATGTAGTATAGTTTAATTTAATTGTATAAGTTAGAGATGAACAACGCCGCCGTCAAGAGTTTTTTCAGAGCGACACTTCACCACTTCTGTAGAAAAAAAAAAAAGGGTTCGAATGCTTATTTTCATAAATAAAAATCTGCAATAGGTGAGAAGCATTTACAAATGTACAATTATTGTTCTCAAAAGTACCTAAAATAGAAAGCTACTGCAAAATAATTAAATATTAAACTAAAAAGTATCATTTCTGCATTAATGGGATTTCATATTACATTTTCTACTTATTTATTTTACTTTATTAATTTATTTACTAATAATTACTGTTTATATTTATTAAATATTGTTTAATAACATTTTGAAATAATTTTTCAGAGTATTCGATTATACGAGATCTGGTTAATATTCGATTTTGAGAAAAGTGTTATTCGCCCATTTATAGTACAAATTAAGAACATTTTTATGTGAAATGAACAATAACAAAAAAATCGATTTTTAAGTTTTCTGTATTAAACAGTTCTAGAAAAAACATGTCATTCTTGTTAATGCAATAACACCTTACAGAAAAAGATGATATACAAAAATCGTCAAAATTGGAGATTTTTCCAGAAGTCCACCATCAATGTATAGTAAAATCTTTTTTTTTTATATCATCACAAATTAATATGGGTGCCGAAGTAGCAACGAAATTTTTCCAATTTAGAATTATTATCCTCTCTTTAAATTATGATTTTAGAATTACTCGTATATGAAAGATAATACTACAAAAATGTATTGTATACATTTTAATACATTTAAATTTCATTTACATTTCATAACATTTTAATTTCTTCATATATTTAAATTTTTACAAGATAGTATATTCTTCAAATTCAATGTAATAATAAATTTCTGTTTTTTGCATAATAGAAGCAAAATATTTGGTCCGAAATTAAAATGTGAGAAAATATATACAATTTATTTTAAACACGTTTAATAGTATTTGAAATTTCGGAAAAACACTTGTATGGCTCGGTATCAAAGTAGTAAGTTTTGAAATACTTATAAAATAAAATTGGAACCTGTTAACCACCCAACGAGACTCCGAAGGTAGTCGGTGATATGTTCAATTAATATAATAATAATATAATATTTTTGTTATAAAATAAAAAAAATTACAGATGTATAAGCAAGTATAATACAGTGGGGAAACGAATGGCGAGAAAAGGTACTTTAACTGGACCTGACGAGTCCACAGAACTCAACAAATCTGACAACATGCAAGCACAAGTTAGGATGCATGCACGTCATATTAATGCAAGGTTGAGCACAAGATGTATATAGTCAATGGTAACTTAAATGACAACAAGCTAGCAAAAAATGTAATTGCAAAATACAATATATTAAGAAACGGTCAATTATACAATAGACATAATTACCACTTCTTGAAACAATTTTAATTGTTTATCAATTTTAATATCTAGAAATGTTAAGTAGATTTCTAATGAAAACTCAAAAATATGTTTCCAAGAGTTTAATAACGGCGGAGAGTTTAGAACTATAAGTCAGAATAAAAGTCATTGTATGTTGTTTACAATTTGTGTGTAGACACATGATGAATATAATAAAAAATATAAATAAATTAATTGTGCTAAAACAATTCAATCTAAATTATTCGTAGCTTAACATTTAAATAACATTATGACGGAATAATGAAAATTTTTCCGAAGAATTGTATTACCTATTCTATGGGATAAAAAGGTTGAACTTCTACAAACCCCATGGATGGAAATAGCCTTTTCTTTGAAGATAGGAATTCCTATAGATATCAATAGATATCTCAAACTTTTGTCTACTATTTGCTGAAGAGAAAATTATTAGTTAGGAACAGCATTACCAAATGATTAAATATATGAACTAGTTTCGGAGCTTAAATATATATATATATATATATATATATATATATATATATATATATATACAAGAAAAACCTTCGCAGCCGCACCAACAAAGGTAAGCCTGTCAATACATATTTGCATTGCATGACAATGTATCAAAAATATATTTCCAATAGTTCAATAATGGCCGAGATTTTAGTACTTTAAGTCAGGATAAAAGTCAGTGTATGTTGTTTACAATTTGTGTGTATACACATTATAAAACAAAATAGAATGAAAAGGAAATAAATTAATTAATTATGCTAAAACAATTGCAATCCAAATTATTCGTAGCTCATGGTTTATATAGCATTATGACGGAATAATGAAAAATTTTCCGAACAATTGTGGTACCTATTTTATGGGATAAAAAGGTTGAACTTCTACAATCCTCATGGTTGTAAATAGCTTTTTCTTTCTAGACAGGAATTCCTATAGATATCAATAGATAGCTCAAACTGTTGTCCACTATTTGCTGAAGAGAAGAATTATTAGTTAGAAACAGCTTTAGCAAATGATTAAAAATATGGAATGCTTCCGGAGATTAAAAAGGAAAAGAGAAAAATGAATAATGTTTAAATTCAGAATATTTTAGACTATATACTAATCAAATAACTACTAATCAAATAACTACGAAACTACTAATCAAATTATTTCTTTATTCTTCAGAACGTCATAAATCACGTGATACCGAAATCTAAGGCAATATATTTCCTGTTCTAGGGAGGAAAATATTTGCGAACACTGTTTAAAAGCGAAAATGAATCTTTTAAAGAACAAAAACTTACATTTTCTTCTTGTTAACTAGCGTGCGATTAGGCAGGCCTCTTGCTGTTTAGCGTTCGTTTACGGCAACTAAAAGCAGCTGTCATTTTATCTATACAAAGTTCGAATACCTCTATTTAACTACATGCCAACAATTTTGCTCCACTGTAGCGAGGTTGTACGTTTTATACAAGCACTCTATTCCACCGATGATTCTAATTGAGTAGTTTGTTGGCCCTATAAAACACAAACAAAATAGCGCGTGTGCACTGTTAAGTTACAAATTCTGGATTATAGCTCTATTGTAATAGCAGTCAAGTTTATTATAGAGTAGTTAAATTTCTTATTAAGGGGCATAATGCTTTTTCCCAACCAAAGCAGCTTTGAGACATTAGTATGTCTAATTTGGCCACTCTGTACCTTAAGACGTTAGATCAGCAATTTTCGATTAACAAATTTCAACAGTTGAAATCGTATTAAAGACATTTTATACTGTATGATGTATAAGCATCTCGGAAGAGAACGAACTATATACGGACTGTAGAATTTTCCTCTAGATCTTTGAACCAGAGTGAGCATGTGCCTAGGGAGGGAATATGTAAGAAATTTTAAAAGAATATGGTTTATCAAGGCATTCTAGACACTTCTAATCAAACGTTCATTCAAAAATTAGCTAATATTTGAAATAATAACTATTTCTTTAGAGTACAAACAGAAAACACATGTATCAGATGGAAACACCGCAAAGCAAAATCAAAATATGGACCTATGTAGAATCCCACTTATATATATTTTCAACCTTGATTTTAGTGGCGTCATCTAGTGTTGTTATACCAAAGTTATACAAAACTGGCACTTTTTATTCTTCATTTTCACACTTTTTTTTCATACAATAAAAATAAAGTTCCAAGACCATTATGTGCCTCGACGTATTTAATAAATATTGGTTTTCTACACATTTGTCATTTAAAGGAGAAACAACATTCAATCCGAATTATCTGTCTCCTTTCTCAGAAGAAATGATGTAAAGTCTCAATTATTGACATACGCCCACGAAATTACAATAGGATATGCGAAATAGATAAATCTATTGGTACTTTAGAACGTTGATATGCAAATGAAAAGCGAAGTTTTGTAGGAATGAACGAGTTAGCAGGAATATCTTTTTATCCTTTTAAAATATTTAACTTGTCGTTTCAGGATATTAATTACGCCCTCTAAATATCAGTAGGATTTCCATTTTCAGAAAATATAAATAAAATATTATTATTATTATTATTATTATTTTTAATCTTACGGAAAAAATGATACGTGAGATATTTAGTCTTTTAATACACACTAAATGTGGTTTTAAAATAACACCCCCCCCCCCTTACATTTCGGAAAGACTTGCACATATAAAAATTAAATAAATATATTTGTTTTCTAAAAATTTGTAAAGAAAATAATAAACGAACTTCAGTAGGTGTGATTTGTACTTGCATCATCGAAAAAATGCTTTTTATAAAAGTATATATTGTTCCTTGTGAACTTTCACACTGGCGACTTAAATTTGCATTCTCGAAAAGTTATAGTTTAATGTGTTTTATAATTTATAACTTTATCAATATGTATAAATACCTCCTAGGGTTGCCGCCTATTGTCCGTATGATTCTGGGAGATTACCTCCCAAATATCTCCTCCTGTTTCCCCTTGTGATACGGTAATCTGTAACTGAAAAACGTAGTTGTTTTAAATATGCCAATATATTAATCAAACATTATTACTTTATTTACTTTTGTATTTTTTATTCAATCTTACAGATTTTAATATGTCTGGTCTGGAACAAACGAATTTATGAAAATTTTCGAATTTCATTTTAAAGTTCATAAAAGTCTGAACCTCTGCTTTTACGTAATCCTCGTTGAGTAGACTTCTCTCTTTCGTCTACATTTCGTTAATAATGCTGTAAATGCGTTCGCAAGCGGCATTTGAAACTGGGACAGAAAGAACAAAAGATGTAATTTTTAAAAGTTCTTTGCCCCACTCCCTCTTCAAGTTTTGAAAACAAAATGGGCCCACCTTAAATCTTTCCATTGAGTGCGCATGCGCGGGACAGTCGTCAGACTAAGGCTTATGTATATAGCAGCCTTACGTCATATAGGAGCCTATATATATATATAGGAGCCTTACATTCAGCAAAATCAAGAACTTCATAAATCAAATCATTACATATATCAACAAACCAATTAACCCCCTTGATAAATTATTGAACATAATATCGGCCCTCGGTGAGGCTTTCAGCACAGTCCCCCCCCCCCCCCCCCCCGTAATGACGAGTAAAAACTTTGATTATCTGAAAATATTGTCCTGGAACGCCAATGGGCTCCGCGGCAAGATTACCGAACTTCGTAGTTTTGCACATAACAATAATATTGACATCATCCTGGTACAAGAGATCAGACCTGCCCCCCCCCCTCAAAATTGCAAGTTATTATAATTATATTGTGCCGTGTTCACGCGGAGTACGATCACGTTAAACATGTGGGTCCGTAAGTCCTTCCGAGAGGTAGGTGGTAGGGGAAGGAGGGTACGGTACCTGTGGATGTCTCCCCCACTGGGTTCCGGTCCAAATTGGGTGGCACTTCCCGCCGTCCAAACAGTTACCTTACACCTTTCTGGTAGGTCGGACGGTCTGGGTTTCAACAACAACACCTTTCTGGTAGGTCGGACGGTCTGGGTCTCAACAACAACGGGTTTCTTCGAAAATTAGCAAAACGATTTTATTCGAATAATATTTAATAACAAGGTTAACATATGAAAAGTGACAACAAATACTATGACATTTGGAGTATGAAATAACCCCAAATCTGCTGAAGTCATTTGCCATCTAGCGGAATTTTTCGTAGTTAGGTATTACTTTTGATACATGGTATTTTCCCAAATCGTCGGGCATCTAACAACGGAGCCATTGTTATCCTTGTCTACGATTTTATTATCGCGTAAGGTACCATTATTCTTGGCAACTTATTACTGGGAGATGCATAAGATAGCATTTTTAAAATCGACCTTTCCAGGAGATGTTGTTGTTCACATGCAGGAGTACCTAGCCCGAGGGCTTTCACCTCCGATCTGTGGATAATGTATGTACACTTACAATCATTTGAGCAAAGTAATCTGATTCGTTCAAAAAAGGACAGCATTGTCCAGTCCTTCCTTATTGGAAGGGGAGTGAAAACAAGGGTGCAGCAGTGCTGCCATCTAGCTGCAGGTTGAGATACAACAAGCTACGTTAAGAAAATTTACAAGCTGGGGGGGATGAGTTTGTGAAATTGATGCATGACTATGAAAAATAAAACAAGAGGATTGCACAATAAGCAGACTGGGAAAGAAGGAGTTTAGACAAAGCCTAGGGTGGTTCATACAAGACTGCACGGGGACGCTTTCTGTTCGCCCGTGGGTCATAATCCTGAAGATTCATTAGGGATTTTAGGTATGTCTCGAAAAAAATTTTTTGTTTGTTTTTTGATAGCCTGTTTAATAGTTTTAATTTTGTAATCTTTATGGATGATATCATTTCGCAGGTAACGAGGAGCTTTGCGGATGATACGTAGGATGCGGTTTTGCTCGGTTTGTAGTTTTTGAATATTCGTTTTACATGCATACCCCCAAATTGGGCATGCATATAAAAGAATCGGCTGCATTATGCTCTTGTACAGAAGAATTTTATTACTGACATCAAGTTCTTTAGAGAAAAGCAGATGGTTTAATGATCCGACGAGTTTTCTAGATTTCTTTATTACGTACTCAAAGTGCGTACGCCAAGTAAGTCGGCTGTCCAAATGGACGCCGAGGTACTTGGCTGTACGCGAGAAAGGAATAGGCTGATTTTTAAACATTACGGGGGGGGGGGGGGGGAATACGGGCACCGGACAGAAATACAGCTTGAGATTTGTTTGCATTAATTTTTATTTTCTATTTATCATAAAAATTTATAAGAAGTTTATATGACTTTGCAACTGGGTGTGAAGATAATTTATGTTTTTATGGGAGGAAATTATGCAGGTGTCATCTGCATATAAGCAAATGGCGGTGTTGGGGGAGCGGGGGATATCGTTTACGTAGAGATTAAAAAGAAGGGGCCCTAGGATGGATCCTTGAGGGACTCCTGCCTGGATGGGTTTGATATCTGAGAGGGTATTAAGGGTACGTACGTGGAATGACCTGTTTAGAAGATAAGAGTTTAGAATTTTAATGAAGGGGGGGGGAAGTTAAGTTGAATTAATTTGTAGATTATTCCGGCAGTCCACGTCTTGTCGAATGCCTTTTCAACGTCCAGCAGAAGGGCTCCTACCTGATTTTTATTTTTGATTGCATTAGCAGTGAACTCGACTACTCTGAGGAGCTGATGGGTGGTGGAATGCAAGGGGCGGAATCCAAATTGCTCCGGGATAATTATATCTTTGTCGCTGATGAATTTGTAAAGCCTAGTTTGAATTATTCTTTCGGTGATTTTACTAAGAGAAGGGAGGAGGGAGATGGGGCGGTAGGACACAGGGTTAGAGGGGTCGGCACCAGGCTTTAAACAAGGAATAACGACAGCAGTCTTCCAGCAGGTGGGAAAGTGGCAAAATTTTAGAATGGCGTTAATCATTAAGACTATATAAAAAATAATGTTAAGGGGGAGGGCCTTAAGGGCCCTGTTAGAGATCTTATCAATTCCAGGGGATTTTTTATTCTTCAATTTATGAATGATATCTAACACTTCATCAACCGAGGTGGGTGTGGCCGGGTGGGGGGGGGGACGAAAGAAAGTTGTTAACAGAGTTTTGTACTTGATTATGGAATTCGGAGTTCGGGATATCAATCGCAAATTGCTTCACATAGCAATTTGCGATAGCATTTGCTTTGTCCCGTTCAGAGAAAGCGGTACCTGAAGGTGAGAGGAGGGGGGGAGCTGTGTGTAAGGTTTCTTAATTCTTTTAATCTCTTTCCAGATGCTTCTGTCGGAGGGGGAGAGGGACTCAATATAGTTTTTCCATTTGTTTTGGCTATAATTTTGAATGGCTATTCTAACTTTTCTGTTGACAATGTTAAGATGGTTTTTAGTGCGAGGATCCCTAGTAACTTGCCAGAGACGGCGGACAAAATTTCTATAGACAATTTGGATCTGTATGCTATGTGGGAGGGAGTTATACAGGGGGGTGCGGGAGGTGGATGCTTTAGCCAGGGAGATTTGGATTTCATGAGTGATATTATGTGCTGCACTGTCAATGTCAGCGACGCAGTCAATTTTAGGGATGAGCAGGGAGGTATTTCTAAGATTATGTTTAAAACTTTTCCAATCAATAATGGAAGGGAGGCTGGAGACAGGGAGAAGGGAGTTTAGCTGAAGGGAAAGGAGGATGGGAAGGTGATCAGAACTAAGTTCATTAAGCGTTTTAATTGTATAAGGTAACTGTATATTTTTAAGAAGACCAAGATCAATGGTGGAGGGGTAGGGAGAATGGGAGTAATGGGTGGGTAGGTCCGGGACAGCAAGATGGATTCCGCTGGCAGAGATGAAGTTTTGCAGAGCAGTACCATAAGAATTTCTCCTACGACAGTTACAAAGAGGGCTGTGTGCGTTATAATCTCCAAGTAGGATGGCCCGATGATTTATGTTGCAGATGCTTTGGAGGTCCGGGGTTATATCGGTACTTCTAGCAGGCTTAATATAGATGGAACCAACGATGATGGGGGGGTAGTTAGGAAGAGAAAGCTGAATCATTTTATTTTCAATAGTAGTAGTACTAACCGGATTAAGTTCATGATGAGGCAGACTACGTTTTATGTAGACTGAGACTCCTCCTGCATAGGAGGACCGAGGATTAGAAGGGGTGGTACGATGGGCTGTATAATTAAAATAATTAGCTATTTTGAAGGGGGGGGGGGCGAGGGCCAGGTTTTATCTCTTGGACCAGAATTATGTCAATGTTATTATTCTGAACAAAGCTACGCAGTTCTGTGATTTTGCCGTGGAGCCCATTGGCATTCCACGACAATATATTTAAATGATCATAGGTTTTACTCGCCATGGCGGGGGGGGGGGGGGATACTGAACTAAAGACCTCTCCAAGGGCTGATATGATATTTAATAGCTTATCCAATGGGTTAATTGGTTTGTTGATAGTTTCTTTAATTTGGTTAATGAAATTTCTGATTTTATTGAAGTTTATGTCTAAGTCTGAAAACATCTTTTTTATTTCCTGAATGATTTGAATTATATCGGTGATTTGAGAGGTGGAGGAAGATTCATTATTAGTAGATTCGTTCATTTTTTCCGTAGCGGAGGGAGGGGGGGCAGGGGAGATATAAGAATGCACTGCAATTTGCTGTAAGGTTTGTTTTCTAGCATTGGCTACAATTTGATTTCTGGGAATGAGTTTGGTGGAGGGGGGGGGGGGAGCTGAGATGCTTTGTTTGGTCGTTTGGTCTGCCGCAATTTCTGCAAAAGTTCTGTTATCCGTCTGATTTACAGGGATGGGAGTTTGGCTTCTTTTTGTATTTACCTGTTCTTGAGGATTATTTTGTTCATGTGCTGTAGTTTGAAGGCGGGGGAAATTTGAGGACTGTAGATTAGTAGCGCTGCTTTTGGGGAGGGGGGGGACAGTCAAGTTTTCTGCATTTATTATTTGGTTTTTATTTTGGGGGTTTGCGGGGCAAAGTCTAAAATTAGCCGGGTGGGGACCCTTACAGTTTGCACATTGTGCAGGGGTGTCTCTAGACTTAGTACATTCCCGTGTAAGATGCCCAAGCCCACATCTAAGACATCTAGGAGGTAATCTGCAGCATTCCGAAGAATGTCCGAACCGCTGGCAGCGGTAACACATTTTGATTCCTCTTGAATCAAAGTTCGTTACCCGTATGGTCATGTCTAGCATTGAAGTGACGTTTCTAATTTCTTCCCAGCCATTAGTCGGGTTAAGATAAACAAGGAAAATAGGTAAAGGGGTTTGATTTTTCAAGTCCCTCAGCTGTGATATTCTGTGGACACTAAATCCTAATATGGAGAGTTCTCCCTTGATCTCCTCAATATCCGAGTTTGGGGGCAGTCCTTTAAGAAGTATTTTAATAGGCCTTTCTGCCTTGATGTTTATTGAGTGGAACTCAAGCTTTTGCTCAATAAGAAACCTTTGAACTAACCTAAAATCATCTAAGTTTTGGGGGAGAATTTTGATGAGTTCCCCAGCTAGCTGGGCTTTGACATTAGTAGAAGTTTTGGAATTGATTGTTTTAATTAGCTCACGCCAGTTATGTGGGCAGTTAACATAGAACGGTTCAGGTTTGTAGGCGTTAAATTCCGGGTGTTCATTATTAATGTTACTATTGATATTATTTTGAGAATCATTATTATTTGTTATTTCATTTTCCTGCGGGGGGGGGGGGGAGGTGTCCATATCAGACGAAGAAAAAGGGTTCCGTGCAGTCTCTATTCCATTAAGGGCTTGGACATTGGCCATGGGGCAATGCCTCTTCGGATATCTGAATCCTTCCGAGTCACCTTGTGCATTTATCATTTCATTTCTAGCATTAGTTTTACATTTGTTATTTACATTCAGATTATTTTTGCCATTAGAGTTACTTAGATTATCATTATTATCTTTAATATTATTCTGAGAGGTTTGAATTATTATTTCAGATGCTGTGCTAAACACACTATTACTATTAAGATTAATTACATTTAAGTTAGCTGAATCAGCAGAGTTTACAGAATTTACATTAAGATTATCTTTAGCCACGCACGTGGGTAATCCAGTGCGTGCAATATAAGCATCAATTTCAGATTTGTAAGGGGTTTTATCATCAAAAGAATCAGTTTGCTCAAAATGATTAGATAAAGTGTAACACATACCCAAATATTCATCTTGAGTGAGGGTGGAGATGCCGTCAGTGATCTTGTGGTACTCGTAGAGGAGGAAGTCGCCGATGTGTCTGAAGGTGGTCATGGAGGCCAGGTCACCAAGTTCATTTTCAGATGGGATAGATAGAGTCCTGAATTTGACAATAATCAAGCTAATGTCCGAAGGTATATTGGTAGGTACACCTTTTATTGCAGTCTGTGAAGAAGGCTTGGACGCCATGTCCAGTCTGTGAGAGTCGATGTATCGAGATGCAGGATGCACGTTGGGAGAGCACGCTGTAAACGTTCCACGTGGTAAGACGTCCGACAGAGATGGAGTCCAAAGCAGCAGAAGTCAGAGACACGCTGTACGAAATGGTACAGCAAGGTTCCACGTGGTGAAATCAGAGTAGGAGCGAACAGGAAACGATCCGAGCAGTAGGAGGTCACGTACACGAAAAAAAAAAGGTTGTCGAGCATGGAGCGCGAGCAGTCGTTAAAATCGACCTTTTATTAAAATTTTAATTTTTATAATATGTTCTGCATATTTATTTTTGGTAGATAAATATACCATTAGAATAATTTTATTAAAATTTTTTGTCTAAGCTTCACCCTTGTTATATCATATCCAAAGACGAAGATACCCTGCATCCATCATTCTTTCTCTGTATTCCCTGTTATCTACAACGCTACTTTTGTTCCAGAAAATTTGTAACCACACCAGCTACAAAAAGACAGCTACACGATGGTATTTAACAGCAGAAACAAAGTGGTTTTCTTCCGAATAGTGCATTTCATTTTTTTAAATATTTTCTTTTGGATAATGTATATAAGATTTAAAATGTAAAACGATTTAAAGAGGTGGAATGAATGCCTTTACAGGGTTGCAGAAAGGTCAAGGGGGATTGCGACCCCTTTTCCTGGTTAGAAGTTAGCTTTGACTTCATGAAATAACCCCAAATCTGCTGAAATCATTTGCCATCTAGCGGAATTTTTCGTAGTTAGGTATTACTTTTGATAAATGGTATTTTCCCAAATCACTCGTTCGTCGTCATTGATGAAGCACCTGGCGTTGCCGCCACTATCTTCTGTGTTGAATGATTACTTGTGGTGTAGATTTGACATTACTTGTATGCACACAATAGTTCGTTGGTGTAGAACAACCCCTGATGGGCGGGGCGTCATCGTAAGAGCTGGCGCCACTGCGTCGAGGTGAGTGAGGCACGTTGGAAAGTCCGTATGCATCATCGCTGATGAGGCACGTGGGAGAACTGTTCACAATGTGTCGAGGTGAGTGAGGCACGTTGGAAAGTCCGTAGGCATCATCGCTGATGAGGTACGTGGGAGAACTGTTCACAATGTGTCGAGGTGAGTGAGGCACGTTGGAAAGTCCGTATGCATCATCGCTGATGAGGCACGTGGGAGAACTGTTCACAGTCTTCAGGATATGTGAGGCACGTGGGAAAAAAAGTCCAAATGCTGAACAGGTGCTGAGGGAAATCCACTCTGAGACTTCTCTGCTAGCCGGCCAAAAACAAAAACTTAAATTTGGGGGGTTTGATATTTAATGACTCTTGTTATCATTTCGACGATTTGGAAAGTTTTTGTCCTTGCGTCTTCATCGCCTTTGAGAATTTTAACAACATCTTTTAGGATACTGCTGATTTCATTAATATCAATATATTTTTCTACCTCTTTGTACAGGCTTAGAAACTCTGGAAAAGCATTTGCATTTGCAGATTGAGGGGTTTTGTCTGATACAGGTTGAGCTTGGGCTAAGTGCTCGCCGGTAGTTCCTCCTACCGTCTCGGCACTTGCCGGCTCTTCCTGCACAGGGGAGGTTATCCTAGTGGGAAGGGGGGGAAAGTTATCCTCGCCAAGGGTGGGTGAAGTTTTAGCAGATTTTTGTACCTTTCTCAATTCCTGCGTTTTTTTCCATATTTTTTGCCCAATTTTTGGCCATATTTCTTTTTTTTAATATTATACCAAAATAAAAAAGATTAGAAATCATTCAGTGAATCGTCAGCATGTTTAGTTCTGAATTGACGAATTAAGAACACGTAACTGGTTATGCATTATGGTATTTTTTAACAACTTACGAGGTTTTCGAATTAATGTATTATCAACAAGATGGCATGCCTACACACCAGGCTATAATTGTGACAAACTGGTTCAACGAAAACTTTGATAAACAGTGGATTGGTTTGAAAGGAACCACAGAATGCCCCCTCCCCCCCAGATCCCCTGATTTAATCCCTCTCGATTTTTACTTATGGGGTCGTCTTCGAGCACAAATTTATAATACTCACCCACTGAACTCAATTGACCTGAAACAAAAGATAATTGATGCTTGCAACAATATTAGTGGTGAAGAACTCCAAACTATTTACAGAAGCATTAGAAGAGCTCAGTTACGCAGTTATGTATTGGAGTTGAAGGAAAACATTTTGAGAATGCTTTGTGAATTGCGTTTTGTGATTTGTATTTCTAGTATTTGTAACGAAATTTGTCCCTTCATATCAGTGGTCTTCCAGATAGAAGGTTTTAAATTCGAGGGCAAAGATCGTAATTTATTCGAAATTTTCAATCTTCTTAACATGGCCACATAGGACAAAATGTGACATAATTATGCGGAAAAGGGGTTATCAAGGGGATCGAGAAACCCTTCCAGGATTATACGAACTCACCACGCCAACTTATGCCAGTATTAAGGTGAACCGCGTGCATGTTTCATACGCTCCCATCCAGCAAAGCCACAGTCAGGGAAACGCACATGGCAGAATCATTCACCGGGTGAGGTCCGAAGAATTACCCTTTAAGCCCGACCCCAGTCGCCGGCCAGATCTAGGCTCATGTCATGAATTGGCACAGTCCATGCGATTACAGCCACCTGGAAGAATCCGAGGTTTAACTGCCTCGCCGAAGCTCGACAGCCGGTTCCCCGGATTTATTTGCCCCCTCCCCATGTTGGAGGATCAGTGCTACAGAGCTAATATCCGTTCACCACTCAGAGGGAGTACACTAAATCCCGGGGTTAGAAATATTATTACCCCGAATTTCGGGATTTCTTAATTAGATTTATTTATGGAAAAAATTGAACGGCCGCCCCGAGGAGGGAGGGTGGGGGGGGGAGAAACTCTTCCAATCATTATAGTGAAAAATAACGGCGATATAATTTTTGTGTTCGTGACGTTATTAGACCCCCTCGAAAGGGTAACTTGTTCCCCGAAGAGGGTAAAGACTGAAATATTTCTTCAAGCCCCTTAAAATGAAGGGTAACATGCTTTAAATGTGATAATTTCGAACAAGGATACAGATATTTCGATTTTACAGAACTGTAGAAACGAGAACAATTTTACATATTTAATTACAATTTTACATAATTAATTTTACATAATTAAACAATTTTACATAATTAATTAGAAACAATTTTACATAATTGTAGAAACGAGAAAAATCTATTTTTTCAAATAAATAAATCTAAATAATAAATCCCAAAATTCCGGGATTTTGATATTTCTAACCCCGGGATTTAGTGTACTTTCTCATACGTAGCATTGAGAAAATACTGTTTCCCGAAAATTTTCGATTTCGAGATTTTGATGCCCATATATGTTTTAAGATATCCTGAAAACGTTTTGACTACTATTGGAATTATGTCTATTTGTCTGTTTGATATCTCTGGTCGATTTCCTGTGTACATGATAGCAGACACAAATATTAATGAATTTTCTCGAAACTTTATGTATTTAATTTCAAGCAAAATCTTTTTGAAATTTTATATTTTTTTTAACGTGGTAGCATTACACAAAATCTGAGATAATCATGCATCAAACGGTTTTAATTATGGCTTAATGACCAGAAGACTCAACAGTTTGAATCATTGTCGTGAAAAATATCTGTGGTATAATTTATTTGTTAGTGATGTCATTAGCCACCCCCCATTGGAGGAGCAAGTAATCCTCTTGGGGTACATTGTCAAGTAAGGATAATCGCAAGATTCCTTCCAGCCCTTTAAAGAGAAGTGTAACACGCAATAGTTGTATTAATCTAACCTTGGTATTGGTGATGGGTTTCGTCCACAAAAGAGCACCAGGCGCGAAGCGCCTTTAATCTCCAATCTCTAGGTGTGGTTCTTATCTTCATACTGTGACATTATTTCATTTGCCCATAGTTGGAGGTTCGAGGTTTTTGATTTACTGTTTTTATTATTTGACTTAGCTCCTAGTGTGGCAGTTTGTTGCACATTTAGAGTTTGAGTAATTTTGGGGAGTTGATGCAGTTCTAAGGATTTCCTATCAATTTGGCAGTTTAAGGTTTAAGAACATTTTTTAGAAAACATTGATCGAGTTTTCATTTAATATCAACTAT
The DNA here is from genome assembly GCA_951213105.1 of Amaurobius ferox. NCBI lineage: Eukaryota > Metazoa > Arthropoda > Arachnida > Araneae > Amaurobiidae > Amaurobius > Amaurobius ferox. The sequence goes on from OX578155.1 coordinate 86,154,012, forward strand.
TTAAGTTGGGACTTACCTAATTCCGATTTTCAATATTAAGTACCGCGCGGGGTCTCTTACGTGATTTGGCTTTGCGATGATCATAGTCATGTAGATTGAATAGTAGTTCATTTGGAACAGATGGCAGATTTTTATAGAATTTAAGCGATAGCTTTTTAATTTGGGCTCTAACAGTTTTTATTTTGAAGTCTTTCCTAATTACCGAGTTTCTTAAGTATCTAGGAGCTTTCCTCATAATCCTTAGGGTTTTGTTAAACCTTGGTATTAATTTGTTATTGGATTTTTCAAAAAATTTCCTTCAAAAAAAAAAAAAGAAAATTCTGGTGAATAATTCAGTTTAGCCGCACTCTATTTAATTTTATTAGAAGGGATCGCGATGTTTCGGAATTTGGCATATCTAAATTACCCATCCTTAATTATACGCAGCATTGTTAACAAAGTACCTGTACGATCGAAATTAATATCGAAAATTTGCTTCTTATATCAATAGTGAAGCAAGAACAGCTACGGTAATTAGGAGAAAATTGGATGGCATTAATAACACAGAAAACGGTTTTTGAGCCTTAAAATAAAAGTCACAGCTTGAGTATCTCAATGTGAAACCATTATTTTATATTTCACCCCACAGAAGGCTGGTTTGGAAGAATGCCAGACGTAAATAAAACGTTACGTGTGGACGGGGAGAGAGGGTCCATATATAATATGTTTTTGTGATAGAAAAAAAAGGTTTTATGATGTGACGGAGATGGTCTGTAAATATAAGAAATACAATTTATGAATCGTATGGTGTGTTCGAAAGAAAGTGCGATCCAGATGAAATAGAGGCAGATTGTCTTTTGATTGAGATTAATTCTAAACTCTCGTTTGATTATCACCTTGAAATTTGATTATCATCTTGTTTGATTACCAACTAAAAGAAGTTTCCTAAACGAGTCTTTGTCATTTAGGAGTTTTCTTTGTACGGCACAGTATTTCTCTTCACGGGTAATCTCATCAAGTTTAAAAAGATCAAGTTTAAAAATATTACTTCGCAAACTGCTCATTACTGAGGGGACAAGTAGCCTGAGTTGGTTTAGATAATCATACCAACTGATACTGCGAACAATAAAGAAGGATGGGGCGTAGTTCTTTTTTCGGAATTTCACCGGCATTAGATGCATAAAGCAACAATTCTTTCTATATAAACATGACACAAAGAGTGGGTGTGGCCTACTTGTAGGCTATACAGTGTGTAATTTATACATTGGATATTGTTAAAGAGGAATGTCTGTCGTAAAGTCAAGGATTCTATTAATTTGAATGTGTGAGACCATATCCCACGTCAAGATAAAGGATATGTCTTTTGCTTAGCAACGGTATATGTTTCCTCAAATTAACTTGGGAAATAAAATAAGCTTAATATTACTTCCATGACTGGAAACAGCATTATTAATATCTCTGCAAAAGATTTTTATTATTGTTTAAACCTAAACAAAGGTTACCTTCAATAAAACAAAAAATTATAGAATGCATTTCAAAGGCATACAATCTGCAAATTTATTTCAGAAAATCTTAATCTAAATTTTCTTTCAATAAACATTATAAGAATATGAAATAATACAGTAGTGCAATTTGTCCGATTCAAATGAAATGTATATCAATATGAGAGAAATAAATACATATTTTAACATTTCTTCCCGCAACGGTATATTTTTCCTCAAATTAACGTTTAAAAAAAATAAGCTTAATATTTATTTCACGACTGAAACCTGCCTTTATTAATATCTCTGTAAAATAATTTTTCATATCGTTTAAACCTAAACAAAGATTACCTTCTAAAAGCAAAAAATAATCATTTCAATTTGAAAAGTATACAATCTACAATTTTGTTACAGCAAAGAAAAAACCTTCTAAGCTTCTTCCAATAAAAATGATAAGAATATAAAATAATACAGCAGTGCAATTACTTCAATTAAAATTTAATAGATATCATTATGAGAGAAATTAAAAAAATATTATAACATTTCTTTCAGCAACCATCTTGAGAATATATTCCTCAGAGAAAGGAGCAAGTATATAGCACGATGCTACATACTTACGGAGATCATAATTTTTTGTACAACGTCTATTAAAATCGAAGAACGTTAACATTAGTAATTGTATTATAGTAATTGTGTATATACAAGTTAACATTAGTAATTGTAATATAAATTAATGTAGCTTGTAGAAGAGCCTGAGTATGCATGAAATCTAGTTTAAAAATACGGAATTTCAAAACTGAATTTCGGCTAATTGCGAGGCTAAATTTGAAAAGTACATTTCTACTTACTCATACTATTGTTACAGTGTCTCTGTAGTATAGAGAAACATAGATATGGGCAGGATCTCGGAGAGGACGGGGGGAGGGGTCTCGAATTCTGAATTTTGTTTTCCCAACATAGACTCTGTGGAAAACTAATGTAAAATATCCAAACTGAGCCAATATAAATTAATATATCATTGTAAATGTTTACACTTTTATTAAAAAGCATCTTAAAACCTTATGAGCACAATTTTAATATATTTGGAAATATGTTTGCGTAGCAATAAGTCAAGATCTAATATTTGATCTCAAGGAGCTAATATGTATATTATAAGTAAATAAACTTGGTGAAAATGTCCATTGTTTGATTGATTTGACAAATTTTTATATGAAAGGGTAGAAATGTAAAATAATCTCTAACGCAAGGAAATCACTATACCAAGTAAATCAGTATAATAAAGAAAGAATAACAAAGTAAAATTTCTTAATGAATGTAAATAGTTTTTTCAGGATATTGCATAGTTTTTCATTTTCATCAAATCATTCCCTAAAATGCTATTTGTTACATACAGTGTAAATATACGTGACATGTAGTTTAAAAAAAAAAACTTCCCAACTAAATTTTAGTAAATTACGGGACTGTAAGTATGTAAATCATAACTTGCTGTACATCGCATCCAAAAAGCACTAAAGATTATATTTGTTCATAGAAAATTATGAAATATCTTGCATCAAATTTACAGCTCTGCCCCTGTTACTAACAGTCCCCGTTACTAACAAATTTCAATTATGACAAGATTTTCTAATAAAATTTCAGCATTTAAAAAAATATTTATTCAGTGTAATAAAGTATCATACATTTTTCTTCTAAAATTAGCAAGATGATGTTATGAATGTATTCCAATAATATTAAATTAAAAGATTCATATATAAAAATTGAAACCAATTTTTCTGATTTTAGAAGTATGAGACAACCCCAAAAGTAGTCTTTTACCATCTAGCGAATTTTTTCGTAGTTAAATATTACCGTTTGATATATGGCATTTTTTTTTTCAAATCGCCTGGCAGTTGAAATAGTGGTGTTAATGACTTTGTCTTCAATTTTAATAACTTGTGAGCTGCCACCATTTCAGGCAACGCACTAGATTGAGGTTACGATTTGCGGTCCTCTCCATTGTATATTCTACTTGAGTGTCGTACAGGACAGAGCACCAAGCGCGAAGCGCCTTTAATCTCCAGTTTCAATATGTGATTCTTATCGTCAAACTGTGACATTAATTCTGTGACCCTAATTGGAGGTTCGAGGTTTTTATTTACTACTTTTTATTATTTGTCCCAGCTCCTAGTGTGGCAGTTTGTTGCACATTTAGAGTTTAAGCAGTTTGGGGGTTGATGCAGATCTAAGGGTTACCTGGCAATTTGGCAGTTTAGAGTTTAGAACATTTTTTATAAAACATTAGTCGCCAGTTTTATGAATATCAGATGTTTGAGGTGGGATTTTTTAGTTCCGATTATCGATGTTTCGAACAGCGCGGGGTCTCTTACGAGATTTGGCCTTGCGATGATCATAATCATGCAGATTGATAACAGTTCATTTGGAACGGAGGGCAAGTTTTTGTAAAATTTAAGCCCTAGCTTTTTAATTTGAGCTCTAACAGTTTTTATTTTGTAGTCATTCCTAATTCCGAGTTTAAGTACATTGGAGCTTTCCTGACAATCCGTAGGATTTTATCTTGTTTTGTCTCTAAGATGTCTATTCTAGTTTTACAGGCATATCCCCATACGTGTGCCGCATGCAGCATTACCGGGGGGATGACCGATTTATAAATTAGTAGTTTGTTTTGATAACTGAGATTTCCGCTTCCTATCATTGGGTATAAGGTTCCTGTAGTTATATACGCTTTTTTGATAAAATTCGTTACGTGCTTTTTCCAGGTTAGGTGGGAATCTATCGTTACACCTAGGTATTTAGTAGATTTTTCGCGCGTGGGACATGGTTGTTTATGTACAGTGGCGGCGGAGGTTTATGTTTCCTCGAGAAATAAATCAAATGAGATTTATTGGGGTTTAATTTTATTCGACATTTTTCCAGCCAAGTTTGGAGTATGTCTAAATGTTGTTGTTGCTGTCTGTGCATTACTGAGACATAGGGGTGTTTTGCAAGTATCGCACTGTCGTCTGCATAGAGTGCCAGCTCTGTGTTTGGAGTCCTGGGGATGTCGTTCAGGTATATGTTAAAGAGTGTCGGGCCCAGGATAGAACCTTGCGGTACACTACTTTTAATGAACTTGGGTGTAGATAAGTTACTCCCTACGGACATATATTTAAAAAAAAAAATCAAGTTTTCGGAAATTTTTAATACAAGCATATGAACTTCAGTAACATGTGTTATAGCTACTTTTGTAGAATAAGACGAAATATGTCTCCTCTAGATGGTAAGTTAAAATTCAATCTCGTGGAAATAGAATTTTATCCAGGATCGAATCAATGAAAAGGCGTCTAAATACCAAATCTTGAAATCTCACTTTTTCTCCTAGTCTGAGTTTCACCGCTATGGAAAAACACACACCCACGCCCGTGAAAATCTTTGTGGGGACGCTTATTTGATTATCGTCTGCGAAACTTCGATGGTAATATCTTGTAAGCCACCACATTGAGAGCAGCTTACTAGCGTGATAAACTAATCACGACTTAATGAACTAATAATGACTTATAAATGAAATAATATTTTTAAGAAGCGTAATTTTTAAATGCATTTGTGGTAGATAAATATACCACTAAAATTATATATCTAAGATTTCTGCTTTTAAAATTAATCCCATTATTACAGTTTCTAGAATACCCACTGAATTGGAAAAACACACTTCCACGCCCGGGAAAATCTGTGGAGACGCTTATCTGATTGTCTTTTGCGTAATTTGGATGTTAATAACTTGTAAGCCATTGACAGCAGATTACTAACTTGATTTCTATCTTGCTCGCAGGCACAAACTCCGATTCAGTCGTAGTGTCGTACCGTAGCCCCCGTTACTACATGCCCGCCGACTTTCGCCGTTTCCTTTGTTTAAACGGCAACATAGCAACAAGGGACGCTACCGCTAGAGGTCAGGGAGAGCGGGCCACTCTTCCGCGAAAAAGGGTAAATAAAACAGAGCGCCAGTGTATGTATTCGTACAAGTCAGTTCATCGCTTTTTTGTGATGGATGTGCATAGGATTATTACGAGTGTGGAGGACTTGTTCATTTCGCCAGTGGAAGCAAAGGGATTTCAAGCCTGGAAGGACTTAGTGTTCAAGCATGGTGGATACACGTGCGAGCAGTATGCTGCGGAGCCAGTGAAGACGGATGTGGATCTTTTGAGAGACTGGAGAGGTAGACATGGCTGGAAGCAGCTTATGATGGACAACGGTGTGGATTATACTGAACTTCGGTTCAATATGGACAGTGTAAAGATTGTGGAACCAACTGCCGTGAAAATGGCGCAACAAGGAGTGTCAGCCAAGCACGTGTTACAGCGGGCGAGTAAAGAAAAGAAGAACTGGGCCGAGATCATGGATGACCAGGATCAAGGAGAGACTGTTTCTTCATCGGAAGACGAGGATACCCCAAGTGCGGCCGGCTACGCCGCAGCCTACATCAAAACCCTGGGATGTGATAGCGACCAGTTAAAGAAAGACTCTGCTGAGTGGAAAATATAGAGCCACTTCAAGATTTACGACTGGATCATCGCCAGACTTGAAGAGGAGCTGGAGGAAGACGGGATCGACTTCGATCGAGCCAAGATGATCAGGACAATACTATCAGGTACCATTTCTGATTCCAATCTGCTAGCCAGCCACCCTAATCTTAGTACTTTAACTAATAGGAAATCTTACAATCTTGTATATGATATATATAGAGATAGGAAAACTAAAACAGAGGACGAGTTATATCTTAAATTTAAACACGAAATGTTTAGTAATCTTGAAGGGTATATCACCCAGCCTAAAAGCAAAAAGTTAAAAACTTCTGATAGTAGTAAACCCTCTACTTCTAAACTAAAATCCCAGGATATCCAAACCAAAAATAAATTTAGCAAATTAAATGACGATGAAGTCGAAATGACTGAGGCGCCATCCCCCCTAAGGAAAAAGTCTCGTCCTTCTATGTGGACTCCACAATTAATTGGGGAGCCCTCATAGAGGACTTAAACAAGTTTTTAGAATGCAAAGTTCAGGGTCTTCTCATGGGAAGAGTGATCCGGATCACTCCTGGGTCCGTTGAGGACTACAGGCGTGTGCAGGCTCACTTAACCCGTGAGGGGATTCCTTTCAGTTCATTAAACCTCACAACGGATAGGCCGAGGAAGATAGTAATAAAGGGCTTGCCCACTAATACCAGTATTGAGGAAATAAAAAAAGAGCTTGCCGCGCTTGGTTTTAAAATTGTTAGAATCACGCAGCTAAGGAATAGGCGTGATAGGACCCCCCTCCCCATCTTCTTGGTTGGACTTGTGCCGACGGAGGGATGGGCGAGGATTTATGAAGTTAAATCCCTGTTTTCCATGCAAATCAAAGTTCAACTTTTTAAGGCGAGAGGCCATAAAATGTGCTACAATTGTCAACTTTGGAACCATCATTCTGACCAGTGTACCCTCCCTCCCCGCTGCCTTAAATGTGGCGAAGGTCATCCCACGAGAAACTGCACAAAAAATAGGGACACCCCGGCGAAATGCGCCAACTGTTCAGGATCCCACCCTGCCAATTTTAGGCACTGTCCCCAAAACCCCTGGTTTAGGAAAAAAACGCAGGAATTGAAAAAGGTACAAAAATCTGCTAAAACTTCACCCACCCTTGGCGAGGATAACTTTCCCCCCCTCCCCACTAGGATAACCTCCCCTGTGCAGGAAGAGCCGGCAAGTGCCAAAACGGTAGGAGGAACTACTGGCGAGCACTTAGCCCATACTCAACCTGTTACAGACAAAATCCCTCAATCTGCAAATGAAAATGCTTTTCTAGAGTTTCTAAGTCTGTACAAAGAGGTAGAACAATACATTGATATTAATAAACTTAGCAGTATCTTAAAAGATGTAGTTAAAATTCTCAAAGGCGACGAAGACGCAATGACAAAAACTTTCCAAATCGTCGAAATGATAACTAGAGTCATCAAATCCCAAATCCCCCAAATTTAAGTTTTTAAACTTTGGCCGGCTAGCAGAGAAGTCTCAGTGTGGATTTCCCTCATCACATGTTCAGCCATTGAACTCATTCCCACGTGCCTCACATACCCCGAAGATTGTGAACAGTCTATCCCACGTGCCTCATCATGTTGCATACGGACTTCCCAACGTGCCTCATCACCTCGACGCAGTGGCGCCAGCTCTTACGACGACGCCCCGCCCATCAGGGGTTGTTCTTCATCAACGAACTTTTATGTGCATACAAGTAATGTCAAATCTACACCACAAGTAATCATTCAACACAGAAGATAGAGGCGGCAACGCCAGGTGCTTCATCAACGACGATGAACGAGATGTATTCGTACGATTCAAGCTGTCGCTACTTTTCTCATTAAATATTTTAGACGTTTCTTGCTTTTTCATTAACGTATTTTGATTCACTTATTGCTATTTTTCGCTTGTTTTCTTTTTACCTAATAATTATTTAACCTAAAGAACGATATGTACACCATACACTTTACAGGGAAAAAAATTAAGAGCTGCTTACGTGTACATATATATATATATAACAAATTATTTACGACCCAAAGTATTTGTTGGAGTATATAAATTCGTGCTGACTCCGCCTCCCGCCCCCTTCTAATGCTAAGTTTATGGGTAATATTATTCTCTCCTTGTTACAGCCCTGTATATACAAATACACATACTTTTTCTTCAAACTTTAACTATGTTAATCTTCTATTAAATGATCATAAAAATAATTAATAATTTACGACCCAAAGTATTTAGTGGCGTATATAAATTCTTTCTGACTCCGCCTCCCGCCCCTTCTAATGCTAAGTTTATGGGTAATATTATTCTCTCCTTGTTACAGCCCTGTATATACAAATACACATACTTTTTCTTCAAACTTTAACTATGTTAATCTTCTATTAAATGATCATGAAAATAATTAATTCTATTACACTTTTGAAGTTATAATGTAGAGGTGTTTCAGTTGCATTGCATAAATTTTTAGTAAAATCAATCAGCCATGGCTAAACAACTCTACAAAAAATACTTTCATAACAGGAAAATACTTAATATTTTTATTGCACTTTATGAGAAACACTGCCAGATAGTAAAATATATATACAACTGGTAACATTTCCCCCATTATATTGTGTGAGCAGCCTGTCTGCTGGGGAGGGGGGCGGCAGATTTCAAAGTTTTTTAAAGTAAGTTTTAAATCCCAATTTCAGTTTTTTAGTTCATGATTAACTGCCTTTGGGAATGTTGCATAATATACATATAAAACTGCCTTTATCAATTTCATATGAAAAATCCCCTTCTGCCTATCTTACCGTTATATTTCCTATACTATAATAAAAATTTTAAAAGTGGCCAAGATATTAAATAAAAATGCACGCTCTCCAACTCTTTCTCTTATGATTTCAGAATATGGATACGCTTAATAATAAATAATAATCTGAACTTACCTTCTCTTGATATAGTTTTAATCCAGATTTGTGGTTGTGGTTCTCTGTTAGGTGAAATGCAGTGCCAGTAGATTTATTGGACGATTTACAATCAGGAATTACGCAGTAAACAATCGAAATTTAAACAAGTCGCGAAAATTTAAAAAAAACTTAAGTAAAAAGACGTTAAACCCCATTACTGTGCTATAAACTGTGGCCCGCTTGGGTTACCCCCTAGCGAGGAAACTAAGCCGCAAGTGTTGCCTTTATTCCGTCGTCGTCGTTGATGAAGCAACTGGCGTTGCCGCCTTTATCTTCTGTGCTGTGTGATTCGTTGTACTGTAGCTTTAACATTACTTGTATACTTGAAAAGTCCGTAGAAGTAGAACGTCCCCTGATAGGCGGGGCGTCGTCGCAAGAGCTGGCGCCAAGCACGTGAAGCACGCGAGAACAAGTCCATACACAATCAGCACGGAGTGAGACCGTGGGAAAGTCCGAAAGCTTGAAACAGGTGGTGAACAGATGATGAGGCATGTGGGAGGAGTCCCGATGCTTGAACTGTTGATGAACAGGTGTTGAGGCACGTAGTGAAGGTCCAAATGCTTGAACAGGTGATGAGGCACGTAGCGAAAGTCCAAATGCTTGAACAGGTAATGAGGATAGTGACCATAATGAGATAACACAGAAAACCAGCCAAAAGAAAGCAAAACTTAGATTTGGGGGGTTTGATTTTTTAGGATTTTTGCGACCATATCAACAATTTGGAATGTTTTAGTCACAGCATCCTCCTCACTTTTCAGAATTTGTACAACATCTTTAAGAATGCTACTGATTTTACTTATATCTACATATTTTTCTACCTCTTTGTAGAGACTCAAAAACTCAAGAAAAGTGTTTCCACTCGCGGTTTGAGGGTTTTTGTCCAGCCCAGGTTGCGCTTGGACTAAGTGCTCGCCAGTAGTTCCTTCTACCGTTTCGGCAGTTGCCGGCACTTCCTGTGCAGGGGGGATCTCTTAGTGGGAAGGGGGGGGGGGAAGTTATCCTCGCCAAGGGTGGGTGAAGTTTTTACAGTTTTTGTAGTTTGCTGGATTTTTTTCAATTCCAGGGTTTTTTTCCTAAACCAGGGGTTTTGGGGACAGTGCCTAAAATTTGCCGGGTGGGATCCTGCGCATTTCGCCGGGGTGTCTCTATTTTTTGTACAGTTTCTCGTGGGATGATCTTCGCCGCATTTAAGGCAGCGGGGGGGGGGGGGAGGGTACACTGGTCAGAATGATGGTTCCAAAGTTGACAATTGTAGCACATTTTATGGCCTCTCGCCTTAAAAAGTTGAATTTATGAAAATTTTCGTATTTCATTTTAAAGTTCATAAAAGTCTGAACCTCTGCTTTTACGTAATCCTCGTTGAGTAGACTTCTCTCTTTCGTCTACATTTCGTTAATAATGCTGTAAATGCGTTCACAAGCAGCATTTGAAACTGGGACAGAAAGAGCAAAAGATGTAATTTTTAAAAGTTCTTTGCCCCACTCCCTCTTCAAGTTTTGAAAACAAAATGGGCCCACCTTAAATCTTTCAATTGAGTGCGCATGCGCGGGACAATCGTCAGACTAAGGCTTATGTATATAGCAGCCTTACGTCATATAGGAGCCTATATATATATATATATATATATATAGGCTCCTATATGACGTAAGGCTCCTATATGACGTAAGGCTCCTATATATATATATATATATAGGCTCCTATATGACGTATGCTCCTATATATATATATATATATATATATATAGGAGCCTTACAGCAGATGGTATGGCGTGTAAAGGAGTCGGTAAGACGCTAGGGGAGCCCAGATTGGAACCATTAACTTTGATAAAAGGGTAGGGAGGAAATTTCAACCTAGCCATTATTTGAAAAATCGGGAGAAATTTCTATTACTTCCGGGAGCCGGGAGAATTCGATTTTTAAGGCCAGATTCCGGGTGACTACCGGAAAAGGGGAAGTGTGCTCGCTCTAATTTTATTCATTCATTTAAAATATATTTACCTCATTTTATCAAAATGAGGCAAATATATATTAACTAATAATACCACTGCCCCTTAGAATTTAGTATAGTCGGCAGTGATAATACCGCACTAATTTCTTATGAAGAACACGTATATATAGGATGATTAAATAACTAATATTCATTTTATTCCAAATAAAAATATATTACATACCCTGTAACTTAGTCTATTTTTTTTTTTGGTAATCCATTTCTTGAAATAATCTATTCACTTAACAAATAATCTTCTTGCAAGCTACTCAAACACATTAGAATGCTTCCAACAAGAAAAAATGGCTGTACCGTCTGGAAAATAGAGTTATAATACGAAAACCGTCTCAGACCATACCAGATTATTGCCAAGCGCGCGAACTTTGAAAATGGTCCAGTTTCTGCGACATAGCGAGCGAGACACGTCCGTGTATGAAAGCCTGTCAGTTGTCTATAGCCCAATATAATGTATTTTTTTAAGTTGCAACCAGAGATAATTTCTCAAGAAGAGCTTTTCTTGACTTGATTTGTAGGAGTATTTTCCTTTCCAGAGGAGTAATTTTTAACAAATATACAATTACCCTAAAAAAGAATATGTTTTTTGTTTACAAAATCGGTGCGTAAAAATACGCATAACTTAATTTATAAATCGTATTTGCTTATTTTAAAGCATGAAATGCGCATTATTTTGATCTCTAACTGCAACTGATATCGTACAGCTATGTTTAAATAATTTCCTGTTAAAAAAAACCGCCCGTCATACATAATGCAAATATTATGAAGTCATTCTTATTATGTTATTTATGGAAGATAACTTAAAATAATTAAAAGTATCAGTTAAAGAAATGTTATTTTAAAAGCCAGCACCTACATTACTTGATTTAAAATATTATTCAGTCTTTATTAATAATTACAATGACATTAAAACACTATATATCTTAACTCATAGGGACACCATAGATAAAAACTCATAGTTCCACTTTAAGAAAATTTGCAAATTGAAGTGATACAATAAACTTTTGATAGGTTTTAACAATATGCAATAGAGATCAATCAATAAATAAAATACACTTTGTGCGAAAGATAAGGAAAACAAGAGCGAAGTAAATTAACACAAATAACAGGAAATTGGGGTATACTGTTTCGAGAGAAATGCTTGATCACCGTCTTCAGTGGAAAGGAACCAACCAACTCGAAGTCCAAAGGAGAAATGAGCACTCCCTCTCGATCCTCTTTTGGATTCTGGGTTTGATACTTCTCTGGCATTGACGAGGGAGATCCAGTGTATCCTCGAAACAACTGTAAGACGCATTATCGTGTTATTTGTTCTTATTTAAGTTGCTCCACTTTTCCATACTGAATACACTTTGTGCTGCTATAACCGTAGTCTCCGCCATTGCTAATCTCGATCCTTCGGTACGAGTTCAGCCTTGAATCCGTTAAAAAATGTCCTCCAAATTGAAAATTTCCCTGGCAACATCGCTAGAGGACGCCAAACTTTCGTCTTTCTATGAAAACTTTCCGTAGTAACAAAGTAATGAATCTAATATTTTATTATTAATATATATTTAAATTGATTATTCTAACCTAATTTTTCTAAAGAATAATAGAAATAATCAACCATAGAATCGAATTGCACTGGAATTTCTATTTCTATGATTTAGTTTTATATCAAATATCAATTGATATTCATTGACTTTGAATTGTAGTTGAATAACCATGATCAGACGAAACCAAACAAAATATAGACTAAATAAATTGATTTATTTCTGTGTCTGTTGTATTATGATGAAATTGTTCCTGAATAAGTTACAGAGCCTAGAAGTGTGACGACCGCCTATAGTACCTAACAATGTTGGATCGTAGCCCCCGTCACTAGTAACAGGGGCTCACTAGTCACAGTAGTAACCGGGGCTACGGTTGGATCCATTCACTAAAACCAGCCACCGACAGATGGCGTTGGTTTCAAATGCGAGAAATAGCCTCTTTATACAGAGAGTCCCTTTCATCTATATAGGGACTGATGACAGATCAAAGGCCAAGGTGTTAATATTAAAACTTATCCGAATTTCATGCAGATGAAATGATCGATATCTTCGAAAATAATTGAAGAATTAGTGAGAAATTTGGTTTGATAATTGCAACTGGTATATACAAAGAGTCATTAGATATTTAAAGTGGTTGGGATAAGGATAGATTTATATTTTTAAAAATATTATTTAACTTAAGTTGGAGTTTGCTCAACTTTTGTTCAACCAAAAGTAATCAGGTTCCATTCATCACAGTAACATGAAATTCGGTATGGCGTTTTATTTCTTGGTACATTTCAGTTCTTTCGATTTTGCTTGTTTCGATTCTTATCGGGTTAACCCTTCTGGGGATCTCCCTATGAATGTACCCGTTTTTTTAGAATAACAGGAAAATCGTAACAACTAGAAATTATAAATTTAGAATATCCTTGTCTTATGAGGAATATTATTTCACTCGATTTCTAACCGTATCGGGTCGGCCATAGAAATTCACTCGTTTTTGGAGAAAAACTGGGGTGCCGAAGTATCTAAGTTTAGAATGAAGTTATCGTATGCGGTATGTCTTCGTTCTTTGGATTTAGAACCTTATTGAGCTAACCGCCCACCCCATTCGATTCCTGGGCCCAACTGAAAGGTATGCACTCGTGTTTTTCTTTTTTTGAATACCTCCAAAATTGGAGCGCCTATGATGTCTAAATTTAATACATTATACATTATTACATCATTGTCTTTTAGGGTAAATTTTATTTCGTTGGATTTTGACTAACCCGTCCTGGGCTCGACATACGAATGCAGTCATATTTCGTGAATAACTCGAAAGTCGGAGTAGCTAAAAATCTAAATTTAGTATATAATTTTCTTTAGGGGGGTGGGGTGTGGGGTGAGGGGGGTGTTTTATTATTTAAGTTTTTAACCTTATTGGCTAGCCTGTCTTGGGTCCGCATTAAGAATGTACTCGTTTTTGATGATTAATTTGATAATCTGAATAGCTAAAAATTCCAAGTTTTGCATGCTGTTGTCTTTTGCGGTATATTTCAGTTTTTTGATTTTGAAATGTATTCAGTCAGCTCGTCCTGGGTTCGCCATAAGAATGTACTTCTTTTTTTAGAATAATTCGAAAACCGGTGAAGCTAGAAGACCTGAATGAGTATATGATTTTCTTTAGGGGTAAAATGAAATAATTTCGAATATGAACCGTATTGGCGTCGCCAGTCATGGGCCTCTGTTCCGAAACCATTCGTTTTTAGGGATGAACTCGAGAATCGGAGTAGCGATGAATTCCAAGTTTAGCTTGTTATCTTTTATGGTTTTCGGATATAAAATCTTACGGTGTAACCAGAGCAGAAAAAATATTTAATATATGATTATCTTTTGGGGAATATTTTATTTCCTTGGATTTTGAACCTTATGGAGCTATCTCTCTTTAGGCCCGCCATATAGCAATATGCTCTTTTTTATTTTTTAGAATAACTGGAAAACCGTAAAAGACAAGAACATTCTAAACTTGAAATTTTCAGCTTTCCCTGTTCCATAGTCATTTCTAAAAAAGCGAGTACATTCTTACGGCGTTCCCAAAACAAGCTAGCCTGATAAAATTCAAAACCTAAAGAATTAAAATATACCCCAAAATACAATACCATATAATGCATTTACACATTCAAACTGCTCCGACTTTTGATTTATTTTCAAAAATGAGTTTATTCCTTTCGTTGGCCCAAGACGGGATAGCCCGATAAAGTTTTACATCCAAATAGTTAAAATATACCGCAAAAGACAACAACATGATAAACATGGAATTTTTATTTTCTCCGTTCTCGAGTTATTCGCCAAAAACGAGTACATTCTTAATCAGCCCAAAACGGGAGGGCAAATTCAATGAGGTTCAAAATCCTAAGAGTTTAAATGCACTCCAAGAAAATGATATACTAAACTTTGATTTCCTAACTGCTATAGTTTTCGAGTTATTCTTAAAAAAAAAGAGTACATTCTTGTGTTGAGCCCAGGACGGGCTATCTCGAAGGAGTTCAAAATCGAAAGCACTGAAATATATTACTAAGACATCAACATGTTAAACTTGGAATTTTTAACTAATCCGGTCGTCTAATTTTACGAATACATTCTTAAGGCGGATACAGTACGGGGTAACCCGATAAGATACAAAATCTAAGGAATTAAAATATACCGCATACGAAAATGATAAACTAAATTCAGAATTTCTAGCTGCTCCGCCTTCTGAATTAATCTTGAAAAACGTGTAAATTCCTATGGTTAGTCCGATATGGTTCGAAACTCGAAGAAATACAGCATACCCCAAAATCCAGATATACAAAAATTAGACATTCCAGATTCACCGGCTTTTCAGTTATTCTCAATAAACGGATACATTCCTATTTTGAGTTCAGGACGATCTAGTCCGAGGATATTTTAAACTCAAATAGTTTATGTGTGGTTATAGTGATTGATGATCAATTTATTTACATATTTAATTTAAAAATATTTAAATATTAAGACTATTGTATTTGGATACTTTTGTATTATTGCTGGGTTCATTGTTTGAATTTGTTGTGTCTAAATCAACTGATAGGTAGTTGAGAGTTGATATTAAGCGTTAACGTGTATTAACTTTCATATATTTTTTATTAATTAACAGCTGTGCTACTAGTTAATTCTTATAATAAAATCCATTGTAATTATTATATATTATAATATTGATGCATAGTAACTGTATGGATTTTCCTAATCAACTCTTAGCTTACAAATATAAATAGGCCTAAAAGGATTAAAAATATTTATTGTACAATAAATAAAACTGCTGATATTTTTTCTTTCGACCCTGCCCGTCTGACGTACCCGAAGGTGTAAGATATCTGTTTAGACCTCCGGGACAATGCCATCTGATTTAGACTGGAGCCCAGTGGGAGCGACATCTACAGGGACCGACCCTCTTTCCTTTGCTACCAACCTCTCGCAAGGACTTTCGGACCCACAAATTTAACGTACTCGTACACGGGGATAGTTTAGGCAAAACCGGAAATCGAACTCGGGTCCTCCGAGACTTAACAACTCGGTTATCTCTTTCCAAAACTGCTGCTTGTAAGACAATAACTTACAAAATTTCCTTGAGGAAAGCATATATATGTCAGTTAGGTGACTACAGTTGCTTCGATGGCATTATAATAACCCCCCTTTTCAGGCCAAAATAACAGTATGCGCTCTTAACAACCACTACTGCCGTTCGTTCTTGGCGTTTGTTAAGGACACAAACTGTTCTTTTGGCCTGAAGTAGGGGCTTAAAATGACCTCGAACCAATTGTAGTCACCTAACTGACATATGTTTGCTTTCTTCAAGGCGGCCTTGTAGATTGTTATATCTTTTTCGAGTTTATGAATCATTTATATCACTTTATCGGATTGTTCCCCCCCCCCCTCCCCTGAGATTTTGAAATCTCGGCGCCTATGGTAAGTGTGTAAATCATAACTTGCTGTCCATCGCATCCATAAAGCACTAATGATTATATTTGTTCATAGAAAATTATGAAATATCTTGCATCAAATTGACAGCAGTGAACAGTCCCCGTTACTAACAAATTATAATTATGACAATCTTTTCTAATAAAACTTCAGCATTTCAAAAAATATTGAGTCAGCATAATGAAGTATCATACTAAATATACCTTCTAAAATTAGCAAGCTGATTTTATGAATGTATTCAAATAATATTAAATAACAAGATTCACATATAAATAGTGGCATAAATACTATGATTTTAGAAGTATAAAACAACCTCAAAAGAAGTCTTTCGCCATCTAGCGGACTTTTCGGTAGTTAGATATTGCCGTTTGATATATGGCGCTTTTTTTCTTCAAATAGGCTGGCACTTGAAATAGAGCAGTGGTTGACGTTGTCTTCGAATTTAATATCTTGTAAGCTGCCGCAATTTCGGGCAACTCACAAACTGGATGTTAAGTAAATGTATAAAACTAATATAATGTATATTTAACAAAATTTTATATTTTATAAAGTGAACATATATTTATTTCTGGCAGATGAAGATACCATATTCATAATTTTTATGAAAATTCTACGTCTGAGCGTCACCTTTATTACACTATATCTAACGACGAAAATATCCTCACCGACCATTCTTTCTTCATATCCATTGTGATCTATGAGGCCACTTTTGTTCTAGAAAATTTGCAACCACACCAGCTATAAAATGACCGTTAGACGGTATTATTTAACCGCAAAAATAAAGTCGTTATTATTCTAATAGTGCAGGTAAATTACATATATCCATCACTACTTTAATTTTTTCAAAAATTATTTTATTTTATTTTGTGTTATATGTGTATTAAAGTTAATAAATGTCATGTGTCTATCTATTGCCTGCAGGTCAGCTTAGTGCCAAGTAGCAAATTGTTCATTAAAATTATATATATATATATATATATATATATATATATATATATATATACAGGGTTGTTATAATTAAAGTTCGCATATTCAGAAGGCTCTAGAGCCGGTTCTATGGCTCCAAACGAAACAACATTTAACTAGTATGCAGTACAAGTGATGTGCTCTGCGAAAATCGAAAAAAAAAAATTAGTTACAATTGTCGTCAGTAGGTGGCGCTGCTGCAACATCTAAGGTGATTTTCGCAAGTTTCGTTGTAAAAAAAAAATGAAGGAAAATTTATGTCACAGTTAATAAAAGTAAAATTGTGCAGATTCATTCTATCAATTTCGGTCAATCCAGACGAAACACACAAAAGTGTATAAAATTTCAACAAACGCTTGAGGAAAATCACTTGTTTATTCAAATCTTTGACGATACGGCAGTGATGTCACAACTTCGAAACACTGAAATACGCTTCAAATCAACTTACGATTTAAAACAAGCTAACAAAGCGTGTCTGTGATTCCTTTGATACTGGACGAGTTTATTGTTTCTGAAAAGCGTTAGAATCTGACACTTTGTGGAAAATGAATACGTCGAAAGAAAAAGCTCTTCTCGTAAAGTTATTTTATCAACAGAACAGCAACGCAGCTGCAGCTCTTCGAGAATTCCGGAAACAGAAACATGTTAGACGTGGACCAATATCTGATCGTGGTGTTCACAAAATGATTTACAGATTTGAGGCAACAGGAAGACTCGACATTCTTCCTGGCAGAGGACGAAAACAAGTGGAAGTTCTAGCGTTGAAGATATTGCTACTGCTGCCGTAGATTTATCAAACCATTCACCATATCGTAATGCAAGTTTGCCAGCTATTGCAAATGAAGTCGACATGTCGATTTCCACGGTGAGAAAAGTGATGCGTAAAATTTTGCGCTACTATCTTTACAAGATTCAGAGGGTGCAACAGCTAATACAGGGTGACACAGGAACTCGGCTAACATTTGCACTACAATTTCATGCACGAATGAATGTGGATGACTCTTGGCCCTGGAATATTCTGTGGGGCTATGAAGCGCATTTTTATGTAAACCGACAAGTGAACACACACAACTGTCGGATTTGGGCGAAAGAGAATTCTAACGTTGTTCAAGAAGTTCCATTGCATGCACCTAAAGTGACAGTGTGGTGCGGTTTTACAGCTACGTTTATGATAGGGCCATATTTT
Source organism: Amaurobius ferox (assembly GCA_951213105.1). Lineage (NCBI taxonomy): Eukaryota > Metazoa > Arthropoda > Arachnida > Araneae > Amaurobiidae > Amaurobius > Amaurobius ferox. The sequence continues at coordinate 86,172,588 of OX578155.1, forward strand.
TATGAGGAATCAACACCCACAGGACCCATTACATGTTCCGTAAATGGGACAAGATATCTCAATATGATGTTGTCACGTTTTGTGATTCCCGAGTTGCAACAGCGAGGCTGTCTTCAAAATACCGCTTTTATGCAAGACGGTGCACCACCTCACATTACTCGAACAGTTCAGACTTTCTTACAACGCCATTTCACACAAGACCGTGTGATAAGTCGTTATTTTTCAACAATCTGGCCACCACGATCGCCTGATCTCACACCATGCGATTTTTGGCTGTGGGAATGTTTGAAAGACTCTGTGTCTAAAGACAGATGTCGGACGATCTCTGATCTGAAGAACAGTATTAGATGTCACATCGGGTCAATCCCACAGGACACTTTACGCTCTGCAGTAGAAAACACAGTTCTGAGAATGCAATGCGTGATTGAAAATAATGGAGGGTTCATTGAGCATGCGTAATGCTGTTATTCGTCGCTGGCGAGCGACATGATTTATTTTTCTGGACGCAGATTGCATCACATGAAATTATCTCCTTTTTTCTGCATTGTTTGTAGCCATAGATCTGGCTCTAGATCTTACTGCATTAGCCAATTGTCATTGCACCAACTATGCAATACATTTGCCTTTATTTATTTTGCAAACAAATTGCAGCAATCGCCTTAGCTATTGGCACAGCGCCACCTACTGACGAGAATTGTAACTAATTTTTTTTTTTCGATTTTCGCAGAGCGCATCACATGTACTACATACTAATCAAATGTTGTTTCGTTTGGAGCCATAGAACCGGCTCTAGAGCCGTCTGAATAGGCGAACTTTAATTATAACAACCCTGTATATATATATAATGTCATTCTTTTTAAATAGAGAACAGCATTATGTAATTTACATACAAGTTTTATAACTTACATATTGAGTACATGAATTTCATTTTAATAGAAAATTCTTAATTGCCATTCCATCCTGGTTTATCTCACTTTCAGCCATTTGAATATTTCTTATGAAATAAACTTATTTATTTTAAATGTGCTTGGGATTTGAAGTAATTTCTTATGAAAACATATATTATCTCACACAATATGTATTTCTTATAAAATGTTCTCGAATAAGATTCTAAATCCATAATTTCAGCAAAGAGAGTGAAAATGAGTTTGGCGGTCGATAGAAATATGTAACTTTCGAAATCAACAGTATAACGCAACTATTCAAATGCCCGAAAACTAATAGGGTGCTCATGCCCCTATTTTATGTACAGTTAGTTAAAACTCCTGAAAATCCGAAAATTTATCAAATTGTTAAAATGTTAGGAGAAGACGTTAAACTTCCGCGGGCGCAAGGGCGCCGCTGCTTTTGTTCCCAAGAATGGCATCATGTACCAAATATCTGCCATTTACCGCCCAAATGCGTGAAATGCGTTGGCGAGCATCGATCTCAAGAATGTCCTAAAAAAGCAGAAACTAAATTTGTATCCGCAAATTGCTGTGGCGATCACACCGCAAATTATCATGGGTGTGCAAAATTTCTCAAACCCAGAATCTTACCTAGAACCTTTTTCAACAAAACCGTCACTAATTGCAAATCCTGTGCTTTCCAGTCAAATGAAAATGATTTTTCAAAATTGCATGAAAAATTCCCCAAAACTAAGATAGTCAAATTCAATCCTAATAAGCCTCCTGTTGACGAAGGAAAACCTGTAAAGATTGGAGTTTATCGACATCATAGTCCGTTTCGAAAGGAACGGCTATCAGCACGATTTTCTCCAACGAGCTCTTAAGTCTGCACTTCCTGAACTCAGGGAATCTAAAACCGTCATCGATAGAATTACAATCTTATACGATCACATATGTGAGTTAGCCAAATCTCCCACGATTTTATTGTTAAATTTTAGGGCCAGACCCCTGGCTAGATCTGCTTTTTCCTTTAGTTTTGCTAATTTTCCCCTTTTGCTCTGCTTGTTCTCCCTTTCCCATGTAGACGCCTTCCTGTAGCTCCACCCCTTTCCTTGCCAGACTTGACTCAAGGCAGTGTTCCAAGGAGCACATCCTTATTCAAAAATTTCCCCATTATTTCCTGGAGACATTTTATTCTTAGTATTCTATATTTATGCGGTACGTTAAGACTTAATTTGGAAATGTCCTAATTCTGTCTAACGTGTACTGCTACGATGCTATTGGATCCCTATCACGTCCAATTCACTTTCCTATGACTTCCTAACCCATTTTTTATGTTCGGCGATAAAAGCAAACCCTTCGGGTTGCTAGGACCTCCAAAAATTGCATCCCTTAAGGTCCCTTGAGATCTTGAGAAATATGCAACTGTTTCAGGTACATAATATTTAGTCATGAGTGGGCGTGACCACGTGTAGGCTGTAACATTGAATATAAGAATCAGAAGTGTCACTCCCGTTGGAGCCCATGGCAGCATCATTAACCTGTGATTTTCCATAAACAATAACACTCCAAGCGCCTAATCATTGGAACTACGATGTAACAAAACGCGGCTACTAAATTTGGCGAATTTGACTCTTTTTTTGGCGATTTTAATTTAATACTGCCAGGTGAAAAACTGTACGAGATATAGAAACAAATTTCTTTTAAACAAGCTCAAGTTTAATTAAATCATTTTGTTGTTAACCTTTTGCTTACCGATTTGCTTTGCAGACATTGGTTTCCATGGGGAAGCCAATGTCTGGAGAGGTCTTTGTTAGTATTTATTATTTATGTTCGATGTTTTCTTATAAGAAATAAGTTAAAAATATATAACAATAACATAATTACGTGTACAGTTTTGAATTTCTATTCAAATATAGAATAATATCAATAACAGTCCAGATACATTTCTGTTGATGGTATTAAAATGTTTTAACTTTGGTTTCAGTGATGCCAGTGTTTATTTCGGAACTTTTGTAATATAGGGAGGAGGGTGGTGTGGCGAATGCAACCTTAGACGTTTTAAGTATCTATCATATAATTATACGCGTGCAAAATGCTCTGACTGGAGTCTCTTTTGAAATGCAGACGGCAGACGGAGAAAACACCCGTACAGACAGCACTTCCTATAATGTGAATCCAGGGTTGCTATACGCTGAAATTCGGAGGGGCTTCCCAGATTTGGCAATTTTCCGCCAATTTGGCGCATTTGGCGACTTTTAGAAGGTTCGAGAAGCATTTCGAAATGACGAATATTCTTCGAGATATGAAAGATTTCTAGAAGTATGTAGAAATTATTGTAAGTATTTGTATGGAGAGTCAATAAAAGGAGTCATCACTCAGTTGGAGAGCATTTGATATGATACGAACTACATTAAACTGTTACATACGTCAATGGTTTAAGAATAGTCGCTGATGTTTTGTGAATGAAATACCTCAATGTTTTGAGAAAAATGTCAGCTGAATGAAAAATGTCAGCTTGTGAAATTAGTGGAACATTTAAGTGCTTTTTTACTATATATTGTTCCTGTTTACTCTGTGCTTCGGAATAAACGTGATAGTTATTCAGAATTGTGGACTCGTTCTTGTATCCTGGAAGCACATCCACGTTAGCAGAGGATAATGTGTAACAATATTTACATATATACAAATAATTTACAAAATGTGTTTCAGAGGGCGAATTGTCATTTTCGGGGGATGCACCGAAAGCCCTTGCATGCATGTCTGATAGAAACACTGGGTGATGCGCATTTATAAAAAGTTTGAGAACCCCTTGATCTAAGGACTTTCCCACGCTCAAAGCGGTTAGCATCTCAATACTTACGCTTAATTTCTATTCAAATACCTAATCCAAAACTGTACCCACTTCATAAAGTTTCGGAAAAAAGTATTTTAAAGATCTTATCCCCATTTCGAAAGTAGCGTGCCTTTTCTTTTGAATAATTAAACATCCATTTCATTTCTATAAATTTTCTCTTCATGGGTTTTTGGGTTGCTAGGGAAAAGTGCGAGCGTAATTTTAGCTTTAGCAATCCGTTCAGTGGTTATAAAATATCGGGGTTTTATCGAATAAAATCAATGGAATGTAAATTTTGAATTTTTTAATGTGGCTTTCAAGACCAAGGGTAGTGTTGTTCGCTAGGCCAGACGATGCATTTCAGTTTTCTATCTCAGCAGTATACGTCATACGGTTACACCAGATTAACAGATTAACCACCTGTAGTAACTGACATGAAGGATTACAGTATTTACAGTCTATGGTAAACCTAAGTAACCCTGAACAGGTGATAGGACCTTTTCCTTTCTCTAAATTTTTCCTAAATCAGAATTTTCGCAAAGCATCTGCTGATTCGCTGCTCACGTAATACAGCTTCACTAACAAGGCTTTCTCGATCAAAGTTAACATTCGCGCAAAACAGCTCAAAACAGATTAACTTTTCAGTAGTTTGTGATTGCTGTGCTCAAAGTTATATGTAGAAAAAAAGTCTCAACTGAGGTGGGCACAGTGAACGATTGCTTTCGTCCCAGACGAATCCAGATTTCCTTTGTAATCGGGCAATAGATGTGTGTTAGTCTGGTGAGAACTAAGAATACTCAACCAGTCTAATAATATCGTATTTCATTTAAAAAAAAAATTCATCTATGAAGCGATTTTTGTGGGGAAAACGATAGTTTGATTATGTTTTTGAGAGACTGTACCGCAAGCTTTACCCTTTTACATCACTGGTTAACGACTTCTGAGCCCACCTCCCAAAATTTCAACCATTTTGTCCGTCCTTGGGGGGGGGGGGGGGGGGAAGATATAGAAAACAAGGCTTCGTCGGGTTTTGTCCTGTGGTACATATATGCACATTAAGTGTGTATAATAAGTGTTAAAATATTCAAGTGGTGTGCAATGCAAGTGGGACTGTGGAGGGTATGGAACAACTTTTCCAAAAAAAAAAGCCACTTTTCTCAGCCCGCGAGGAAGAGTAATGGAAAATCTGGTTACGGTAACTTGTATCACGTAATCGATATAATAAGTGAACCGAGACACATCCTTTCAGCTTATCGGGTGGGCTTCTTGTCGATTTTTACAGAATTTTATGAAACACCATTTTCTTCACCCCCGAGAAGGAGTTGAAATTCCGGAAGATAGAGATCTAACAGATCCGTTAGGTTCTGTCTCGTGAATTATACTATATGCTTAATGTGCAAAGTTCCAGATTTTAAGGTCACCGTGGGGCTTCCTGGGGGTATCGAAAGACAAAAACACGTTAGACAATTATATATGGATTAGAATATACAAAATCCCCAGCACAATATTTTTGGCATTGGATTAAAACTTGGTAAATCGATTGGTACGTTTGGCGCCCAGGTAGAATTGATCGAGTGGATTTGAGGCATGTGCAGAATAGGCAAGGGCCATCTATACATAAAGAACAGTATTTGGAGTTCTACGTTGCATATGACATCAGGTACAGAAAACGAAGCTGAATATTGAACTCTTTGGATCAGAATATTGGATCTGGATATTGGATTCAAAATCCGGGGAGAGGATCAAATCAAATTTGATAAAATGTTGTATCGTCATCGCAAATGCGTCTGTGTGTAAAATTTCAGGAACATATCGGCTTGGTGGAAGTAGGTGAAATACTGATTTCAAGATTTGACCCAAACAAGCAGAGAAACCCACCTAAATAAAATAGTGTAAAAAAAGAAAATTTTTCAAACTTCAACTTAAAGCTGTAATAGCTTTGTAAAACATTTCAGTAAAACATTCATGAAAAACATTCAGCTCTGTATTTCAAACAAAGCAACTGCAACCACAGATGTTATTCACATCAGAAGAAAAATAGTTTTGAATACCGAAGTATCGGTGTATTATTATTCTTCTTCTTATTTTATTTTTTTTTTTTGGGGGGGGGGGGGGTACAATGTTAAGAATTAATGAAAATATCAAAATATTCCTATTAGAAAATGTTGTACAATAAAATTGATGTAGCAATACATGCACAAGTCCAGCAACCCTCCTGATCGCCCCTTTCTGATATGAGGAGCCCATAAACGATTACTTATCACAAATTCATCTCTAGTTCTAGAATATCGAAACATGCTCACTTACGGGAAAGTCTAATTCTGGAGACAGCATATTTAATCGATCCAATAAGTTTGCCAAAATTATCCCAAAATTTCAAGAACCGTATGGAAACTCTCTCCCGGATATGATGCATTAAGATAAAAGCTTATATCGTGAAATGCTATTTTTCATCTCTCGATTAATCCCAAAGTTAGAAAGGAGAGAGAGAGCGCCTGATCCTTCCATTAATCTATATAAAATGTTCCATCTTGAAGATAGCTTAAGCTCTGCATCGTTAGCTATTTGTTCCCTATGAGGGTTTCTTTAATCTGCTATATTTTGATGAATAAAGATGAACGGATATTTATCTCGACTAGGACTTTGATTCACATTCCATTACAGTGCACATTGACTTTCAGGTCACGGTAAAAGCGTCACAAGTACAAGTCTCTTGTTTTTACTTTCCCTACAAATGATGGGTAATGTATAGGAGAAGTATTGGAATCGTGTCGAAAATCGCAACTCGAGTTTCCGACGAATCTACGCGTATTGAGCCTTCTTGAATATGAAAAAAAACTAGTTTCGACGTGAAGTTTGTGTGTATCTGTGAATATGGTCTTTGTGATGTCCTTCAAAATACCACAATGAATACTTGTCTTAATATGCCTTGTTCGGAAAGAGAAATGACCACCACTATTAATGCTGAGGGAATCAGAAAGATTGAGTCCTTTCCAGGATGTGACACTGCACATATATATACAGACGGATTTTGGGATAACATTCTCAGGAGCTTAGCTGGCTTACAACTCACCCCCACCGAATGACGGAATCAAACAAAAGAAAACCGGTGCGGGCAATATTGCCTCCAATTTCATATGCTAACCTAAGGCAATACAGGAGGCTTTAAACCTTTACACTTCAAAAACTGAGACAGATAACGCTAACGGAGAAGTGACCTTTTGTGACTCTGAAGCCGTCCTTCAGGCAATACTATAAGGTCCAGCATGACTGACACAGAATATTCACTGACTTCTCAATAGAATCAACCAAATGGAGAGGCTCTGCATTTTGCAATGAATGCCGGCACATATCGACTTAGAGGGGAATCAAATTGCTGAAGATTTGGCTAAAGAAGCCAGGGATCTCAACAACGACACTTAAAATTTCGTAACTCTAGATGATGCAAATGTAGTGGTAAGATACGGAATTAGAGAAAGCCGATCAAAATGGAGCAGTATGTTTGTGAAATAAATGCGAACAGAACAATCACCAAAGCAATTACTATACTGAGAATTCAATATCAAGAGGAATGAAGATAAGCAGACATAGCACAACATCTTATAGACTCTGTGGATATTGCACAGACTCTGAAGTTACATTGGAACACATTTTTCATTCTCATCTATTTTGGCAGCCGTGCAGAAAGTGGAGGAATTTCTACGGGTAAAAACTCTATTCTGAAAAGATCCTCTATATAGCAATACTCTCTGTACATGGTCCAATCTGACTTCATGTGGATACGACACCAACCAACCAATAGCCAAGAGAGATTTCAAATATGATAAAATTACTGCATGTAAATATTGACAATACGTAGTAAGGGTTTTATTCTACTTTTCTATGAAAAAATGGAAATTATATATATATTTGTGCTATGTATTTAATTATTACAGATTTGTTTGATAATTTGAGTAATAAAATTTCTATGGAACTGAAGTGCTTTTGAAAATATTTTAGAATTCAGAATGCTAGTAAGCATAAAATTACCTTATCAATAAAATCCCTTTTAATCAATCAAACTCACAATAATGTGAAATTATCAGTAATGCAAATTTTGTGAATACTCATTTTCATGTTAGGTTACCAGTATCAGAGGCCCATAGTTTCATTACCACAATTTTCATAAACTCCTATATAAATCGCAGTTTCTAAATAAAAGACATTGCTGTTGTAATTTACATGTACGTTTTATAATTTACATGAGTACATGAATTTTGATTTTAATAGTTAGTTCTCAATTGATATTCCACCCTAGTTTGTGGCACTTTCTGTGATTTGAATATTTATAATGAAAGAAACTTATTTACTGTAAATTTGTTTCGGATGGATATAATTTCTTATGAAAATCCATCTCAGATAATATGCATTTATTATAACATGTTTTCTAATAAGATTCTAAACACATAATTTAGAGAAATAAAGTTGAAAAGAATTAAGTGATAGATTAAAATAAGCAACAATTCCGGGTATGCAAACATGACACAATAAGTGGGCGTGGCTTCAGTATAGGCTATAGAGTGCTGTAATTTATATATTGAATATGGTTAAAGCCGAATATCTTTCGTAAAATCAATGATTCTACTAATTTGAATGTATGAAACCATAGCCCACGCCAAGATGAGGGATATTTCCGTTGCTTAACAACAGTATAATTTTTCTCAAATTAACTTTTAGCTTAGTACTATATTTATGACGGAAACTGCTTTTATTAATATCTCTGCAAAAGGTTTTTATTATTGTTTAAATCTAAGCAAGTTTACCTTCAATAAAGCAAAAATAATGAAATAAATTTGAAAAGCATACAATCTGCAATTGTATTACAATAAATGTAAAACTTAAAGCTTCTTTAAAAAAAAAATACTACTATATAAAATAATACAGTAGTGCAATTTGTGCAATTCAAATGCAAGGGATATCATTATGAGAGAAATAAAAAAAAGTTCATTTCTGTCAGTAACCGTTTTGTGAATGAGCAAGGAGCGTGAGAGAAAGGAGCATGTATATAGCAAGATTTAATCTAAGAGTTAACATTATTATTTGTATTATAAGATTATGTAGCTTGTGGATGAGCCTGAATATACGTGAAATCTAGTTCAAAAATACGGAATTTCTGAACTGAATTTTGGCTAATTGCGGGGCTGCAATGAAGGAAGATAATAATTTCCCGTACAACGTATATTAAAATTAAAGAACATATATCTTAATAGAAATTTATGTAAAAGTCTGAAAATTACATTTTTACTTACTCATACTATTGTATAGCGAAACATAGATATGGCCAAGATCTTGGAAAGGACGGAGGAGGGGTTTGAATACTGAATTTTATTTTCCCAACATAGACACTGTGGAAAACTAATGTAAATTTTCCACATTGAGCCAATATATAATGTTTCCTTGTAAATTTTCACTCTTTGATGAAAAGCATCTTAAGACCTTCTGAACACATTTTAAATACATTCGGAAATATGTTTGTTTAGCCATAACTCAAGAACTAATATTAGAGCTCCAAGAGCTAATATTCATATTATAATTTAATAAAATTGGAGAAATTCTTCATTGATTGATTTATTTGACAGAAATTGTTTTATGAAAGGGATTAAATGTAAAATAATCTTTAACAAATGTAAATCACTATACCAAGTAAATTTGTATAATTAAGAAAAAATAAAAGTACAATTTCTTAATGGATGTAAATATTATTTTCAGGGTATCACATAGTTTTTCATTTTTTTTCAAATCATTCCCTAAAATGATATTTGTTATATACAGTGTAAATATACGTGACATGTAGTTTAAAAAAAAATTACTTCCAACTAAATTTTAGTAAATTACGGGACTGTAAGTATGTAAACCATAACTTACTGTACATCGCATCCATAAAATACTAATCATTATATTTGTTCATAGAAAATTATGAAGTATCTTGCATCAAATTTACAGCAGTGCCCCTGTTACTACCCGTCCCCGTTATTAACAAATTATAATTGGGACAAGATTTTCTAATGAAACTTCATTTAAAAAAGTATTTAGTCAGTGTAATAAAGTAACATACATTTTTCTTCTAAAATTAGCAAGATGATGTTATGAATGTATTCCAATAATATTAAATAACAAGATCTTTATTTAAAAATTGAAACCAATTTTTTGATTTTAGAGTATGAAACCACCTCAAAAGAAGTCTTTCGCCATCTAGCGGATTTTTCCAGAGTTAGATATTGCAGTTCAATATATGGCATTTTTTTCTCAAATCCGCTGGCTGTTGAAATGAAATAGTGGTATTAATGACTTTCTCTTCGATTTAAATATCTTGTGAGCAGCCACCATTTCGGGCAACGCACTAGATTGACGTTGTGGTTTATGTGCCCTGTCGTATTACGTAGAGTGTCGTACAGGACAGAGCACCAGGCGCGAAGCGCCTTTAATCTCCAGTTTCAATATGTGGTTCTTATCGTCAAACTGTGACATTAATTCATTGACCCCTGGTTGGAGGTTCGAGGCTTTTATTTACTACTTTTTATTATTTGTCCTAGCTCATAGTGTGGCAGATTGTTGCACATTTAGAGTTTAAGCAGTTTGGAGGGTTGATACAGATCTAAGGGTTATCTAGCATTTTGGGGTTTAGAACATTTATTATAAAACATTAGTCGCGAGTTTTATTTAATATCAGATGTTTGAGGTGGGATTTTTTAATTCCGATTATCGATGTTTAGAACAGCGCGGGGTCTCTTACGAGATTTGGCCTTGCGATGATCGTAGTCATGCAGATTGAATAACAGTTCATTTGGAACGGATGGCAAATTTTTGTAAAATTTAAGCGCTAGCTTTTTAATTTATGCTCTAACAGTTTTTATTTTGAAGTCATTCCTAATTCCGAGTTTCTTAAGTACCTGGGAGCTTTCCTGATAAGCCGTAGGATTTTGTTTTGTTTTGTCCCTAGGAGGTCTATTGTAGTTTTGCAGGCATATCCCCATACAGGTGCTGCATACAGCATTCCCGGGCGGATTACCGATTTATAAATTAGCAGGTTGTTTTGATGACTGAGATTTCCGTTTCCTATCATTGGATATAAGGCTGCTGTAGTTATATACGCTTTTTGGATTAAGTTCGTTACGTGCTGTTTCCAGGCTAGGTGGGAATCTATCGTTACACCTAGGTATTTAGTAGATTTTTCCGCGCGTAGGGCATGGTTGTTTATGTATAGTGAAACGGTTATGCACAGTGTAATCTGAAAAGTACATTTTTACTTATTCATACTATTGTATAGAGAAACATAGATATGTCCTGGATCTCGGAGAGGACGGGGGTAGGGGGCCCGAATTCTGAATTTTGTTTTTCCAATATAGACCCTGTGGAAAACTAATGTAAAATATCCACATTGAGCCAATATACAGAAATATATCATTGTAAATTTTTAAACTTTTTAAAAAGCATCTTAAAACCTTATGAGCACATTTTTAATACATTTGGAAATATGTTTGTGTAGCAATAAGTCAAGATCTAATATTTCATCTCAAGGAGATAATATTTATATTATAAGTAAATAAAATTGGAGAAAATGTCCATTGATTCATTTATTTGACAGATTTTTATATGAAAGGGCACAAATATAAAATGAACTCTAACGCAAGGAAATCACTATATCAAGTAAATCAGTATAATAAAGAAAGAATAACAAAGTAAAATTTCTTAAGGAATGTAAATAGTATTTTCAGGATATTACATAGTTTTTCATTTTCATCAACTCATTCCCTAAAATGATGTTTGTAATATACAGTCTAAATATACGTGACATATATTTAAAAAATTCATATCTTCAAAACTAAGTTTTAGTAATTTACGGGACTGCAAGTATGTAAATCATAACTTGCTGTACATAGCATCCAAAAAGCATCAATGATCATATTTCTTCATAATAAATTATGAAATTTCCTACTTCAAATTTACAACAGTGAGTCGTAGCCCATGTTACTAACAAAATATAATTATGGCAAGTTGTACTAATAAAACTTCAGCATTTCAAAAATTATTGAGCTAGTATAATGAAGTATCATACGGGTTTCTTCTTAAATTGAACATTGTGAATGAGGACTCTATATCAAATTAGAAATGTAAATTTGTGACATATGAAAAAAAGATAAAACTGGATGATAATACATAGGAGACATTTTTGCGAATTCCCCGTAGGCTCACGATGCAATCACGGATTCTTAAATATTTTTGACATTGAGACATGTCATTTTCTATTTGAAACAATTAAAATTAATAAGTACGAGAAAACAAATGCAAGTAAGCGTTTGATTTTCAAATTTAGTCTAATTTTTCAAAATGAAGAATGGAACTCACAGACGATTTTTCCTTTCCTTTAACTCTAATTTAGTCGTTTCAAATGATTACAGTAACATAATTTAAAAAAACTGAAGAATGAAATGCAGACGATTTATTTTTTAATTTACATATTTATTTCCAGTATTATTCCTATTCAATACAATTAAACTTTTTTTTAATATTATACCAAAATAAAGAAGATTAGAAATCATTCAGTGAATCGTCAGCATGTTTAGTTCTGAATTGACGAATTAAGAACACGTAACAGGTTATGCATTATGGTATTTTCCAACAACTTACGAGGTTTTCGAATTAATGTATTATCAAGAAGATGGCATGCCTACACATCAGGCTATAATTGTGACAAACTGGTTCAACGAAAACTTTGATAAACAGTGGATTAGTTTTACCCCCCCCCCCCCCCAGATCCCCTGATTTAATCCCTCTCGATTTTTACTTATGGGGTCGTCTTCGAGCACAAATTTATAATACTCACCCACTGAACGCAATTGACCTGAAACAAAAGATAATTGATGCTTGCAACAATATTAGTGGTGAAGAACTCCAAACTATTTACAGAAGCATTAGAAGAGCTCAGTTACGCAGTTATGTATTGGAGTTGAAGGAAAACATTTTGAGAATGCTTTGTGAATTGCGTTTTGTGATTTGCATTTCTAGTATTTGTAACGAAATTTGTCCCTTCATATCAGTGGTCTTCCAGATAGAAGTTTTTTAAATTCGAGGGCAAAGATCGTAATTTATTCGAAATTTTCAATCTTCTTAACATGGCCACATAGGACTAAATGTGACATAATTATGAGGAAAAGGGGTTATCAAGGGGGCTCAAAGATCGAGAAACCCTTCCAGGATTATACGAACTCACCACGCCAACTTATGCCATTATTAAGGTGAACCGCGTGCATGTTTCATACGCTCCCATCCAGCAAAGCCACAGTCAGGGAAACGCACATGACAGAATCATTCACCGGGCGAGGTCCGAAGAATTACCCTTTAAGCCCGACTCCAGTCGCCGGCCAGATCTGGGCTCATGTCATGAATTGGCGCAGTCCATGCGATCACAGCCACCTGGAAGAATCCGAGGTCTAACTGCCTCGCCGAAGCTCGACAGTCGGTTCCCCGGATTAATTTGCCCCCCCCCCCCCCATGTTGGAGGGATCAGTGCTACAGAGCTAATATCCGTTCACCACTCAGAGGGAGTACACTAAATCCCGGGGTTAGAAATATTAAAACCCCGGAATTTCGGGATTTCTTAGTTAGATTTATTTATGGAAAAAATAGAACGGCCGCCCCCAGGAGGGGGGGGAGAGAAACTCTTCCAATCATTATAGTGAAAAGTAACGGCGATATAATTTTTGTGTTCGTGACGTTATTAGACCCCTCGAAAGGGTAACTTGTTCCCCGAAGAGGGTAAAGACTGAAATATTTCTTCAAGCCCCTTAAAATGAAGCGTAACATGCTTTAAATGTGGTAATTTCGAACAAGAATACAGATATTTCGATTATACATAACGGTAGAAACGAGAACAATTTTACATATTTAATTACAATTTTACATAATTAATTAGGAACAATTTTACATAATTGTAGAAACGAGAAAAATCTATTTTTTCCCATAAATAAATCTAACTAATAAATCCCGAAATTCCGGGATTTTGATATTTCTAACCCCGGGATTTAGTGTACTTTCTCATACGTAGCATTGAGAAAATACTGTTTCCCGAAAATTTTCGATTTCGAGATTTTGATGCCCATATATGTTTTAAGATATCCTGAACACGTTTTGACTACTATTGGAATTATGTCTATTTGTCTGTTTGATATTTCTGGTCGATTTCCTGTGTACATGATAGCAGACACAAATATTAATGAATTTTCTCGAAACTTTATGTATTTAAATTCAAGCAAAATCTTCGAAATTTTCTTTTTTTTTAACGTGGTAGCATTACACAAAATCTGAGATAATCATGCATCAAACGATTTTAATTATGGCTTAATGACCAGAAGACTCAACAGTTTGAATCATTGTCGTGAAAAATATCTGTGGTATAATTTATTTGTTAGTGATGTCATTAGTCACCCCCCATTGGAGGAGCAAGTAATCCTCTTGGGGTACATTGTCAAGTAAGGATAATCGCAAGATTCCTTCCAGCCCTTTAAAGAGAAGTGTAACACGCAATAGTTGTATTAATTTGTTATTCGATTTTTCAAAAAATTTTCTTCAAAAAAAAAAAAGAAAATTCTGGTGAAACATTCAGTTTAGCCGCACTCTATTTAATTTTATTAGAAGGGATCGCGATGTTTCGGAATTTGGCATATCTAAATTACCCATCCTTAATTACTACGCAGCACTGTTAACAAAGTACCTGTACGATCGAAAATAATATCGAAAATTTGCTTCTTCTTACATCAAAAGTGAAGCAAGAACAGCTACGGTAATTAGGAGAAAATTGGATGGCATTAATAACACAGAAAACGGTTTTTGAGCCTTAAAATAAAAGTCACAGCTTGAGTATCTCAATGTGAAACCATTATTTTATATTTCACCCCACAGAAGGCTGGTTTGGAAGAATGCCAGACGTAAATAAAACGTTACGTGTGGACGGGGAGAGAGGGTCCATATATAATATGTTTTTGTGATAGAAAAAAAAGGTTTTATGATGTGACGGAGATGGTCTGTAAATATAAGAAATACAATTTATGAATCGTATGGTGTGTTCGAAAGAAAGTGCGATCCAGATGAAATAGAGGCAGATTGTCTTTTGATTGAGATTAATTCTAAACTCTCGTTTGATTATCACCTTGAAATTTGATTATCATCTTGTTTGATTACCAACTAAAAGAAGTTTCCTAAACGAGTCTTTGTCATTTAGGAGTTTTCTTTGTACGGCACAGTATTTCTCTTCACGGGTAATCTCATCAAGTTTAAAAAGATCAAGTTTAAAAATATTACTTCGCAAACTGCTCATTACTGAGGGGACAAGTAGCCTGAGTTGGTTTAGATAATCATACCAACTGATACTGCGAACAATAAAGAAGGATGGGGCGTAGTTCTTTTTTCGGAATTTCACCGGCATTAGATGCATAAAGCAACAATTCTTTCTATATAAACATGACACAAAGAGTGGGTGTGGCCTACTTGTAGGCTATACAGTGTGTAATTTATACATTGGATATTGTTAAAGAGGAATGTCTGTCGTAAAGTCAAGGATTCTATTAATTTGAATGTGTGAGACCATATCCCACGTCAAGATAAAGGATATGTCTTTTGCTTAGCAACGGTATATGTTTCCTCAAATTAACTTGGGAAATAAAATAAGCTTAATATTACTTCCATGACTGGAAACAGCATTATTAATATCTCTGCAAAAGATTTTTATTATTGTTTAAACCTAAACAAAGGTTACCTTCAATAAAACAAAAAATTATAGAATGCATTTCAAAGGCATACAATCTGCAAATTTATTTCAGAAAATCTTAATCTAAATTTTCTTTCAATAAACATTATAAGAATATGAAATAATACAGTAGTGCAATTTGTCCGATTCAAATGAAATGTATATCAATATGAGAGAAATAAATACATATTTTAACATTTCTTCCCGCAACGGTATATTTTTCCTCAAATTAACGTTTAAAAAAAATAAGCTTAATATTTATTTCACGACTGAAACCTGCCTTTATTAATATCTCTGTAAAATAATTTTTCATATCGTTTAAACCTAAACAAAGATTACCTTCTAAAAGCAAAAAATAATCATTTCAATTTGAAAAGTATACAATCTACAATTTTGTTACAGCAAAGAAAAAACCTTCTAAGCTTCTTCCAATAAAAATGATAAGAATATAAAATAATACAGCAGTGCAATTACTTCAATTAAAATTTAATAGATATCATTATGAGAGAAATTAAAAAAATATTATAACATTTCTTTCAGCAACCATCTTGAGAATATATTCCTCAGAGAAAGGAGCAAGTATATAGCACGATGCTACATACTTACGGAGATCATAATTTTTTGTACAACGTCTATTAAAATCGAAGAACGTTAACATTAGTAATTGTATTATAGTAATTGTGTATATACAAGTTAACATTAGTAATTGTAATATAAATTAATGTAGCTTGTAGAAGAGCCTGAGTATGCATGAAATCTAGTTTAAAAATACGGAATTTCAAAACTGAATTTCGGCTAATTGCGAGGCTAAATTTGGAAAGTACATTTCTACTTACTCATACTATTGTTACAGTGTCTCTGTAGTATAGAGAAACATAGATATGGGCAGGATCTCGGAGAGGACGGGGGGAGGGGTCTCGAATTCTGAATTTTGTTTTCCCAACATAGACTCTGTGGAAAACTAATGTAAAATATCCAAACTGAGCCAATATAAATTAATATATCATTGTAAATGTTTACACTTTTATTAAAAAGCATCTTAAAACCTTATGAGCACAATTTTAATATATTTGGAAATATGTTTGCGTAGCAATAAGTCAAGATCTAATATTTGATCTCAAGGAGCTAATATGTATATTATAAGTAAATAAACTTGGTGAAAATGTCCATTGTTTGATTGATTTGACAAATTTTTATATGAAAGGGTAGAAATGTTAAATAATCTCTAACGCAAGGAAATCACTATACCAAGTAAATCAGTATAATAAAGAAAGAATAACAAAGTAAAATTTCTTAATGAATGTAAATAGTTTTTTCAGGATATTGCATAGTTTTTCATTTTCATCAAATCATTCCCTAAAATGCTATTTGTTACATACAGTGTAAATATACGTGACATGTAGTTTAAAAAAAAAAACTTCCCAACTAAATTTTAGTAAATTACGGGACTGTAAGTATGTAAATCATAACTTGCTGTACATCGCATCCAAAAAGCACTAAAGATTATATTTGTTCATAGAAAATTATGAAATATCTTGCATCAAATTTACAGCTCTGCCCCTGTTACTAACAGTCCCCGTTACTAACAAATTTCAATTATGACAAGATTTTCTAATAAAATTTCAGCATTTAAAAAAATATTTATTCAGTGTAATAAAGTATCATACATTTTTCTTCTAAAATTAGCAAGATGATGTTATGAATGTATTCCAATAATATTAAATTAAAAGATTCATATATAAAAATTGAAACCAATTTTTCTGATTTTAGAAGTATGAGACAACCCCAAAAGTAGTCTTTTACCATCTAGCGAATTTTTTCGTAGTTAAATATTACCGTTTGATATATGGCATTTTTTTTTTCAAATCGCCTGGCAGTTGAAATAGTGGTGTTAATGACTTTGTCTTCAATTTTAATAACTTGTGAGCTGCCACCATTTCAGGCAACGCACTAGATTGAGGTTACGATTTGCGGTCCTCTCCATTGTATATTCTACTTGAGTGTCGTACAGGACAGAGCACCAAGCGCGAAGCGCCTTTAATCTCCAGTTTCAATATGTGATTCTTATCGTCAAACTGTGACATTAATTCTGTGACCCTAATTGGAGGTTCGAGGTTTTTATTTACTACTTTTTATTATTTGTCCCAGCTCCTAGTGTGGCAGTTTGTTGCACATTTAGAGTTTAAGCAGTTTGGGGGTTGATGCAGATCTAAGGGTTACCTGGCAATTTGGCAGTTTAGAGTTTAGAACATTTTTTATAAAACATTAGTCGCCAGTTTTATGAATATCAGATGTTTGAGGTGGGATTTTTTAGTTCCGATTATCGATGTTTCGAACAGCGCGGGGTCTCTTACGAGATTTGGCCTTGCGATGATCATAATCATGCAGATTGATAACAGTTCATTTGGAACAGAGGGCAAGTTTTTGTAAAATTTAAGCCCTAGCTTTTTAATTTGAGCTCTAACAGTTTTTATTTTGTAGTCATTCCTAATTCCGAGTTTAAGTACATTGGAGCTTTCCTGACAATCCGTAGGATTTTATCTTGTTTTGTCTCTAAGATGTCTATTCTAGTTTTACAGGCATATCCCCATACGTGTGCCGCATGCAGCATTACCGGGGGGATGACCGATTTATAAATTAGTAGTTTGTTTTGATAACTGAGATTTCCGCTTCCTATCATTGGGTATAAGGTTCCTGTAGTTATATACGCTTTTTTGATAAAATTCGTTACGTGCTTTTTCCAGGTTAGGTGGGAATCTATCGTTACACCTAGGTATTTAGTAGATTTTTCGCGCGTGGGACATGGTTGTTTATGTACAGTGGCGGCGGAGGTTTATGTTTCCTCGAGAAATAAATCAAATGAGATTTATTGGGGTTTAATTTTATTCGACATTTTTCCAGCCAAGTTTGGAGTATGTCTAAATGTTGTTGTTGCTGTCTGTGCATTACTGAGACATAGGGGTGTTTTGCAAGTATCGCACTGTCGTCTGCATAGAGTGCCAGCTCTGTGTTTGGAGTCCTGGGGATGTCGTTCAGGTATATGTTAAAGAGTGTCGGGCCCAGGATAGAACCTTGCGGTACACTACTTTTAATGAACTTGGGTGTAGATAAGTTACTCCCTACGGACATATATTTAAAAAAAAAAATCAAGTTTTCGGAAATTTTTAATACAAGCATATGAACTTCAGTAACATGTGTTATAGCTACTTTTGTAGAATAAGACGAAATATGTCTCCTCTAGATGGTAAGTTAAAATTCAATCTCGTGGAAATAGAATTTTATCCAGGATCGAATCAATGAAAAGGCGTCTAAATACCAAATCTTGAAATCTCACTTTTTCTCCTAGTCTGAGTTTCACCGCTATGGAAAAACACACACCCACGCCCGTGAAAATCTTTGTGGGGACGCTTATTTGATTATCGTCTGCGAAACTTCGATGGTAATATCTTGTAAGCCACCACATTGAGAGCAGCTTACTAGCGTGATAAACTAATCACGACTTGATGAACTAACAATGACTTATAAATGAAATAATATTTTTAAGAAGCGTAATTTTTAAATGCATTTGTGGTAGATAAATATACCACTAAAATTATATATCTAAGATTTCTGCTTTTAAAATTAATCCCATTATTACAGTTTCTAGAATACCCACTGAATTGGAAAAACACACTTCCACGCCCGGGAAAATCTGTGGAGACGCTTATCTGATTGTCTTTTGCGTAATTTGGATGTTAATAACTTGTAAGCCATTGACAGCAGATTACTAACTTGATTTCTATCTTGCTCGCAGGCACAAACTCCGATTCAGTCGTAGTGTCGTACCGTAGCCCCCGTTACTACATGCCCGCCGACTTTCGCCGTTTCCTTTGTTTAAACGGCAACATAGCAACAAGGGACGCTACCGCTAGAGGTCAGGGAGAGCGGGCCACTCTTCCGCGAAAAAGGGTAAATAAAACAGAGCGCCAGTGTATGTATTCGTACAAGTCAGTTCATCGCTTTTTTGTGATGGATGTGCATAGGATTATTACGAGTGTGGAGGACTTGTTCATTTCGCCAGTGGAAGCAAAGGGATTTCAAGCCTGGAAGGACTTAGTGTTCAAGCATGGTGGATACACGTGCGAGCAGTATGCTGCGGAGCCAGTGAAGACGGATGTGGATCTTTTGAGAGACTGGAGAGGTAGACATGGCTGGAAGCAGCTTATGATGGACAACGGTGTGGATTATACTGAACTTCGGTTCAATATGGACAGTTTAAAGATTGTGGAACCAACTGCCGTGAAAATGGCGCAACAAGGAGTGTCAGCCAAGCACGTGTTACAGCGGGCGAGTAAAGAAAAGAAGAACTGGGCCGAGATCATGGATGACCAGGATCAAGGAGAGACTGTTTCTTCATCGGAAAACGAGGATACCCCAAGTGCGGCCGGCTACGCGGCAGCCTACATCAAAACCCTGGGATGTGATAGCGACCAGTTAAAGAAAGACTCTGCTGAGTGGAAAATATAGAGCCACTTCAAGATTTACGACTGGATCATCGCCAGACTTGAAGAGGAGCTGGAGGAAGACGGGATCGACTTCGATCGAGCCAAGATGATCAGGACAATACTATCAGGTACCATTTCTGATTCCAATCAGCTAGCCAGCCACCCTAATCTTAGTACTTTAACTAATAGGAAATCTTACAATCTTGTATATGATATATATAGAGATAGGAAAACTAAAACAGAGGACGAGTTATATCTTAAATTTAAACACGAAATGTTTAGTAATCTTGAAGGGTATATCACCCAGCCTAAAAGCAAAAAGTTAAAAACTTCTGATAGTAGTAAACCCTCTACTTCTAAACTAAAATCCCAGGATATCCAAACCAAAAATAAATTTAGCAAATTAAATGACGATGAAGTCGAAATGACTGAGGCGCCATCCCCCCTAAGGAAAAAGTCTCGTCCTTCTATGTGGACTCCACAATTAATTGGGGAGCCCTCATAGAGGACTTAAACAAGTTTTTAGAATGCAAAGTTCAGGGTCTTCTCATGGGAAGAGTGATCCGGATCACTCCTGGGTCCGTTGAGGACTACAGGCGTGTGCAGGCTCACTTAACCCGTGAGGGGATTCCTTTCAGTTCATTAAACCTCACAACGGATAGGCCGAGGAAGATAGTAATAAAGGGCTTGCCCACTAATACCAGTATTGAGGAAATAAAAAAAGAGCTTACCGCGCTTGGTTTTAAAATTGTTAGAATCACGCAGCTAAGGAATAGGCGTGATAGGACCCCCCTCCCCATCTTCTTGGTTGGACTTGTGCCGACGGAGGGATGGGCGAGGATTTATGAAGTTAAATCCCTGTTTTCCATGCAAATCAAAGTTCAACTTTTTAAGGCGAGAGGCCATAAAATGTGCTACAATTGTCAACTTTGGAACCATCATTCTGACCAGTGTACCCTCCCTCCCCGCTGCCTTAAATGTGGCGAAGGTCATCCCACGAGAAACTGCACAAAAAATAGGGACACCCCGGCGAAATGCGCCAACTGTTCAGGATCCCACCCTGCCAATTTTAGGCACTGTCCCCAAAACCCCTGGTTTAGGAAAAAAACGCAGGAATTGAAAAAGGTACAAAAATCTGCTAAAACTTCACCCACCCTTGGCGAGGATAACTTTCCCCCCCTCCCCACTAGGATAACCTCCCCTGTGCAGGAAGAGCCGGCAAGTGCCAAAACGGTAGGAGGAACTACTGGCGAGCACTTAGCCCATACTCAACCTGTTACAGACAAAATCCCTCAATCTGCAAATGAAAATGCTTTTCTAGAGTTTCTAAGTCTGTACAAAGAGGTAGAACAATACATTGATATTAATAAACTTAGCAGTATCTTAAAATATGTAGTTAAAATTCTCAAAGGCGACGAAGACGCAATGACAAAAACTTTCCAAATCGTCGAAATGATAACTAGAGTCATCAAATCCCAAATCCCCCAAATTTAAGTTTTTAAACTTTGGCCGGCTAGCAGAGAAGTCTCAGTGTGGATTTCCCTCATCACATGTTCAGCCATTGAACTCATTCCCACGTGCCTCACATACCCCGAAGATTGTGAACAGTCTATCCCACGTGCCTCATCATGTTGCATACGGACTTCCCAACGTGCCTCATCACCTCGACGCAGTGGCGCCAGCTCTTACAACGACGCCCCGCCCATCAGGGGTTGTTCTTCATCAACGAACTTTTATGTGCATACAAGTAATGTCAAATCTACACCACAAGTAATCATTCAACACAGAAGATAGAGGCGGCAACGCCAGGTGCTTCATCAACGACGATGAACGAGATGTATTCGTACGATTCAAGCTGTCGCTACTTTTCTCATTAAATATTTTAGACGTTTCTTGCTTTTTCATTAACGTATTTTGATTCACTTATTGCTATTTTTCGCTTGTTTTCTTTTTACCTAATAATTATTTAACCTAAAGAACGATATGTACACCATACACTTTACAGGGAAAAAAATTAAGAGCTGCTTACGTGTACATATATATATATATAACAAATTATTTACGACCCAAAGTATTTGTTGGAGTATATAAATTCGTGCTGACTCCGCCTCCCGCCCCCTTCTAATGCTAAGTTTATGGGTAATATTATTCTCTCCCTGTTACAGCCCTGTATATACAAATACACATACTTTTTCTTCAAACTTTAACTATGTTAATCTTCTATTAAATGATCATAAAAATAATTAATAATTTACGACCCAAAGTATTTAGTGGCGTATATAAATTCTTTCTGACTCCGCCTCCCGCCCCTTCTAATGCTAAGTTTATGGGTAATATTATTCTCTCCTTGTTACAGCCCTGTATATACAAATACACATACTTTTTCTTCAAACTTTAACTATGTTAATCTTCTATTAAATGATCATGAAAATAATTAATTCTATTACACTTTTGAAGTTATAATGTAGAGGTGTTTCAGTTGCATTGCATAAATTTTTAGTAAAATCAATCAGCCATGGCTAAACAACTCTACAAAAAATACTTTCATAACAGGAAAATACTTAATATTTTTATTGCACTTTATGAGAAACACTGCCAGATAGTAAAATATATATACAACTGGTAACATTTCCCCCATTATATTGTGTGAGCAGCCTGTCTGCTGGGGAGGGGGGCGGCAGATTTCAAAGTTTTTTAAAGTAAGTTTTAAATCCCAATTTCAGTTTTTTAGTTCATGATTAACTGCCTTTGGGAATGTTGCATAATATACATATAAAACTGCCTTTATCAATTTCATATGAAAAATCCCCTTCTGCCTATCTTACCGTTATATTTCCTATACTATAATAAAAATTTTAAAAGTGGCCAAGATATTAAATAAAAATGCACGCTCTCCAACTCTTTCTCTTATGATTTCAGAATATGGATACGCTTAATAATAAATAATAATCTGAACTTACCTTCTCTTGATATAGTTTTAATCCAGATTTGTGGTTGTGGTTCTCTGTTAGGTGAAATGCAGTGCCAGTAGATTTATTGGACGATTTACAATCAGGAATTACGCAGTAAACAATCGAAATTTAAACAAGTCGCGAAAATTAAAAAAAAACTTAAGTAAAAAGACGTTAAACCCCATTACTGTGCTATAAACTGTGGCCCGCTTGGGTTACCCCCTAGCGAGGAAACTAAGCCGCAAGTGTTGCCTTTATTCCGTCGTCGTCGTTGATGAAGCAACTGGCGTTGCCGCCTTTATCTTCTGTGCTGTGTGATTCGTTGTACTGTAGCTTTAACATTTCTTGTATACTTGAAAAGTCCGTAGAAGTAGAACGTCCCCTGATAGGCGGGGCGTCGTCGCAAGAGCTGGCGCCAAGCACGTGAAGCACGCGAGAACAAGTCCATACACAATCAGCACGGAGTGAGACCGTGGGAAAGTCCGAAAGCTTGAAACAGGTGGTGAACAGATGATGAGGCATGTGGGAGGAGTCCCGATGCTTGAACTGTTGATGAACAGGTGTTGAGGCACGTAGTGAAGGTCCAAATGCTTGAACAGGTGATGAGGCACGTAGCGAAAGTCCAAATGCTTGAACAGGTAATGAGGATAGTGACCATAATGAGATAACACAGAAAACCAGCCAAAAGAAAGCAAAACTTAGATTTGGGGGGTTTGATTTTTTAGGATTTTTGCGACCATATCAACAATTTGGAATGTTTTAGTCACAGCATCCTCCTCACTTTTCAGAATTTGTACAACATCTTTAAGAATGCTACTGATTTTACTTATATCTACATATTTTTCTACCTCTTTGTAGAGACTCAAAAACTCAAGAAAAGTGTTTCCACTCGCGGTTTGAGGGTTTTTGTCCAGCCCAGGTTGCGCTTGGACTAAGTGCTCGCCAGTAGTTCCTTCTACCGTTTCGGCAGTTGCCGGCACTTCCTGTGCAGGGGGGATCTCTTAGTGGGAAGGGGGGGGGGGAAGTTATCCTCGCCAAGGGTGGGTGAAGTTTTTACAGTTTTTGTAGTTTGCTGGATTTTTTTCAATTCCAGGGTTTTTTTCCTAAACCAGGGGTTTTGGGGACAGTGCCTAAAATTTGCCGGGTGGGATCCTGCGCATTTCGCCGGGGTGTCTCTATTTTTTGTACAGTTTCTCGTGGGATGATCTTCGCCGCATTTAAGGCAGCGGGGGGGGGGGGGAGGGTACACTGGTCAGAATGATGGTTCCAAAGTTGACAATTGTAGCACATTTTATGGCCTCTCGCCTTAAAAAGTTGAATTTATGAAAATTTTCGTATTTCATTTTAAAGTTCATAAAAGTCTGAACCTCTGCTTTTACGTAATCCTCGTTGAGTAGACTTCTCTCTTTCGTCTACATTTCGTTAATAATGCTGTAAATGCGTTCACAAGCAGCATTTGAAACTGGGACAGAAAGAGCAAAAGATGTAATTTTTAAAAGTTCTTTGCCCCACTCCCTCTTCAAGTTTTGAAAACAAAATGGGCCCACCTTAAATCTTTCAATTGAGTGCGCATGCGCGGGACAATCGTCAGACTAAGGCTTATGTATATAGCAGCCTTACGTCATATAGGAGCCTATATATATATATATATATATATATAGGCTCCTATATGACGTAAGGCTCCTATATGACGTAAGGCTCCTATATATATATATATATATAGGCTCCTATATGACGTATGCTCCTATATATATATATATATATATATATATAGGAGCCTTACAGCAGATGGTATGGCGTGTAAAGGAGTCGGTAAGACGCTAGGGGAGCCCAGATTGGAACCATTAACTTTGATAAAAGGGTAGGGAGGAAATTTCAACCTAGCCATTATTTGAAAAATCGGGAGAAATTTCTATTACTTCCGGGAGCCGGGAGAATTCGATTTTTAAGGCCAGATTCCGGGTGACTACCGGAAAAGGGGAAGTGTGCTCGCTCTAATTTTATTCATTCATTTAAAATATATTTACCTCATTTTATCAAAATGAGGCAAATATATATTAACTAATAATACCACTGCCCCTTAGAATTTAGTATAGTCGGCAGTGATAATACCGCACTAATTTCTTATGAAGAACACGTATATATAGGATGATTAAATAACTAATATTCATTTTATTCCAAATAAAAATATATTACATACCCTGTAACTTAGTCTATTTTTTTTTTGGTAATCCATTTCTTGAAATAATCTATTCACTTAACAAATAATCTTCTTGCAAGCTACTCAAACACATTAGAATGCTTCCAACAAGAAAAAATGGCTGTACCGTCTGGAAAATAGAGTTATAATACGAAAACCGTCTCAGACCATACCAGATTATTGCCAAGCGCGCGAACTTTGAAAATGGTCCAGTTTCTGCGACATAGCGAGCGAGACACGTCCGTGTATGAAAGCCTGTCAGTTGTCTATAGCCCAATATAATGTATTTTTTTAAGTTGCAACCAGAGATAATTTCTCAAGAAGAGCTTTTCTTGACTTGATTTGTAGGAGTATTTTCCTTTCCAGAGGAGTAATTTTTAACAAATATACAATTACCCTAAAAAAGAATATGTTTTTTGTTTACAAAATCGGTGCGTAAAAATACGCATAACTTAATTTATAAATCGTATTTGCTTATTTTAAAGCATGAAATGCGCATTATTTTGATCTCTAACTGCAACTGATATCGTACAGCTATTTTTAAATAATTTCCTGTTAAAAAAAACCGCCCATCATACATAATGTAAATATTATGAAGTCATTCTTATTATGTTATTTATGGAAGATAACTTAAAATAATTAAAAGTATCAGTTAAAGAAATGTTATTTGAAAAGCCAGCACCTACATTACTTGATTTAAAATATTATTCAGTCTTTATTAATAATTACAATGACATTAAAACACTATATATCTTAACTCATAGGGACACCATAGATAAAAACTCATAGTTCCACTTTAAGAAAATTTGCAAATTGAAGTGATACAATAAACTTTTGATAGGTTTTAACAATATGCAATAGAGATCAATCAATAAATAAAATACACTTTGTGCGAAAGATAAGGAAAACAAGAGCGAAGTAAATTAACACAAATAACAGGAAATTGGGGTATACTGTTTCGAGAGAAATGCTTGATCCCCGTCTTCAGTGGAAAGGAACCAACCAACTCGAAGTCCAAAGGAGAAATGAGCACTCCCTCTCGATCCTCTTTTGGATTTTGGGTTTGATACTTCTCTGGCATTGACGAGGGAGATCCAGTGTATCCTCGAAACAACTGTAAGACGCATTATCGTGTTATTTGTTCTTATTTAAGTTGCTCCACTTTTCCATACTGAATACACTTTGTGCTGCTATAACCGTAGTCTCCGCCATTGCTAATCTCGATCCTTCGGTACGAGTTCAGCCTTGAATCCGTTAAAAAATGTCCTCCAAATTGAAAATTTCCCTGGCAACATCGCTAGAGGACGCCCAACTTTCGTCTTTCTATGAAAACTTTCCGTAGTAACAAAGTAATGAATCTAATATTTTATTATTAATATATATTTAAATTGATTATTCTAACCTAATTTTTCTAAAGAATAATAGAAATAATCAACCATAGAATCGAATTGCACTGGAATTTCTATTTCTATGATTTAGTTTTATATCAAATATCAATTGATATTCATTGACTTTGAATTGTAGTTGAATAACCATGATCAGACGAAACCAAACAAAATATAGACTAAATAAATTGATTTATTTCTGTGTCTGTTGTATTATGATGAAATTGTTCCTGAATAAGTTACAGAGCCTAGAAGTGTGACGACCGCCTATAGTACCTAACAATGTTGGATCGTAGCCCCCGTCACTAGTAACAGGGGCTCACTAGTCACAGTAGTAACCGGGGCTACGGTTGGATCCATTCACTAAAACCAGCCACCGACAGATGGCGTTGGTTTCAAATGCGAGAAATAGCCTCTTTATACAGAGAGTCCCTTTCATCTATATAGGGACTGATGACAGATCAAAGGCCAAGGTGTTAATATTAAAACTTATCCGAATTTCATGCAGATGAAATGATCGATATCTTCGAAAATAATTGAAGAATTAGTGAGAAATTTGGTTTGATAATTGCAACTGGTATATACAAAGAGTCATTAGATATTTAAAGTGGTTGGGATAAGGATAGATTTATATTTTTAAAAATATTATTTAACTTAAGTTGGAGTTTGCTCAACTTTTGTTCAACCAAAAGTAATCAGGTTCCATTCATCACAGTAACATGAAATTCGGTATGGCGTTTTATTTCTTGGTACATTTCAGTTCTTTCGATTTTGCTTGTTTCGATTCTTATCGGGTTAACCCTTCTGGGGATCTCCCTATGAATGTACCCGTTTTTTTAGAATAACAGGAAAATCGTAACAACTAGAAATTATAAATTTAGAATATCCTTGTCTTATGAGGAATATTATTTCACTCGATTTCTAACCGTATCGGGTCGGCCATAGAAATTCACTCGTTTTTGGGGAAAAACTGGGGTGCCGAAGTATCTAAGTTTAGAATGAAGTTATCGTATGCGGTATGTCTTCGTTCTTTGGATTTAGAACCTTATTGAGCTAACCGCCCACCCCATTCGATTCCTGGGCCCAACTGAAAGGTATGCACTCGTGTTTTTCTTTTTTTGAATACCTCCAAAATTGGAGCGCCTATGATGTCTAAATTTAATACATTATACATTATTACATCATTGTCTTTTAGGGTAAATTTTATTTCGTTGGATTTTGACTAACCCGTCCTGGGCTCGACATACGAATGCAGTCATTTTTCGTGAATAACTCGAAAGTCGGAGTAGCTAAAAATCTAAATTTAGTATATAATTTTCTTTAGGGGGGTGGGGGGTGGGGTGAGGGTGGTGTTTTATTATTTAAGTTTTTAACCTTATTGGCTAGCCTGTCTTGGGTCCGCATTAAGAATGTACTCGTTTTTGATGATTAATTTGATAATCTGAATAGCTAAAAATTCCAAGTATTGCATGCTGTTGTCTTTTGCGGTATATTTCAGTTTTTTGATTTTGAAATGTATTCAGTCAGCTCGTCCTGGGTTCGCCATAAGAATGTACTTCTTTTTTTAGAATAATTCGAAAACCGGTGAAGCTAGAAGACCTGAATGAGTATATGATTTTCTTTAGGGGTAAAATGAAATAATTTCGAATATGAACCGTATTGGCGTCGCCCGTCATGGGCCTCTGTTCCGAAACCATTCGTTTTTAGGGATGAACTCGAGAATCGGAGTAGCGATGAATTCCAAGTTTAGCTTGTTATCTTTTATGGTTTTCGGATATAAAATCTTACGGTGTAACCAGAGCAGAAAAAATATTTAATATATGATTATCTTTTGGGGAATATTTTATTTCCTTGGATTTTGAACCTTATGGAGCTATCTCTCTTTAGGCCCGCCATATAGCAATATGCTCTTTTTTATTTTTTAGAATAACTGGAAAACCGTAAAAGACAAGAACATTCTAAACTTGAAATTTTCAGCTCTCCCTGTTCCATAGTCATTTCTAAAAAAGCGAGTACATTCTTACGGCGTTCCCAAAACAAGCTAGCCTGATAAAATTCAAAACCTAAAGAATTAAAATATACCCCAAAATACAATACCATATAATGCATTTACACATTCAAACTGCTCCGACTTTTGATTTATTTTCAAAAATGAGTTTATTCCTTTCGTTGGCCCAAGACGGGATAGCCCGATAAAGTTTTACATCCAAATAGTTAAAATATACCGCAAAAGACAACAACATGATAAACATGGAATTTTTATTTTCTCCGTTCTCGAGTTATTCGCCAAAAACGAGTACATTCTTAATCAGCCCAAAACGGGAGGGCAAATTCAATGAGGTTCAAAATCCTAAGAGTTTAAATGCACTCCAAGAAAATGATATACTAAACTTTGATTTCCTAACTGCTATAGTTTTCGAGTTATTCTTAAAAAAAAAGAGTACATTCTTGTGTTGAGCCCAGGACGGGCTATCTCGAAGGAGTTCAAAATCGAAAGCACTGAAATATATTACTAAGACATCAACATGTTAAACTTGGAATTTTTAACTAATCCGGTCGTCTAATTTTACGAATACATTCTTAAGGCGGATACAGTACGGGGTAACCCGATAAGATACAAAATCTAAGGAATTAAAATATACCGCATACGAAAATGATAAACTAAATTCAGAATTTCTAGCTGCTCCGCCTTCTGAATTAATCTTGAAAAACGTGTAAATTCCTATGGTTAGTCCGATATGGTTCGAAACTCGAAGAAATACAGCATACCCCAAAATCCAGATATACAAAAATTAGACATTCCAGATTCACCGGCTTTTCAGTTATTCTCAATAAACGGATACATTCCTATTTTGAGTTCAGGACGATCTAGTCCGAGGATATTTTAAACTCAAATAGTTTATGTGTGGTTATAGTGATTGATGATCAATTTATTTACATATTTAATTTAAAAATATTTAAATATTAAGACTATTGTATTTGGATACTTTTGTATTATTGCTGGGTTCATTGTTTGAATTTGTTGTGTCTAAATCAACTGATAGGTAGTTGAGAGTTGATATTAAGCGTTAACGTGTATTAACTTTCATATATTTTTTATTAATTAACAGCTGTGCTACTAGTTAATTCTTATAATAAAATCCATTGTAATTATTATATATTATAATATTGATGCATAGTAACTGTATGGATTTTCCTAATCAACTCTTAGCTTACAAATATAAATAGGCCTAAAAGGATTAAAAATATTTATTGTACAATAAATAAAACTGCTGATATTTTTTCTTTCGACCCAGCCCGTCTGACGTACCCGAAGGTGTAAGATATCTGTTTAGACCTCCGGGACAATGCCATCTGATTTAGACTGGAGCCCAGTGGGAGCGACATCTACAGGGACCGACCCTCTTTCCTTTGCTACCAACCTCTCGCAAGGACTTTCGGACCCACAAATTTAACGTACTCGTACACGGGGATAGTTTAGGCAAAACCGGAAATCGAACTCGGGTCCTCCGAGACTTAACAACTCGGTTATCTCTTTCCAAAACTGCTGCTTGTAAGACAATAACTTACAAAATTTCCTTGAGGAAAGCATATATATGTCAGTTAGGTGACTACAGTTGCTTCGATGGCATTATAATAACCCCCTTTTCAGGCCAAAATAACAGTATGCGCTCTTAACAACCACTACTGCCGTTCGTTCTTGGCGTTTGTTAAGGACACAAACTGTTCTTTTGGCCTGAAGTAGGGGCTTAAAATGACCTCGAACCAATTGTAGTCACCTAACTGACATATGTTTGCTTTCTTCAAGGCGGCCTTGTAGATTGTTATATCTTTTTCGAGTTTATGAATCATTTATATCACTTTATCGGATTGTTCCCCCCCCCCCCCCTCCCCTGAGATTTTGAAATCTCGGCGCCTATGGTAAGTGTGTAAATCATAACTTGCTGTCCATCGCATCCATAAAGCACTAATGATTATATTTGTTCATAGAAAATTATGAAATATCTTGCATCAAATTGACAGCAGTGAACAGTCCCCGTTACTAACAAATTATAATTATGACAGTCTTTTCTAATAAAACTTCAGCATTTCAAAAAATATTGAGTCAGCATAATGAATATCATACTAAATATACCTTCTAAAATTAGCAAGCTGATTTTATGAATGTATTCAAATAATATTAAATAACAAGATTCACATATAAATAGTGGCATAAATACTATGATTTTAGAAGTATAAAACAACCTCAAAAGAAGTCTTTCGCCATCTAGCGGACTTTTCGGTAGTTAGATATTGCCGTTTGATATATGGCGTTTTTTTTCTTCAAATAGGCTGGCACTTGAAATAGAGCAGTGGTTGACGTTGTCTTCGAATTTAATATCTTG
The DNA here is from genome assembly GCA_951213105.1 of Amaurobius ferox. Lineage (NCBI taxonomy): Eukaryota > Metazoa > Arthropoda > Arachnida > Araneae > Amaurobiidae > Amaurobius > Amaurobius ferox. Next base: position 86,203,498 of record OX578155.1, read on the forward strand.
TAAGCTGCCGCAATTTCGGGCAACTCACAAACTGGATGTTACGTAAATGTATAAAACAAATGTAATGTATATTTAACAAAATTTTATATTTTATAAAGTGAACATATATTTATTTCTGGCAGATGAAGATACCATATTCATAATTTTTATGAAAATTCTACGTCTGAGCGTCACCTTTATTACACTATATCTAACGACGAAAATATCCTCACCGACCATTCTTTCTTCATATCCATTGTGATCAATGAGGCCACTTTTGTTCTAGAAAATTTGCAACCACACCAGCTATAAAATGACCGTTAGACGGTATTATTTAACCGCAAAAATAAAGTCGTTATTATTCTAATAGTGCAGGTAAATTACATATATCCATCACTACTTTAATTTTTTCAAAAATTATTTTATTTTATTTTGTGTTATATGTGTATTAAAGTTAATAAATGTCATGTGTCTATCTATTGCCTGCAGGTCAGCTTAGTGCCAAGTAGCAAATTATTCATTAAAATTATATATATATATATATATATAATGTCATTCTTTTTAAATAGAGAACAGCATTATGTAATTTACATACAAGTTTTATAACTTACATATTGAGTACATGAATTTCATTTTAATAGAAAATTCTTAATTGACATTCCATCCTGGTTTATCTCACTTTCAGCCATTTGAATATTTCTTATGAAATAAACTTATTTATTTTAAATGTGCTTGGGATTTGAAGTAATTTCTTATGAAAACATATATTATCTCACACAATATGTATTTCTTATAAAATGTTCTCGAATAAGATTCTAAATCCATAATTTCAGCAAAGAGAGTGAAAATGAGTTTGGCGGTCGATAGAAATATGTAACTTTCGAAATCAACAGTATAACGCAACTATTCAAATGCCCGAAAACTAATAGGGTGCTCATGCCCCTATTTTATGTACAGTTAGTTAAAACTCCTGAAAATCCGAAAATTTATCAAATTGTTAAAATGTTAGGAGAAGACGTTAAACTTCCGCGGGCGCAAGGGCGCCGCTTCTTTTGTTCCCAAGAATGGCATCATGTAGCAAATATCTGCCATTTACCGCCCAAATGCGTGAAATGCGTTGGCGAGCATCGATCTCAAGAATGTCCTAAAAAAGCAGAAACTAAATTTGTATCCGCAAATTGCTGTGGCGATCACACCGCAAATTATCATGGGTGTGCAAAATTTCTCAAACCCAGAATCTTACCTAGAACCTTTTTCAACAAAACCGTCACTAATTGCAAATCCTGTGCTTTCCAGTCAAATGAAAATGATTTTTCAAAATTGCATGAAAAATTCCCCAAAACTAAGATAGTCAAATTCAATCCTAATAAGCCTCCTGTTGACGAAGGAAAACCTGTAAAGATTGGAGTTTATCGACATCATAGTCCGTTTCGAAAGGAACGGCTATCAGCACGATTTTCTCCAACGAGCTCTTAAGTCTGCACTTCGTGAACTCAGGGAATCTAAAACCGTCATCTATAGAATTACAATCTTATACGATCACATATGTGAGTTAGCCAAATCTCCCACGATTTTATTGTTAAATTTTAGGGCCAGACCCCTGGCTAGATCTGCTTTTTCCTTTAGTTTTGCTAATTTTCCCCTTTTGCTCTGCTTGTTCTCCCTTTCCCATGTAGACGCCTTCCTGTAGCTCCACCCCTTTCCTTGCCAGACTTGACTCAAGGCAGTGTTCCAAGGAGCACAACCTTATTCAAAAATTTCTCCATTATTTCCTGGAGACGTTTTATTCTTAGTATTCTAAATTTATGCGGTACGTTAAGACTTAATTTGGAAATGTCCTAATTCTGTCTAACGTGAACTGCTACGATGCTATTGGATCCCTATTACGTCCAATTCCCTTTCCTATGACTTCCTAACCCATTTTTTATGTTCGGCGATAAAAGCAAACCCTTCGGGTTGCTAGGACCTCCAAAAATTGCAACCCTTAAGGTCCCTTGAGATCTTGAGAAATATGCAACTGTTTCAGGTACATAATATTTAGTCATGAGTGGGCGTGACCACGTGTAGGCTGTAACATTAAATATAAGATTCAGAAGTGTCACTCCCGTTGGAGCCCATGGCAGCATCATTAACCTGTGATTTTCCATAAACAATAGCACTCCAAGCGCCTAATCATTGGAACTACGATGTAACAAAACGCGGCTACTAAATTTGGCGAATTTGACTCTTTTTTTGGCGATTTTAATTTAATACTGCCAGGTGAAAAACTGTACGAGATATAGAAACAAATTTCTTTTAAACAAGCTCAAGTTTAATTAAATCATTTTGTTGTTAACCTTTTGCTTACCGATTTGCTTTGCAGACATTGGTTTCCATGGGGAAGCCAATGTCTGGAGAGGTCTTTGTTAGTATTTATTATTTATGTTCGATGTTTTCTTATAAGAAATAAGTTAAAAATATATAACAATAACATAATTACGTGTACAGTTTTGAGTTTCTATTCAAATATAGAATAATATCAATAACAGTCCAGATACATTTCTGTTGATGGTATTAAAATGTTTTAACTTTGGTTTCAGTGATGCCAGTGTTTATTTCGGAACTTTTGTAATATAGGGAGGAGGGTGGGGTGGCGAATGCAACCTTAGACGTTTTAAGTATCTATCATATAATTATACGCGTGCAAAATGCTCTGACTGGAGTCTCTTTTGAAATGCAGACGGCAGACGGAGAAAACACCCGTACAGACAGCATTTCCTATAATGTGAATCCAGGGTTGCTATACGCTGAAATTCGGAGGGGCTTCCCAGATTTGGCAATTTTCCGCCAATTTGGAGCATTTGGCGACTTTTAGAAGGTTCGAGAAGCATTTCGAAATAACGAATATTCTTCGAGATATGAAGGATTTCTAGAAGTATGTAGAAATTATTGTAAATATTTGTATGGAGAGTCAATAAAAGGAGTCATCACTCAGTTGGAGAGCATTTGATATGATACGAACTACATTAAACTGTTACATACGTCAATGGTTTAAGAATAGTCGCTGATGTTTTGTGAATGAAATACCTCAATGTTTTGAGAAAAATGTCAGCTGAATGAAAAATGTCAGCTTGTGAAATTAGTGGAACATTTAAGTGCTTTTTTACTATATATTGTTCCTGTTTACTCTGTGCTTCGGAATAAACGTGATAGTTATTCAGAATTGTGGACTCGTTCTTGTATCCTGGAAGCACATCCACGTTAGCAGAGGATAATGTGTAACAATATTTACATATATACAAATAATTTACAAAATGTGTTTCAGAGGGCGAATTGTCATTTTCGGGGGATGTACCGAAAGCCCTTGCATGCATGTCTGATAGAAACACTGGGTGATGCGCATTTATAAAAAGTTTGAGAACCCCTTGATCTAAGGACTTTCCCACGCTCAAAGCGGTTAGCATCTCAATACTTACGCTTAATTTCTATTCAAATACCTAATCCAAAACTGTACCCACTTCATAAAGTTTCGGAAAAAAGTATTTTAAAGATCTTATCCCCATTTCGAAAGTAGCGTGCTTTTTCTTTTGAATAATTAAACATCCATTTCATTTCCATAAATTTTCTCTTCATGGGTTTTTGTGTTGCTAGGGAAAAGTGCGAGCGTAATTTTAGTTTTAGCAATCCGAACAGTGGTTATAAAATATCGGGGTTTTATCGAATAAAATCAATGGAATGTAAATTTTGAATTTTTTAATGTGGCTTTCAAGACCAAAGGGAGTGTTGTTCGCTAGGCCAGACGATGCATTTCAGTTTTCTATCTCAGCAGTATACGTCATACGGTTACACCAGATTAACAGATTAACCACCTGTAGTAACTGACATGAAGGATTACAGTATTTACAGTCTATGGTAAACCTAAGTAACCCTGAACATGTGATAGGACCTTTTCCTTTCTCTAAATTTTTCCTAAATCAGAATTTTCGCAAAGCATCTGCTGATTCGCCGCTCACGTAATACAGCTTCACTAACAAGGTTTTCTCGATCAAAGTTAACATTCGCGCAAAACAGCTCAAAACAGATTAACTTTTCAGTAGTTTGTGATTGCTGTGCTCAAAGTTATACGTAGAAAAAAAGTCTCAACTAAGGTGGGCACAGTGAACGATTGCTTTCGTCCCAGACGAATCCAGATTTCCTTTGTAATCGGGCAATAGATGTGTGTTAGTTTGGTGAGAACTAAGAATACTCAACCAGTCTAATAATATCGTATTTCATTTTAAAAAAAATTCATCTATGAAGCGATTTTTGTGGGGAAAACGATAGTTTGATTATGTTTTTGAGAGACTGTACCGCAAGCTTTACCCTTTTACATCACTGGTTAAAGACTTCTGAGCCCACCTCCCAAAATTTCAACCATTTTGTCCGTCCTTGGGGGGGAAGATATAGAAAACAAGGCTTCGTCGGGTTTTGTCCTGTGGTACATATATGCACATTAAGTGTGTATAATAAGTGTTAAAATATTCAAGTGGTGTGCAATGCAAGTGGGACTGTGGAGGGTATGGAACAACTTTTCCAAAAAAAAAGCCACTTTTCTCAGCCCGCGAGGAAGAGTAATGGAAAATCTGGTTACGGTAAGTTGTATCACGTAATCGATATAATAAGTGAACCGAGACACATCCTTTCAGCTTATCGGGTGGGCTTCTTGTCGATTTTTACAGAATTTTATGAAACACCATTTTCTTCACCCCCGAGAAGGAGTTGAAATTCCGGAAGATAGAGATCTAACAGATCCCTTAGGTTCTGTCTCGTGAATTATACTATATGCTTAATGTGCAAAGTTCCAGATTTTTAGGTCACCGTGGGGCTTCCTGGGGGTATCGAAAGACAAAAACACGTTAGACAATTATATATGGATTAGAATATACAAAATCCCCAGCACAATATTTTTGGCATTGGATTAAAACTTCGTAAATCGATTGGTACGTTTGGCGCCCAGGTAGAATTGATCGAGTGGATTTGAGGCATGTGCAGAATAGGCAAGGGCCATCTATACATAAAGAACAGTATTTGGAGTTCTACGTTGCATATGACATCAGGTACAGAAAACGAAGCTGAATATTGAACTCTTTGGATCAGAATATTGGATCTGGATATTGGATTCAAAATCCGGGGAGAGGATCAAATCAAATTTGATAAAATGTTGTATCGTCATCGCAAATATGTCTGTGTGTAAAATTTCAGGAACATATCGGCTCGGTGGAAGTAGGTGAAATACTGATTTCAAGATTTGACCCAAACAAGCAGAGAAACCCACCTAAATAAAATAGTGTAAAAAAAGAAAATTTTTCAAACTTCAACTTAAAGCTGTAATAGCTTTGTAAAACATTTCAGTAAAACATTCATGAAAAACATTCAGCTCTGTATTTCAAACAGAGCAACTGCAACCACAGATGTTATTCACATCAGAAGAAAAATAGTTTTGAATACCGAAGTATCGGTGTATTATTCTTCTTCTTCTTATTTTTTTTTTTGGGAGGGGGTGGGGGTGGTACAATGTTAAGAATTAATGAAAATATCAAAATATTCCTATTAGAAAATGTTGTACAATAAAATTGATGTAGCAATACATGCACAAGTCCAGCAACCCTCCTGATCGCCCCTTTCTGATATGAGGAGCCCATAAACGATTACTTATCACAAATTCATCTCTAGTTCTAGAATATCGAAACATGCTCACTTACGGGAAAGTCTAATTCTGGAGACAGCATATTTAATCGATCCAATAAGTTTGCCAAAATTATCCCAAAATTTCAAGAACCGTATGGAAACTCTCTCCCGGATATGATGCATTAAGATAAAAGCTTATATCGTGAAATGCTATTTTTCATCTCTCGATTAATCCCAAAGTTAGAAAGGAGAGAGAGAGCGCCTGATCCTTCCATTAATCTATATAAAATGTTCCATCTTGAAGATAGCTTAAGCTCTGCATCGTTAGCTATTTGTTCCCTATGAGGGTTTCTTTAATCTGCTATATTTTGATGAATAAAGATGAACGGATATTTATCTCGACTAGGACTTTGACTCACATTCCATTACAGTGCACATTGACTTTCAGGTCACGGTAAAAGCGTCACAAGTACAAGTCTCTTGTTTTTACTTTCCCTACAAATGATGGGTAATGTATAGGAGAAGTATTGGAAGCGTGTCGAAAATCGCAACTCGAGTTTTCGACGAATCTACGCGTATTGAGCCTAATTGAATATGAAAAAAACTAGTTTCGACGTGAAGTTTGTGTGTATCTGTGAATATGGTCTTTGTGATGTCCTTCAAAATACCACAATGAATACTTATCTTAATGTGCCTTATTCGGAAAGAGAAGTGTCCACCACTATTAATGCTGAGGGAATCAGAAAGATTGAGTCCTTTCCAGGATGTGACCCTGCACATATATATACAGACGGATTTTGGGATAACATTCTCAGGAGCTTAGCTGGCTTACAACTCACCCCCACCGAATGACGGAATTAAACAAAAGAAAACCGGTGCGGGCAATATTGCCTCCAATTTCACATGCTAATCTAAGGCAATACAGGAGGCTTTAAACCTTTACACTTCAAAAACTGAGACAGATAACGCTAACGGAGAAGTGACCTTTTGTGACTCTGAAGCCGTCCTTCAGGCAATACTATAAGGTCGAGCATGACTGACACAGAATATTCACTGACTTCTCAATAGAATCAACCAAATGGAGAGGCTCTGCATTTTGCAATGAATGCCGGCACATATCGACTTAGAGGGGAATCAAATTGCTGAAGATTTGGCTAAAGAAGCCAGGGATCTCAACAACGACACTTAAAATTTCGTAACTCTAGATGATGCAAATGTAGTGGTAAGATACGGAATTAGAGAAAGCCGATCAAAATGGAGCAGTATGTTTGTGAAATAAATGCGAACAGAACAATCACCAAAGCAATTACTATACTGAGAATTCAATATCAAGAGGAATGAAGATAAGCAGACATAGCACAACATCTTATAAACTCTGTGGATATTGCACAGACTCTGAAGTTACATTGGAACACATTTTTCATTCTCATCTATTTTGGCAGCCGTGCAGAAAGTGGAGGAATTTCTACGGGTAAAAACTCTATTCTGAAAAGATCCTCTATATAGCAATACTCTCTGTACATGGTCCAATCTGACTTCATGTGGATACGACACCAACCAACCAATAGCCAAGAGAGATTTCAAATATGATAAAATTACTGCATGTAAATATTGACAATACGTAGTAAGGGTTTTATTCTACTTTTCTATGAAAAAATGGAAATTATATATATATTTGTGCTATGTATTTAATTATTACAGATTTGTTTGATAATTTGAGTAATAAAATTTCTATGGAACTGAAGTGCTTTTGAAAATATTTTAGAATTCAGAATGCTAGTAAGCATAAAATTACCTTATCAATAAAATCCCTTTTAATCAATCAAACTCACAATAATGTGAAATTATCAGTAATGCAAATTTTGTGAATACTCATTTTCATGTTAGGTTACCAGTATCAGAGGCCCATAGTTTCATTACCACAATTTTCATAAACTCCTATATAAATCGCAGTTTCTAAATAAAAGACATTGCTGTTGTAATTTACATGTACGTTTTATAATTTACATGAGTACATGAATTTTGATTTTAATAGTTAGTTCTCAATTGATATTCCACCCTAGTTTGTGGCACTTTCTGTGATTTGAATATTTATAATGAAAGAAACTTATTTACTGTAAATTTGTTTCGGATGGATATAATTTCTTATGAAAATCCATCTCAGATAATATGCATTTATTATAACATGTTTTCTAATAAGATTCTAAACACATAATTTAGAGAAATAAAGTTGAAAAGAATTAAGTGATAGATTAAAATAAGCAACAATTCCGGGTATGCAAACATGACACAATAAGTGGGCGTGGCTTAAGTATAGGCTATAGAGTGCTGTAATTTATATATTGAATATGGTTAAAGCCGAATATCTTTCGTAAAATCAATGATTCTACTAATTTGAATGTATGAAACCATAGCCCACGCCAAGATGAGGGATATTTCCGTTGCTTAACAACAGTATAATTTTTCTCAAATTAACTTTTAGCTTAGTACTATATTTATGACGGAAACTGCTTTTATTAATATCTCTGCAAAAGGTTTTTATTATTGTTTAAATCTAAGCAAGTTTACCTTCAATAAAGCAAAAATAATGAAATGAATTTGAAAAGCATACAATCTGCAATTGTATTACAATAAATGTAAAACTTAAAGCTTCTTTAAAAAAAAAAATACTACTATATAAAATAATACAGTAGTGCAATTGTGCAATTCAAATGCAAGGGATATCATTATGAGAGAAATAAAAAAAAGTTCATTTCTGTCAGTAACCGTTTTGTGAATGAGCAAGGAGCGTGAGAGAAAGGAGCATGTATATAGCAAGATTTAATCTAAGAGTTAACATTATTATTTGTATTATAAGATTATGTAGCTTGTGGATGAGCCTGAATATACGTGAAATCTAGTTCAAAAATACGGAATTTCTGAACTGAATTTTGGCTAATTGCGGGGCTGCAATGATGGAGATAATAATTTCCCGTACAACGTATATTAAAATTAAAGAACATATATCTTAATAGAAATTTATGTAAAAGTCTGAAAATTACATTTTTACTTACTCATACTATTGTATAGCGAAACATAGATATGGCCAAGATCTCGGAAAGGACGGAGGAGAGGTTTGAATACTGAATTTTATTTTCCCAACATAGACACTGTGGAAAACTAATGTAAATTTTCCACATTGAGCCAATATATAATGTTTCCTTGTAAATTTTCACTCTTTGATGAAAAGCATCTTAAGACCTTCTGAACACATTTTAAATACATTCGGAAATATGTTTGTTTAGCCATAACTCAAGAACTAATATTAGAGCTCCAAGAGCTAATATTCATATTATAATTTAATAAAATTGGAGAAATTCTTCATTGATTGATTTATTTGACAGAAATTGTTTTATGAAAGGGATTAAATGTAAAATAATCTTTAACAAATGTAAATCACTATACCAAGTAAATTTGTATAATTAAGAAAAAATAAAAGTACAATTTCTTAATGGATGTAAATATTATTTTCAGGGTATCACATAGTTTTTCATTTTTTTTCAAATCATTCCCTAAAATGATATTTGTTATATACAGTGTAAATATACGTGACATGTAGTTTAAAAAAAAATTACTTCCCAACTAAATTTTAGTAAATTACGGGACTGTAAGTATGTAAACCATAACTTACTGTACATCGCATCCATAAAATACTAAATATTATATTTGTTCATAGAAAATTATGAAGTATCTTGCATCAAATTTACAGCAGTGCCCCTGTTACTACCCGTCCCCGTTATTAACAAATTATAATTGGGACAAGATTTTCTAATGAAACTTCATTTAAAAAAGTATTTAGTCAGTGTAATAAAGTAACATAGATTTTTCTTCTAAAATTAGCAAGATGATGTTATGAATGTATTCCAATAATATTAAATAACAAGATCTTTATTTAAAAATTGAAACCAATTTTTTGATTTTAGAAGTATGAAACCACCTCAAAAGAAGTCTTTCGCCATCTAGCGGATTTTTCCAGAGTTAGATATTGCAGTTCAATATATGGCATTTTTTTCTCAAATCCGCTGGCTGTTGAAATGAAATAGTGGTATTAATGACTTTCTCTTCGATTTAAATATCTTGTGAGCAGCCACCATTTCGGGCAACGCACTAGATTGACGTTGTGGTTTATGTGCCCTGTCGTATTACGTAGAGTGTCGTACAGGACAGAGCACCAGGCGCGAAGCGCCTTTAATCTCCAGTTTCAATATGTGGTTCTTATCGTCAAACTGTGACATTAATTCATTGACCCCTGGTTGGAGGTTCGAGGCTTTTATTTACTACTTTTTATTATTTGTCCTAGCTCATAGTGTGGCAGTTTGTTGCACATTTAGAGTTTAAGCAGTTTGGAGGGTTGATACAGATCTAAGGGTTATCTAGCATTTTGGGGTTTAGAACATTTATTATAAAACATTAGTCGCGAGTTTTATTTAATATCAGATGTTTGAGGTGGGATTTTTTAATTCCGATTATCGATGTTTAGAACAGCGCGGGGTCTCTTACGAGATTTGGCCTTGCGATGATCGTAGTCATGCAGATTGAATAACAGTTCATTTGGAACGGATGGCAAATTTTTGTAAAATTTAAGCGCTAGCTTTTTAATTTATGCTCTAACAGTTTTTATTTTGAAGTCATTCCTAATTCCGAGTTTCTTAAGTACCTGGGAGCTTTCCTGATAAGCCGTAGGATTTTGTTTTGTTTTGTCCCTAGGAGGTCTATTGTAGTTTTGCAGGCATATCCCCATACAGGTGCTGCATACAGCATTCCCGTGCGGATGACCGATTTATAAATTAGCAGGTTGTTTTGATGACTGAGATTTCCGTTTCCTATCATTGGATATAAGGCTGCTGTAGTTATATACGCTTTTTGGATTAAGTTCGTTACGTGCTGTTTCCAGGCTAGGTGGGAATCTATCGTTACACCTAGGTATTTAGTAGATTTTTCCGCGCGTAGGGCATGGTTGTTTATGTATAGTGAAACGGTTATGCACAGTGTAATCTGAAAAGTACATTTTTACTTATTCATACTATTGTATAGAGAAACATAGATATGTCCTGGATCTCGGAGAGGACGGGGGTAGGGGGCCCGAATTCTGAATTTTGTTTTTCCAATATAGACCCTGTGGAAAACTAATGTAAAATATCCACATTGAGCCAATATACAGAAATATATCATTGTAAATTTTTAAACTTTTTAAAAAGCATCTTAAAACCTTATGAGCACATTTTTAATACATTTGGAAATATGTTTGTGTAGCAATAAGTCAAGATCTAATATTTCATCTCAAGGAGATAATATTTATATTATAAGTAAATAAAATTGGAGAAAATGTCCATTGATTCATTTATTTGACAGATTTTTATATGAAAGGGTACAAATATAAAATGAACTCTAACGCAAGGAAATCACTATATCAAGTAAATCAGTATAATAAAGAAAGAATAACAAAGTAAAATTTCTTAAGGAATGTAAATAGTATTTTCAGGATATTACATAGTTTTTCATTTTCATCAACTCATTCCCTAAAATGATGTTTGTAATATACAGTCTAAATATACGTGACATATATTTAAAAAATTCATATCTTCAAAACTAAGTTTTAGTAATTTACGGGACTGCAAGTATGTAAATCATAACTTGCTGTACATAGCATCCAAAAAGCATCAATGATCATATTTCTTCATAATAAATTATGAAATTTCCTACTTCAAATTTACAACAGTGAGTCGTAGCCCATGTTACTAACAAAATATAATTATGGCAAGTTGTACTAATAAAACTTCAGCATTTCAAAAATTATTGAGCTAGTATAATGAAGTATCATACGGGTTTCTTCTTAAATTGAACATTGTGAATGAGGACTCTATATCAAATTAGAAATGTAAATTTGTGACATATGAAAAAAAGATAAAACTGGATGATAATACATAGGAGACATTTTTGCGAATTCCGCGTAGGCTCACGATGCAATCACGGATTCTTAAATATTTTTGACATTGAGACATGTCATTTTTTATTTGAAACAATTAAAATTAATAATTACGAGAAAACAAATGCAAGTAAGCGTTTGATTTTCAAATTTAGTCTAATTTTTCAAAATGAAGAATGGAACTCACAGACGATTTTTCCTTTCCTTTAACTCTAATTTAGTCGTTTCAAATGATTACAGTAACATAATTTAAAAAAACTGAAGAATGAAATGCAGACGATTTATTTTTTAATTTACATATTTATTTCCAGTATTATTCCTATTCAATACAATTAAACTTTTTTTTAATATTATACCAAAATAAAGAAGATTAGAAATCATTCAGTGAATCGTCAGCATGTTTAGTTCTGAATTGACGAATTAAGAACACGTAACAGGTTATGCATTATGGTATTTTCCAACAACTTACGAGGTTTTCGAATTAATGTATTATCAAGAAGATGGCATGCCTACACATCAGGCTATAATTGTGACAAACTGGTTCAACGAAAACTTTGATAAACAGTGGATTAGTTTGACCCCCCCCCCCCCCAGATCCCCTGATTTAATCCCTCTCGATTTTTACTTATGGGGTCGTCTTCGAGCACAAATTTATAATACTCACCCACTGAACGCAATTGACCTGAAACAAAAGATAATTGATGCTTGCAACAATATTAGTGGTGAAGAACTCCAAACTATTTACAGAAGCATTAGAAGAGCTCAGTTACGCAGTTATGTATTGGAGTTGAAGGAAAACATTTTGAGAATGCTTTGTGAATTGCGTTTTGTGATTTGCATTTCTAGTATTTGTAACGAAATTTGTCCCTTCATATCAGTGGTCTTCCAGATAGAAGTTTTTTAAATTCGAGGGCAAAGATCGTAATTTATTCGAAATTTTCAATCTTCTTAACATGGCCACATAGGACTAAATGTGACATAATTATGAGGAAAAGGGGTTATCAAGGGGGCTCAAAGATCGAGAAACCCTTCCAGGATTATACGAACTCACCACGCCAACTTATGCCAGTATTAAGGTGAACCGCGTGCATGTTTCATACGCTCCCATCCAGCAAAGCCACAGTCAGGGAAACGCACATGGCAGAATCATTCACCGGGCGAGGTCCGAAGAATTACCCTTTAAGCCCGACTCCAGTCGCCGGCCAGATCTGGGCTCATGTCATGAATTGGCGCAGTCCATGCGATCGCAGCCACCTGGAAGAATCCGAGGTCTAACTGCCTCGCCGAAGCTCGACAGTCGGTTCCCCGGATTAATTTGCCCCCCCCCCCCCCCATGTTGGAGGGATCAGTGCTACAGAGCTAATATCCGTTCACCACTCAGAGGGAGTACACTAAATCCCGGGGTTAGAAATATTAAAACCCCGGAATTTCGGGATTTCTTAGTTAGATTTATTTATGGAAAAAATAGAACGGCCGCCCCCAGGAGGGGGGGGGGGGGAGAGAAACTCTTCCAATCATTATAGTGAAAAGTAACGGCGATATAATTTTTGTGTTCGTGACGTTATTAGACCCCTCGAAAGGGTAACTTGTTCCCCGAAGAGGGTAAAGACTGAAATATTTCTTCAAGCCCCTTAAAATGAAGCGTAACATGCTTTAAATGTGGTAATTTCGAACAAGAATACAGATATTTCGATTATACATAACGGTAGAAACGAGAACAATTTTACATATTTAATTACAATTTTACATAATTAATTAGGAACAATTTTACATAATTGTAGAAACGAGAAAAATCTATTTTTTCCCATAAATAAATCTAACTAATAAATCCCGAAATTCCGGGATTTTGATATTTCCAACCCCGGGATTTAGTGTACTTTCTCATACGTAGCATTGAGAAAATACTGTTTCCCGAAAATTGTCGATTTCGAGATTTTGATGCCCATATATGTTTTAAGATATCCTGAACACGTTTTGACTACTATTGGAATTATGTCTATTTGTCTGTTTGATATTTCTGGTCGATTTCCTGTGTACATGATAGCAGACACAAATATTAATGAATTTTCTCGAAACTTTATGTATTTAAATTCAAGCAAAATCTTCGAAATTTTCTTTTTTTTTAACGTGGTAGCATTACACAAAATCTGAGATAATCATGCATCAAACGGTTTTAATTATAGCTTAATGATCAGAAGACTCAACAGTTTGAATCATTGTCGTGAAAAATATCCGTGGTATAATTTATTTGTTAGTGATGTCATTAGACACCCCCCATTGAGGGGAGCAAGTAACCCTCTTGGGGAACATTGTCAAGTAAGGATAATCGTAAGATTCCTTCAAGCTCTTTAAAGAGAAGTGTAACACGCAATAGTTGTATTAATTTGTTATTCGATTTTTCAAAAAATTTCCTTTAAAAAAAAAAAAAGAAAATTCTGGTGATGAATATTCAGTTTAGCCGCACTCTATTTAATTTTATTAGAAGGGATTGCGATGTTTCGGAATTTGGCATATCTAAATTACCCATCCTTAATTATACGCAGCACTGTTAACAAAGTACCTGTACGATCGAAAATAATATCGAAAATTTGCTTCTTCTTACATCAAAAGTGAAGCAAGAACAGCTACAGTAATTAGGAGAAAATTGGATGGCATTAATAACACAGAAAACGGTTTTTGAGCCTTAAAATAAAAGTCACAGCTTGAGTATCTCAATGTGAAACCATTATTTTATATTTCACCCCACAGAAGGCAGGTTTGGAAGAATGCCAGACGTAAATAAAACGTTACGTGTGCACGGGGAGAGAGGGTCCATATATAATATGTTTTTGTGATAGAATAAAAAGGTTTTATGAAGTGACGGAGATGGTCTGTAAATATAAGAAATACAATTTATGAATCGTATGGTGCGTTCGAAAGAAAGTGCGATCCAGATGAAATAGAGGCAGATTGTCTTTTGATTCAGATTAATTCTAAACTCTCGTTTGATTATCACCTTGAAATTTGATTATCATCTTGTTTGATTACCAACTAAAAGAAGACCAACTAAACGAGACTTTGTCATTTAGGAGTCTTCTTTGTACGGCACTGTATTTCTCTTCACGGGTAATCTCATCAAGTTTAAAAAGATCAAGTTTAAAAAGATTACTTCGCAAACTGCTCATTACTGAGGGGACAAGTAGCCTGAGTTGGTTTAGATAATCGTACCAACTGGTACTGGGAACAATAAAGAAGGATGGGGCGTAGTTCTTTTTTCGGAATTTCACCGGCATTAGATGCATAAAGCAACAATTCTTTCTAGATAAACATGGCACAAAGAGTGGGTGTGGCCTACGTGTAGGCTATACAGTGTGTAATTTATACATTGGATATTGTTATAGAGGAATGTCTGTCGTAAAGTCAAGGATTCTATTAATTTGAATGTGTGAGACCATATCCCACGTCAAGATAAAGGATATGTCTTCTGTTTAGCAACGGTATATGTTTCCTCAAATTAACTTGATTAAATAAAATAAGCTTAATATTACTTCCATGACTGGAAACAGCATTATTAATATCTCTGCAAAAGATTTTTATTATTGTTTAAACCTAAACAAAGGTTACCTTCAATAAAACAAAAAATTATAGAATGCATTTCAAAGGCATACAATCTGCAAATTTATTTCAGCAAATCTTAATCTAAATTTTCTTTCAATAAAAATTATAAGAATATAAAATAATACAGTAGTGCAATTTGTCCGATTCAAATGAAATGTATATCAATATGAGAGAAATAAATACATATTTTAACATTTCTTTCCGCAACGGTATATTTTTCATCAAATTAATTAACGTTTGAAAAAAAAAATAAGCTTAATATTAATTTCACGACTGAAACCTGCTTTTATTAATATCCCTGCAAAATAATTTTTCATATCGTTTAAACCTAAACAAAGATTACCTTTCAAAAGCAAAAAATAATCATTTTAATTTGAAAAGTATACAATCTGCAATTTTGTTACAGCAAAGAAAAAACCTTCTAAGCTTCTTCCAATAAAAATTATAAGAATATAAAATAATACAGCAGTGCAATTAGTTCAATTAAAATTTAATAGATATCATTATGAGAGAAATTAAAAAAATATTATAACATTTCTTTCAGCAACCATCTTGAGAATATATTCCTCAGAGAAAGGAGCAAGTATAGCAAGATGCTATATACTTACGGAGATCATAATTTTCTGTGCAACGCTTATTAAAATCGAAGAACGTTGACATTAGTAATTGTATTATAGTAATTGTAGTAATTGTGTATATACAAGCTAACATTAGTAATTGTATTAAAAATTAATGTAGCTTGTAGAAGAGCCTGAGTATGCAGGAAATCTAGTTTAAAAATACGGAATTTCACAACTGAATTATGGCTAATTGCGAGGTTGCAATGACCGAGATCATAATTTTCTGTACAACGTATATTAAAATCGAAGAACGTAAATCTTAATAGAAATTTACGAAAAAATCTGAAAAGTACATTTCTACTTACTCATACTATTATATAGAGAAAAATAGATATGGCCAGGATCTCGGAGAGGACGGGGGGAGGGGACTCGAATTCTGAATTTTGTTTTCCCTACATAGACCCTGTTGTTGTTGTTGAGACCCAGACCGTCCGACCTACCAGAAAGGTGTAAGGTAACTGTATGGACGGCCGGGAAGTGCCACCCAATTTAGACCGGAACCCAGTGGGGGAGGCATCCACAGGGACCGTACCCTCCTTCCCCTACCACCAACCTCTCGGAAGGACTTACGGACCCACATGTTTAACGTGATCGTACTCCGCATGAACACGGCGGCATTTGTGGCAGCGTGCAAATCTAGCGCGCAAACCACGGGGATACCGCACCCGAGATGGCCAACAGCACACGGCGTTCCGAGGTGGTCACCCACCAAGTACTAACCGCGCCCGATGCTGCTTCACTTCGGTGATCTAACGAGAACCGGTGTTTTCAGCACGGAACGGCCGTTGGCCCCTATATAGACCCTGTGGAAAACTAATGTAAAATATCCACACTGAGCCAATATAAATTAATATATCATTGTAAATGTTTACACTTTTATTAAAAAACATCTTAAAACCTTATGAGCACATTTTTAATATATTTGGAAATATGTTTGTGTAGCAATAAGTCAAGATCTAATATTTGATCTCAAGGAGCTAATATGTGTATTATAAGTAAATAAAATTGGAGAAAATGTCCATTGATTGATTTATTTGACAAATTTTTATATGAAAGGGTAGAAATGTAAAATAATCTCTAACGCAAGGAAATCACTATACCAAGTAAATCAGTATAATAAAGAAAGAATAACAAAGTAAAATTTTTTAATGAATGTAAATAGTTTTGTCAGGATATTACATAGTTTTTCATTTTCATCAAATCATTCCCTAAAATGCTATTTGTTATATACAGTGTAAATATACGTGACATGTAGTTTAAAAAAAAAAAAAACTTCCCAACTAAATTTTAGTAAATTACGGGACTGTAAGTATGTAAATCATAACTTGCTGTACATCGCATCCATAAAGCACTAAAGATTATATTTGTTCATAGAAAATTATGAAATATCTTGCATCAAATTTACAGCACTGCCCCTGTTACTAACAGTCCCCGTTACTAACAAATTTCAATTATGACAAGATTTTCTAATAAAACTTCAGCATATAAAAAACTATTTAGTCAGTGTAATAAAGTAACATACATTTTTCTTCTAAAATTAGCAAGATGATGTTATGAATGTATTCCAATAATATTAAATAACAAGATTCATATATAAAAATTGAAACGAATTTGATTTTAGAAGTATGACACAACCTCAAAAGTAGTCTTTTGCCATCTAGCGAATTTTTCGTAGTTAAATATTACCGTTTGATATATGGCATTTTTTTTTCAAATCGCCTTGCGGTTGAAATAGTGGTGTTAATGACTTTGCCTTCAATTTTAGTAACTTGTGAGCTGCCACCATTTCGGGCAACGCACTAGATTGAGGTTACGATTTGCACTCCTCTACATTGTATATTCTAGTAGAGAGTCGTACAGGACGGAGCACCAAGCGCCTTTATTCTCCAGTTTCAATATGTGATTCTTATCACAGACTACTATACAGACCTGTCACTCTCGATAGTTTCGTTTTCGCGGCGGCCACTAGAGATAGACCAAACATTGGGTTGGCGCGCTCTTGGCGATGGTCTGGTTTTATCCGAGCGCTTGGCGATGATCTGGTTTGGGTCCAAGCCGATTTTCAATATTATAACCCTATTTCGCTCGGCGAAAACTTAGAACAACAGACTAGCGTGGTTTGAGTAACGTGAAAAAGGATTATTTGTTAAGTGTTTAGATCATTTTATAGAAATGGATTGATAAAAGAAAACTGGTTGCGTTACAGGGTATGTATTTTATGTTTATTAAAATTGAAATAATTTTAGTTATCACCATCCTACATACGTGTTCATTATAAGTATACACGTGTTCATAAGTATACACGTGTTCATATAAGTATACATGTGTTCATCATACGAAATTAGTGCTGTGTTGTTATTACTGCCGGATTAGACTAAATTTTAAGAGGTAGTGGTATAATTAGTTAAAAAATATTTTCCGTATTTTTATAAAATGTGAAATAATTGATATTTGCATAGCTTTTTCTAAGTTGAATGTGATATAGTATGTGTATATATTTATGTAAAATTTTTATTAAGTGCCTTATGGTGAAAAATCCCCCCCCCCTCGGGTAATTAATGATTGAGTTCCACAACTTCGATAGTGCATTTATGTAAATTTGATATTTACTATATGAATATTTTTATATTTAAAAAAAAAAGTCTATTATCAGTATCCCAGAATAAATTAAGGATCAAGTAATTAACGATCAACACGCTAGTATACTTTTTAGACTGAAAGTATTATATAATATTTCAGTCTTTTGAGTATGTTAGCTTGTAATTTTTTGTGCATTATGCTTTATAGTGAGACAATGCAATGTGTCTATTTTTTAATCTATTTTATGATTATTTGAATTAAATATATAACTATGTTTATTTAAATATTCTTAAACTAATGAATATTTATGTTACAGATTAATGTATTTTTAAATCCTGATCCTTTCTATAGTTTCAAAAATTATAAAAGTACAGTCCTCAACATTTTGTTCCCCTCCCGTTTAAAAAAAAAATCGCCAAGCGAGCGATAACGCGCCAAATCTGGCAGACGCATCGTAGTTCAGTTGGTCCAACTCACGAGCTCTAGTGTCTATGCGACATCCAATATTAAAAATGTTGCCATAGGGTCCTATGGGAGTGCACCTTCTGAATATAGTATTCTGTGATTCTTATCGTCAAACTGTGACATTAATTCAGTGACCCTAATTGGAGGTTCGAGGTTTTTATTTACTACTTTTTATTATATGTCCTAGCTCCTAGTGTGGCAGTTTGTTGCACATTTAGAGTTTAAGCAGTTTAGGGGTTGATGCAAATTTAAGGGTTACCTAGCAATTTGGCAGTTTAGAATTTAGAACATTTTTTACAAAACATTAGTCGCCAGTTTTATGAATATCAGATGTTTGAGGTGGAATTTTTTAGTTCCGATTATCGATGTTTAGAGCAGCGCGGGGTCTCTTACGAGATTTGGCCTTGTAATGATCATAATCATGCAGATTGATAACAGTTCATTTGGAACGGTTGGCAAGTTTTTTTAAAATTTAAGCCCTAGCTTTTTAATTTGAGCTCTAACAGTTTTTATTTTGAAGTCATTCCTAATTCCAAGTTTCTTAAGTACATGGGAGCTTTCCTGATAATCCGTAGGGTTTTATTTTGTTTTGTCTCTAAGAAGTCTATTCTAGTTTTACAGGCATATCCCCATAGGGGTGCTGCATGCAGCATTACCGGGCGGATGACCGATTTATAAATTAAAAGTTTGTTTTGATAAATGAGATTTCCGCTTCCTATCATTGGGTATAAGGTTCCTGTAGTTATATACGCTTTTTTGATAAAGTTCGTTACGTGCTTTTTCCAGGTTAGGTGGGAATCTATCGTTACACCTAGGTATTTAGTAGATTTTTCCGCGCGTAGGACATGGTTGTTTATGTACAGTGGCGGCGGAGGTTTATGTTTCCTCGAGAAATAAATCAAATGACAAGTATTGGGGTTTAATTTTATTCGACATTTTTCCAGCCAAGTTTGGAGTATGTCTAAATGTTGTTGTAGCTGTCTGTGCATTACTGAGACATAGGGGTGTTTTGCAAGTATCGCACTGTCGTCTGCATAGAGTGCCAGCTCTGTGTTTGGAGTCCTGGGGATGTCGTTCAGGTATATGTTAAAGAATGTCGGGCCCAGGATAGAACCTTGCGGAACACTACTTTTAATGAACTTGGGTGAAGATAAGTTACTCCCTACTCTGACTTGAAAGTGTCTGTTAATTAAGAATGAGATTAAAAGTTTGACAAGAGCGTCAGGGACTTTTAAAGTAATCAATTTGTAAGGTAATCCACACTATATCAAAGGCTTTTTGTATGTCCAGAACAATTGCAGCTGTGGGTGTCTTGTTAATGAGACCAGAAGATATGTGCTCTACCACTCTCAGCAATTGATGAGTGGTGGAGTGTTTTGGCCGAAATCCAAACTGCGTAATCAGGGAAGATCAAAATGGATAGTTCCATTAATAGTTTTTAATTCATATCCCCTGTTATTAAAAACATAAATCTATATATCACAAATTTATACACCGTAACCATTGAATAAAAATAAAAAAAATAAAATATAAATTAGCATAATCGGACATATATTTAAAAAAAAATCAAGCTTTCGGAAATTTTTAATACAAGCATATGAACTTTAGTAACATGTGTTATAGCTACTTTTGTAGAAAAAGACGAAATATGTCTCCTCTAGATGGTAAGTTAACATTCAATCTCGTGGAAATAGAATTTTATCCAGGATCGAATCAATGAAAAGTCGTTTAAATACCAATTCTTGAAATCTCACTTTTCCTCCTATAAGTCTGAGTTTCACCGCAATGGAAAAAGACACAACCACGCCCGTGAAAATCTATGTTGGAGACGCTTATCTGATTATCCTCTGCGAAACTTCGATTTATCTTGTAAGCCACCACATTGATAGCAGCTTACCAGCTTGATTTATATACTAACTACTGTACTCAACGGAGTGTTGGTGAGTGGGTTTCGTCCAGAAAAGAGCACCAGGCGCGAAGCGCCTTTAATCTCCAATCTCTAGGTGTGGTTCTTATCTTCATACTGTGACATTATTTCATTTGCCCATAGTTGGAGGTTCGAGGTTTTTGATTTACTGTTTTTATTATTTGACTTAGCTCCTAGTGTGGCAGTTTGTTGCACATTTAGAGTTTAAGTAATTTTGGGGAGTTGATGCAGTTCTAAGGATTTCCTATCAATTTGGCAGTTTAAGGTTTAAGAACATTTTTTAGAAAACATTGATCGAGTTTTAATTTAATATCAACTATTTAAGTTGGGACTTACCTAATTCCGATTGTCAATATTAAGTACCGCGCGTGGTCTCTTACGTGATTTGGCTTTGCGGTGATCATAGTCATGCAGATTGAATAGTAGTTCATTTGGAACAGATGGCAGATTTTTATAGAATTTAAGCGCTAGCTTTTTAATTTGGGCTCTAACAGTTTTTATTTTGAAGTCTTTCCTAATTACCGAGTTTCTTAAGTATCTAGGAGCTTTCCTTATAATCCTTAGGGTTTTGTTTTGTTTTGTCTCTAGTAAGTCTATAGTAGTTTTACAGGCATATCCCCATACGGGTGCTGCATACAGCATTCCCGGGCGGATGACCGATTTATAAATTAGGAGTTTATTTTGATAACTTAGATTTCCGTTTCCTATCATTGGGTATAAGGCTCCTGTGGCCATATACGCTTTTTTGATTAAGTTCGTTACGTGCTGTTTCCAGGTTAGGTGGGAATCTATCGTTACACCTAGGTATTTAGTAGATTTTTCCGCTTTTAGGGCATGGTTGTTTATGTACAGAGGCGGCGGAGGTTTACGTTTTCTAGAGAAATAAATCCAATGACATTTATTGGGGTTTAATTTTATTCGCCATTTTTCCAGCCATGTTTGGAGTATGTCTAAGTGTTGTTGTAGCTGTCTGTGCATTACTGAGACGTAAGGATGTTTTGCAAGTATCGCACTGTCGTCTGCATAGAGTGCCAGCTCCGTGTCTAGGGTCCTGGGGATGTCATTTAGATATATATTAAAGAGTGTCGGGCCCAGGATGGATCCTTGCGGTACACTACTTTTAATGAGCTTGGGTGTAGACAAGTTATCTTTTACTCTAACTTGGAAGTGTCTGTTATTTAGGTATGAGATTAAAAGTTTGACAAGTGCGTCAGGGACTTTTAGAGTGATCAATTTGTATGCTAATCCACAGTGCCACACTTTATCAAATGCTTTTTGTATGTCAAGAAAAATCGCAGCTGTGGGTGTCTTACTATTAAGTCCAGAAGATATGTACTCTACCACTCTCAGCAATTGATGAGTGGTGGAGTGTTTTGGCCGAAATCCAAACTGCTCCGGAATGATAATATCATTCTCACTAAGGTGCGTGTTCAGTCTATTAAGAATTATTTTCTCAGTAATTTTACTAAGTGTTGGTAGTAAGCTGATTGGTCTATAGTTGGCTGGAATTGTGGCATCCTCACCAGGCTTATGGATCGCTATAATTATCGCTTCCTTCCATTCTTTGGGGAAATAATTTAGTTTTAGTATTTTGTTTATTAGGATGGTCAAGTAAAATATTATATTTAAGGGTAGGTTTTTGACCGCAATATTCCTGATTTTGTCGTGCCCTGGGCTTTTACTGTTTTTAAGGTTTTTGATGATATCAATTATCTCTTGCGGGGTGGCTGGGTTAATCTCAGCCGTGACCGGGGAGTTCCTGAAGTTGTTTAGAGTTTGCCTAACCATTCTTAGGGTGTCCTGACACATTAGATCGTGGTTTGGTTCAAATTGCTTTTCGTAATGCCTAGCAAGCGCCTCTGCTTTTTCTTCTTCTGAGTACGCGATTTTAACGCCATCTATTAGTGGCGGGAGTTTAATTTGAGGTTTTCTGAGTCTTTTAGCGAATTGCCAGAGCGATACGTCTTCCGAGCTAAGGGATTCAATTAACTCTTTATACTGTTGCTGCTTTTCTGCGACAATTTTATCCCTGACTTTCCACGTGAGTCTGTTAAGCTCCCTTTTGAGGGTAGGGTCTCTATTAGCCTGCCATGTCTTACGCATTCTGTTCCTTTGCCTAACTAATTGTTTGACATGATGGGAAAGTGTGGGCATTTTTGGTGACTCACGATGTGTTGTGGCAGAGGCAATAGCTCTCTTGATTTCTGTTGTGAGTGTGTGTGTGGCAGAGTCAATATCCGCCGTGCTCATAATGTTGGGTACTGCCAAGTGCGGCTCAAAAAGTGCTCTTTTGAAAACGTTCCAGTTCACCCTCTCTTGTCCCAGAGAGGCTGGAAGGGGAGTGTTCAGATCGAATGTCACCAATACCGGTAAATGATCCGAGTCGAATTCATCTAGGGTATCGATAGTGTGAGCGTATTCTATGTTTCTCGTTAGGACAAAGTCTATGAATGAGCCGTTGGCACCTGAGAAGCAGGTTGGTCTCGACGGTGCAATGATGTTGGTGTTTGTTGTGTTCAGTAATCTGTGTACCGCGTATGTTGGCTCTCCTGCTGCCCCACGCTCGGTGGTGTGCATTGAAGTCGCCCGCGAGTATTGTGTTTGGATATCGCGAGAAAAGCAGTTCCAGCTGCGCAGCTACATTTATACCACTCATGTTTTTGACATATATTGAAGTTAGGATAAATGGGTTTACATTATTTATTTTAATTTTTATGCTAGTATTTTCTACTCCTTGAAGATTTATGTTGTTTATTTCCTCTTGGGGAATATTTCTTTTGATATATATTGCTGTTCCTCCATGGGGGTTTCTAGCAGTTGTATTTGGGCTTAGGTTGTGATAGCCAATATAGTTTGCTATGTTTAGTTTTTTATTTTCTCTAACTTTAGTTTCCTGAATTAACAGGGCATCTACATCATTTTCATTTACGTAGCTCCTAAGTTCATTTATTCTTGGAGATATGCCGTTCGCATTCCAAAATATTATTTTAAAGCTTTCTTTTTGGGACCTAGCCATGGCGGGTTTGATTCTCACTGTTATTTTTAAAGTCCGCGATTAATTTAAAAGCCTCAAAGACTATTTGCATTGGATCACTCTTTTTTTGTATTAGCTCTGCGAACTGCATCAACAGGTGTTTTATTGCATCTAGGTCGAACATGGTGATAAACCCTCTGATGAGGTTGAGGATTTCATCCATCTTTTCATCATTGGTTTTACCAGCAGGTTCAGTCTCAGCTTCCATATCCTCAGCCTCAACCGCGGTTTGGTCATTTTCGTGAGTATCCTTTTGGACCTCAGTAGTTTTTTGCCTTTTTTCAACCGTTTTTTCTAACAGCTGGGTTTGCGCGAGCTCTTCTCTAACTCGTTTAGTTTTGGCTTCACGCGTTTTGATTTCTTCTTTTGATTTAGCATATTGATTTACAATTTTAGCTTCTAGTTCCGCCTGTCTTGCCTGTCTGGCTTTTTCGGCTTCCTTTCTCTTTATAATGGCTATAGTAGCCAGTTTTACTTCTTCCGGAGTCAATTCTCTGGAAGACGAAGGTTTGGTGGCCTGCTCTTGCACCGATCTGGTGGGTGCTGAAGATTGGTATCTATTTTGCTGTGGCACAGTGTGCGAGGAGCCCTGAGGGGGTGCCTGGGAGTTTAATCCGAGGGCCTTTTGCCTCCAAGGGGGTATCTGATTTTGGGGAGGGGGGGCATACCCCGGTGCCTTTCCTCTGTTCCAGGGGTTCTTCGGGCATTGCCTGAAGTTCGCTGGGTGGTCTCCATTGCAATTTGCACACGTAGCCTTCTCAGATCTAGGTCTCTGGCAGTCCCGTGTGAAGTGTTCTTCAGCACACTTAAGGCACTTAGGTGGCATACTGCAGTTCTCCGAGGAGTGATTGAACTGTTGGCACCGGTAGCAGATTTTGAAGCCCCGTGCTCTGAAGGCCTCTACCTTCACAGCCAAGTAACCTAATCTTGTTAGTCTGTAGACCCTCTGCCAGTCTGCCGTAGGCCTAAGGCTGACTAAGAAGATCGGCAGGGGTAATCTCGTTTTAGTGTTTCTCAGTTGAGAAACCCGGACTACATCTAATCCTTCGGATGTTAAAGTGATTTTTATTTCCTCTATGTTATAATTTGTTGGTAGCCCCTTCAGAACTACCTTTTTTGGCCTTTCCGTCTTTAGGTTTAAGCTGTGGAAGGGGATTTTCTCACTACTTAAATGGCGCTGTACAACCCTGTAGGTGTCAGCGTCATTTGGAATCAATTTTAGCATGTCTCCTGTGAGCTTGTCAGATACTTTATTTCCTGAGATATCATTTAGTTTTTTAAGGAGAACTTTGTAATTATCATTGAACTTTATGAAAAAACATTCAGCTTTTGGGTCTTTTTTCTCAACTTCAACTGTTGTTAGCCTGTCACTATTTTCGACCGTTTTAGGTTTAGGTGCACTTTTAAACACAACTGGTTGCGCGGCAATCTCAGCGTAAGTCTTAGTTTTAACATAATCATTGTCAGTTACATTTACAACATTATCAGCTATTTCATTACAGTCCATGTTATCATGGACATTTAAGTTTTCTTCGACAATCTGACTTTTAGTAGGAGCATCCTTAGTGGATTGCCCCTCCATCTTTCTTTTTTTATTTGGATTTTCAACCGTTTTAAGTTTATCTTCATCTTTAATTTCCTTAATTAAGCCTAGCTCTATCATTTTACTTTTGATTTGAACACTAGAATTACATCCCTCACATTTAGAAATCTCATAAATATCACAATCAATAAACCTATCCAATTTCCGGGCAAACAAAAAAGAGTTCACAGAAAGTAACGAACCTAGCATCTTGGAGACTTGATCCTCTTCCTGTCCCAGTAGTCCGTTCATCAGCAGCTCCCTGATGTGAAGAGTCATCACGTAGACTGCCAAGGTGCAGAAGTTGATGGCGGTCTTGATTTCTTCCTTCAGTCCAGTCATCAGTCCATCATCAGGTAGAGTTTCACAGTAATTCGTCAAGGCACCCTTGAGAGGCCCGAATTCTTCCTCGTCCAGCTCACCAGCAAGTTCGCGAGTAGCTGCCACGTCGCCTCGTTCCAAATCCATATCGTCAGGGTGGAGAAGTTCCCAAATATAGCACTACCACGTGGTAACAACACACGTGGCACTCCAAAATGGAAAGCACAAAATCCAAAATGGCGAATCGCCCGTACACAACAAGCTGTAGAATTGCTTTGCCCGACGTGCTCTATCGTAACTAGATATAACACGCCCAAGCGGAAGCAAGAAGATCACCAACTGATAAAAGCAGGAGCAATACAAAAGCACGTCCACACAACTCGAAGTCTAGGCTCCGAATCTCAACGGAGTGTTAAACGAAATCATATTCTTAAGAAGCATGATTTTTAAATGCATTTGTGGTAGATAAATATACCACTAAAATTATATATCTAAGATTTCTGCTTTTAAAATTAATCCCAGTTTCTAGAATACACACTGAATTGGAAAAACACACTTCCACGCCCGGGAAAATCTGTGGAGACGCTTATCTGATTGTCTTTTGCGTAACCTGGATGTTAATAACTTGTAAGCCATTGACAGCACATTACTAGCTTGATTTCTATCTTGCTCGCAGGCACAAACTCCGATTCAGTCGTAGTGTCGTACCGTAGCCCCCGTTACTACATGCCCGCCGACTTTCGCCGTTTCCTTTGTTTAAACGGCAACATAGCAACGAGGGACGCTACCGCTAGAGGTCAGGGATAGCGGGCCACTCTTCCGCGAAAAAGGGTAAATAAAACAGAGCGCCAGTGTATGTATTCGTAAGATTCAAGCTGTCGCTACTTTTCTCATTAAATATTTTAGACGTTTCTTGCTTTTTCATTAACGTATTTTGATTCATTTATTGCTATTTTTTCGCTTGTTTTCTTTTTACCTAATAATTATTTAACCTAAAGAACGACATGTACACCATACACTTTACAGGGAAAAAAATTAAGATCTGCTTACGTGTACATATATATATATATATAACAAATTATTTACGACCCAAAGTATTTGGTGGCGTATATAAATTCGTGCTGACTCCGCCTCCCGCCCCCTTCTAATGCTAAGTTTATGGGTAATATTATTCTCTCCCTGTTATAGCCCTGTATATACAAATACACATACTTTTTCTTCAAACTTTAACTATGTTAATCTTCTATTAAATGATCATAAAAATAATTAATAATTTGCGACCCAAAGTATTTGGTGGAGTATATAAATTCTTTTTGACTCCGCCTCCCGCCCCTTCTAATGCTAAGTTTATGGGTAATATTATTCTCTCCCTGTTACAGCCCTGTATATACAAATACACATACTTTTTCTTCAAACTTTAACTATGTTAATCTTCTATTAAATGATCATAAAAATAATTAATATTTTACGACCCAAAGTATTTGGTGGAGTATATAAATTCTTTCTGACTCCGCCTCCCTCCCCTTCTAATGCTAAGTTTATGGGTAATATTGTTCTCTCCCTGTTACAGCCCTGTATATACAAATACACATACTTCTTCTTCAAACTTTAACTATGTTAATCTTCTATTAAATGATCATAAAAATAATTAATAATTTACGACCCAAAGTATTTGGTGGAGTATATAAACTCTTTCTGACTCCGCCTCCCGCCCCTTCTAATGCTAAGTTTATGGGTAATATTATTCTCTCCCTGTTACAGCCCTGTATATACAAATACACATACTTTTTCTTCAAACTTCAACTACAGTGGCTAGAATAGATAGTGTGCCGACCGAGGCGAAAAACAGGTTCCCTAAAAACCGCCTACGCCAGACGGCGTTGGTCTCGAATAAGCGGTCTAAAGGAGTTAACATTGAAACTAATGGGAATTTAATTCAAACGAAATGATTGATATCTTTGGAAATAATTGAAGAATTTGTCTGAAATTTGGTGTAATTATTGCAAGTTGTATACACAAAAAGTCATTTGATTTTCAGAGAGATTGACCTAGGGATATATCCATATTTTAAAAATTTTATTTAGCTTTATCTGTGGTCGTTCAAATATTTGAGATCCAAAATAATCAAATTCATTCATCACAGTAACGTGAAATTCGGTATGACATTTTCTCTTGTGGTACATTTCAAGTCTTTCCATTTTGAAGCTTATCGGGCTAGCCCGTCCTGGGCCTGCCATATGACTTTACTTTTTGGTATAACTCGAGAACAGGTGTATCTAAAAATTCGAAGTTTAGCATATGCTTGTCATTTGCTGTATATTTTAACTCTTTGGATTAAATATCTTATCGGGCTAGCCCGTCCTGAGCCCAACAAGAGGAATATATCGTTTTTCGAGAATAACTCAAAATTCGGAGCATCTACAATGTCTAAATTTAATATATCATTGTCTTTTGTGGTATATTATATTTCATCGCATTTCGAACCTTATCGGGCTAGCAAGTCTAGGCCCGCCAAAGAAATTTACTCGCTTTTCAAGAATATCTCGATCAAACGAAGTAGCTAAAGAATGTGAATTTTGTATATCATTTCCTTTTGGATGGATTTTAATTTAGATTTTGAACCCCATCGGGCTAGCCCGTCCTGAGCCCAACAAGAGGAATATATCGTATTTTGAGAATAACTCAAAATTCGGAGCATCTAGAATGTCTAAATTTAATATATCATTGTCTTTTGTGGTATATTATATTTCATCGCATTTCGAACTTTATCGGGCTAGCCCGTCTTGGCCCGCCAAAGAAATTTACTCGCTTTTCAAGAATATCTCGATCAAATGAAGTAGCTAAAGAATGTGAATTTTGTATATCATTTCCTTTTAGATGGATTTTAATTTAGATTTTGAACCCCATCGGGCTAGCCCGTCCTGAGCTCAATTAGAGGAATATATCGTTTTTTGAGAATAACTCAAAATTCGGAGCATCTGGAATGTCTAAATTTAATATATCATTGCCCTTTGTTGTATATTATACTTCATCGCATTTCGATCCTTATCGGGCTAGCCCGTCTTGGCCCGCCATAGAAATTTACTCGCTTTTCAAGAATAACTCGATCAAACGGAGTAGCTAAAGAATGTGAATTTTGTATATCATTTCCTTTTGGATGGATTTTAATTTAGATTTTGAACCCCATCGGGCTAGGCCGTCCTGAGCCCAACAAGAGGAATATATCGTTTTCTGGGAATAATTCAAAATTCGGAACATCTGGAATGTCTAAATTTAATATATCACTGCCCTTTGTGGTATATTATATTTCATCGCATTTCGAACCTTATCGGGCTAGTCCGCCTTGGCCCGCCATAGAAATTTACTCGCTTTTCAAGAATAACTCGATCAGTCGGAGTAGCTAAAAAATGTAAATTTAGTATATCATTCCCTTTTGGATGGATTTTAATTTATAATATAGTATTCTCTTTTGGGATATATTTTAATTCTTTGGATTTTAAACTTTATTAGATAACTCCATCTTTGCCCAGCCTTAGGAATGCATTCGTTTTTGGAAAATAACTCGAAAATTGGAGAAAAATTATCATTTACCAAACAATTAACAATTACATTAGTTCTCCGTAGGGATTATATTTGAGAAAGTATTTTGTACTGTTGTGTAAACCCACATTCGATCGTCGACCCCCCCCCCTTATCCTAGATCTTGCCTACGCTTATATGCAAGAGAATTAAATAATGCGAAACCAGTCCACGGTGCACTTTAAAGATTCATAGAAATATAGTGATTCGTATTACATAGTATAATAGAAAGAAAAGTCTTGAGACGGGATTTTTGGATACTGAAATTCGCAGATTATGAAATGTTAAGCTATTTTATAGCCTATTCGTCAAAATGCAAAATACAGTAATATGCTGGATGAATCGAATTAATACATTTTTCTAGGCAATTTTACACAGAACAGGCGATAATGGTATAGCTATAAAAACAGCCCTTTTTAATCCAAATATAGATTTTCAACGTCAGTTACAACAAACATCAAATGAGTGAAAGCTTGCTGCTTACAATTTCGAAAAATCTTTCTTTCTGAGTTGGTCCATCCTGTCCAATTTTAGAACGAAAAAGAATATTGTACAGGTGACGGTTCTTAGTAAAAACAAATTCGATCTCAGATGACCAATGTGCTAATGAGATACTTCCTATTGTATCTAGAGGCCACCCTGAAGGCAATACAAAATGCCCTTCCCTGGTGTTCTACCCATTTCCAGAGCCCTCGCTGATTTGCGGATCTTTTGAGCATTGTTCTTGTAAGAGATGTGGCAACTTGCGGAAACGTATGTAAAGGAGACGCGCCTGTCGAAATAAAATAGCGGTCAATTACATGTCCACCCTCAATCGAAATTCTTATCAGCGCTATCTTTCAATGTACAAAGAGACAGCACTTGTAGGCAGACCCCACCTTGTTCTAATGTTCAAGCGGCAATGGTGTTTCATGTTTTTCTTCCAAATTCATAGGGCCACCCACAGGCATTTTTCCTAGTACGCGAACATATGAGATAAAACAAAATATTTGCCAGACATTCTCATACATTCTTTTTTTAGGTTTACATGGTAATATGTATCAAAATGCAAAACAAAAATTTGGTTTTAAAGCATTCGTTCAAGTCATTCATATAATGCTTTTAAAAATTATTGAAAAATTTCAATTTCAAGTAAATAAAATCAATACGTGCGGTCCAAATTTCTGCTAAAGAAATAAAATTATCTTCGTAAAAAGCAGAATACCACTCAAAATACTAATATCGACCGGTTTCGAAGGCATAAAACCTTCTTCGTCAGATCACGCAGAACCGTAACCTTCACTCGTACTCCGAGTGCACCGACCCAACATCCGTGGACAAATTTCGCACTTCTTAGCTCATTTGCATATGGATGTAACTATGTATTTAGGACACAAGGGGGTCGACGATCGAATGGAGCTTATAGTACAAAATTCATTTTTTTTAAATATAGACAATTTTGAGAACTAATGTAATTGTTCGGCAAATGAGGTTTTTTACCACACATCCTATCTCCCATGCCTACGCCACTAATTATAATTATATATACGCCGAAAATATTAAATTCTACCCGAAATGGAAATAATATACTAAATTTGAATTTTCTATCTGCTCCAGTTTTCGGGTTATTCTAAAAAAAATGAGTCTATTCCTATAGCAGGCACACCACGAGCTAGCTGAATGAAGTTCAAATTCGAAAAAATGAAATATATCACAAAAGACAATAGCATGCTAAATTTGGAATTTTTTGCTACTCCGGTTCTCGAGTTATTCCTCAAACACGATCGCATTCCTAAGACGGACTCAAGACGATGAGGTTCAAATTATAAATTGTGATAAACCCCAAAAGAAATTGATATACTAAATTTGAATTTTTTAGCTGCTCCAATTTACGAGTTATTCTCGAAAAATGAGTACATTACCACTCTGTCGGGCCCAAGACGGGCGAGTCTGATAAGGTTCAAAATCCAAAGAAATAAAATATACCCTAAAAAACAATGATATACTAAATTTAGATATTCTAGCTGCTACAGTTTTGGAGTTATTCTTAAAAAACGAATACATTCTTTTTGTTGGGACCGGGACGGGCTAGCCCGACCAGGTTTTAAATCCAATGAGCTTAGACATACCGCAAATGACAACGACATTCTAAACTTGAAACTTTTTGATACTCCGGTTCTAGAGTTATTCCACTAAAAAAGTGAATTTCTAAGTCGGCCCCAAAACGGGTTGGCCCGATACGGTTCAAAAACAAAGGAATTAAAATATTCCCCAAAAGATAAGGATGTACTAAATTTATATTTTCTAGTTTCCCCGATTTTCCAGGTATTCTAAAAAACGGGTCCATTTCTATGTCGGGCCCAGGACGGACTACCCCGATAAAGTTCAAATCCGAAGAAACTTAGATATACCCCAAAAACCAACGACATGTTAAATTTGGAATTTTTAGCTACTTCGGTTCTCGTCTTATTTTTCAAAAACTAATGCATTCTTCAGCGGATCCAAGACGGGCTAGCCCGACGAGCTTCAAAATCTAAATTAAAATCCATCCAAACGGAAATGATATACTAAATTTATATTTTTCAGCTACTCCGATTGATCGATTTATTTTTTAAAAGCGAGTAAATTTCTATGGCAGGCCCAAGACGGGCTAACCCGATACGGTTCGAAATGAAGTGAAATGTAATATACTCCAAAGGACAATGACATATTAAATTTATACATTCTAGATGCTCCGAATTTTTAGTTATTCTCAGAAAACGATATATTCCTTTTGTTAAAATCAGGACGGGCTAGCCCGATAAAATTTTTATCCAAAGAGTTAAAATATACAGCAAATGGCAAAGATATTCTAAACTTCGAATTTTTAGATACACCTGTTCTCGAGTTATACCGCAAAAACGGGTGAGTTTCTAAGGCGGGCCCAAGACGGGTTAACCCGGTACGGTTGAAAATTGAAAGAATTAAAATACACCCCAAAAGAAAACGATATATTAAACTTAGATTTCCAACGTTCTCTGATTTTCGAGATATTCTCTAAAACCAGGTAATATCCTATGGCGGGCCCAGGACGGGCTAGCCCGATATGCTTCAAAATCGAAAGAACTGAAATGTGCCACAAGAGGAAACGTCATAACGAACTTCGCGTTACTATGATAAATGAACTTGATTATTTTGGACCTCAAATGTTTGAACGAACACCAGATCAAGTTAAATAAAATTTTAAAAATAAGAATATATCCCTAGCTCAATCTCTCTGAAAATTAAATGACTTTTTGTGTATACCACTTACAATAATCACACCCAATTTCACACAAATTCTTCAGTTATTTCGAAAGATATCAGTCATTTCATTTGCAATAAATTCCCATTTGTTTCAATGTTAACTCCTCCGCTTTAGACCGCTTATTCGAGACCAACGCCGTCTGGCGGAGGCGGCTTTTCAGGAACATCTCCCAGCATTGGGAGGTATAGGCGGTCGGCACACTATTAGTTCTAGACACTGTACTTCAACTATGTTAATCTTCTATTAAATGATACAGATCTAAGGGTTATCTAGCATTTTGGGGTTTAGAACATTTATTATAAAACATTAGTCGCGAGTTTTATTTAATACCAGATTTTTGAGGTGGGATTTTTTAATTCCGATTATCGATGTGTAGAACAGCGCGGGGTCTCTTACGAGATTTGGCCTTGCGATGATCATAGTCATGCAGATTGAAAAACAGTTAATTTGGAACGGATGGCAAATTTTTGTAAAATTTAAGCGCTAGCTTTTTAAATTATGCTCTAACAGTTTTTATTTTGAAGTCATTCCTAATTCCGAGTTTCTCAAGTACCTGGGAGCTTACCTGATAATCCGTAGGATTTTGTTTTGTTTTGTACCTAGGAGGTCTATTGTAGTTTTGCAGGCGGGGGTCTATTGTAGTTTCGCACCCCATACGGGTGCTGCATACAGCATTCCCGGGCGGTTGACCGATTTATAAATTAGCAGGTTGTTTTGATGACTGAGATTTCCGTTTCCTATCATTGGATATAAGGCTGCTGTAGTTATATACGCTTTTTGGATTAAGTTCGTTACGTGCTGTTTCCAGGTTAGGTGGGAATCTATCGTTACACCTAGGTATTTAGTAGATTTTTCCACGCGTAGGGCATTTTTGTTTATGTATAGTGAAACGGTTATGTACAGTATAATCTGAAAAGTACATTTTTACTTATTCATACTATTGTATAGAGAAACATAGATATGTCCTGGATCTCGGAGAGGATGGGGGTAGGGGGCCCGAATTCTGAATTTTGTTTTTCCAATATAGACCCTGTGGAAAACTAATGTAAAATATCCACATTGAGCCAATATACAGAAATATATCATTGTAAATTTTTAAACTTTTATTAAAATGCATCTTAAAACCTTATGAGCACATTTTTAATACATTTGGAAATATGTTTGTGTAGCAATAAGTCAAGCTCTAATATTTCATCTCAAGGAGATAATATTTATATTGTAAGTAAATAATATTGGAGAAAATGTCCATTGATTGATTTATTTGACAGATTTTTATATGAAAGGGTACTAATGTAAAATGAACTCTAACGCAAGGTAATCACTATATCAAGTAAATCAGTATAATAAAGAAAGAATAACAAAGTAAAATCTCTTAAGGAATGTAAATAGTATTTTCAGGATATTACATAGTTTTTCATTTTCATCTACTCATTTCCTAAAATGATGTTTGTAATATACAGTCTAAATATGCGTGACATATATTTAAAAAATGCATATCTTCACAACTAAGTTTTAGTAAATTACGGGACTGCAAGTATGTAAATCATAACTTGCTGTACATAGCATTCAAAAAGCATCAATGATCATATTTCTTCATAATAAATTATGAAATTTCCTACTTCAAATTTACAGCAGTGAGTCGTAGCCCCTGTTACTAACAAAATATAAGTATGGCAAGTTGTACTAATAAAACTTCAGCATTTCAAAAATTATTGAGCCAGTATAATGAAGTATCATACGGGTTTCTTCGAGGGCGCGGTAGCCCATTGGTTAGCGCGCTGGAGTTGCACTCGGTAGGCCCGGGTTCGATTCCAGCCACTGCCAAAACTGCCGCCGTGTTAACGCGGAGTACGATCACGTTAAACATGTGGGTCCGTAAGTCCTTCCGAGAGGTTGGTGGTAGGGGAAGGAGGTACGGTCCCTGTGGATGCCTCCCCCACTGGGTTCCGGTCCAAATTGGGTGGCACTTCCCGGCCGTCCAAACAGTTACCTTACACCTTTCTGGTAGGTCGGACGGTCTGGGTCTCAACAACAACAACGGGTTTCTTCGAAAATTAGCAAGATGATTTTATTCGAATAATATTTAATAACAAGGTTAACATATGAAAAGTGACAACAAATACTATGACATTTGGAGTATGAAATAACCCCAAATCTGCTGAAGTCATTTGCCATCTAGCGGAATTTTTCGTAGTTAGGTATTACTTTTGATACATGGTATTTTCGGGCATCCAGCAAGGGAGCCATTGTTATCCTTGTCTACAATTTATTATCGTGTAAAGTGCCATTATTCTTGGCAAATTACTACTGGGAGGTCCATAAGATAGCAGTTTTAGAATCGAACTTTTGTTAAAATTTAAATTCTATAATATGTTCTACATATTTATTTTTGGTAGATAAATATACCATTAGAATATTTTTAATAAAATTTTGTGTCTAAGCTTCACCCTTGTTATATCATATTCAAAGACGAAGATACCCTGCATCCATCATTCTTTCTCTGTATTCCCTGTTATCTACAACGCTACTTTTGTTCCAGAAAATTTGTAACCACACCAGCTACAAAAAGACCGCTACACGATGTTATTTAACAGCAAAAATAAAGTGGTTTTCTTCCGAATAGTGCATGTTCTGCAAATTATATATATATATATATATCCATCACCATTTCATTTTTTTAAATATTTTATTTTGGATAATGTATATAAGATTTAAAATGTAAAACGATTTAAAGAGGTGGAATGAATGCCTTTACAGGGTTGCAGAAAGGTCAAGGGGGATTGCGACCCCTTTTCCTGGTTAGAAGCTAGCTTTGACTTCATGAAAACGCTCCCAGAGACATTGCACGCCCGAAACAACAATCGAACTTGTCCGTGGGGATAAAATGACCGAATCCGAGACAACACATAAAAAGGATCAACAAAACAGGAAATTTTACAAACCAACCAGGTGAGAATCTAGAAAGAATTGCATGTAGCTAATAGACTTCGGTGAGGAATGCATTCAGAGAAATGTCACGTCGAATAAAAAGAGCTTTCAGAAAGAGAATCGACAGAATATCCTAGGTAAGAGTGGAGTTGTATTCCAGGATGTCGGATAAATTAACATAATTTTTATCACAATATTTTCTACAATTTTTATCACAATATTTTCCCCACGGACAAGTTCGATTGTTGTTTCGGTCGTGCAGTGTCTCTGGGAACGTTTTCATGAAGTCAAAGCTAGCTTCTAACCAGGAAAAGAGGTCGTAATCCCCCTTGACCTTTCTACAACCCTGTAAAAGCATTCATTCCACCTCTTTAAGTCGTTATTCATTTTAAATCTTATATATATATATATATATATAATATATATATATTTATATATATATATATAATATATATATATTTATATATATATATATACATATATACATATCTTATATTTCAAGTGTCTGATAGTGCGGCAATATGCGGTTTTCTATTTCTTGAATTTCTTCTCTATATCTTGAAAATTATATATATATATATATAATTCTATGTTTATTAGCTGTAGTTTTAAAATTAGTTACAAATGCTGACAGATGGCGCTATATGCTGTAGTTGCAGTACGGATCTCTATACGTGGTGTCCCAGGAAGATTGAAACACGCATTATTATTTACCTGTTGGAGATAAGTGGGCAATGTAAATTGCATAAATGCTGAAATTAAGGTAGGAAATAAGACTCTGTTAATGAAATAGTTCTCCCATTCACTTTCAAAATATTACACTTTTGAAATTTTTATACTACGCCATAGACAATCAGAAAATTTTTATTTTTAAGCAATAAGATCATTAAAAAAACCTCATATATGTATCTTTAAAATTGTTTGGGCGGTTTGTTTTTCCTCGAGAAATAGATCCAATGACATTTATTGGGGTTTAATTTTATTCGACATTTTTCCAGCCAAGTTTGGAGTATGTCTAAATGTTGTTATAACTGTCTGTGTATTACTGAGACATAGGGGTGTTTTGCAAGTATCGCACTTTCGTCTGCATAGAGTGCCAGCTCTGTGTTTGGAGTCCTGGGGATGTCGTTCAGGTATATGTTAAAGACTGTCGGGCCCAGGATAGAACCTTGCGGTACACTACTTTTAATGAACTTGGGTGCAGATAAGTTACTCCCTACTCTGACTTGAAAGTGTCTGTTAATTAAGTATGAGATTAAAAGTTTGACAAGAGCGTCAGGGACTTTTAAAGTAATCAATTTGTAAGGTAATCTCCACTGCCACACTATATCAAAGACCTTTTGTATGTCCAGAATAATTGCAGCTGTGGGTGTCTTGTTAATGAGACCAGAAGATATGTGCTCTACCACTCTCAGCAATTGATGAGTGGTGGAGTGTTTTGGCCGAAATCCAAACTGCGTAATCAGGGAAGATCAAAATGGATAGTTCCATTAATAGTTTTTAATTCATATCCCCTGTTATTAAAAACATAAATCTATATATCACAAATTTATACACCGTAACCATTGGATAAAAATAATAAAAAGTAAAATATAAATTAGCATAATCGGACATATATTTAAAAAAAAAATCAAGTTTTCGAAAATTTTTAATACAAGCATATGAACTTCAGTAACATGTGTTATAGCTACTTTTGTAGAAAAAGACGAAATATGTCTCCTCTACATGGTATGTTAAAATTCAATCTCGTGGAAATAGAATTTTATCCAGGATCGAATCAATGAAAAGGCGTCTAAATACCAAATCTTGAAATCTCACTTTTTCTCCTAGTCTGAGTTTCACCGCTATGGAAAAACACACACCCACGCCCTTGAAAATCCTTGTGGAGACGCTTATTTGATTATCGTCTGCGAAACTTCGATGGTAATATCTTGTAAGCCACCACATTGAGAGCAGCTTACTGGCTTGATTTGTACGAAACACATTGGTAATGAAAAGCGAAATCATATTTTTAAAAAGCATAATTTTTAAATGCATTTGTGGTAGATAAATATACCACTAAAATTATATATCTAAGATTTCTGCTTTTAAAATTAATCCCATTATTACAGTTTCTAGAATACACACTGAATTGGAAAAACACACTTCCACGCCCGGGAAAATCTGTGGAGACGCTTATCTGATTGTCTTTTGCGTAATTTGGATGTTAATAACTTGTAAGCCATTGACAGCAGATTACTAGCTTGATTTCTATCTTGCTCGCAGGCACAAACTCCGATTCAGTCGTAGTGTCGTACCGTAGCCCCCGTTACTACATGCCCGCCGACTTTCGCCGTTTCCTTTGTTTAAACGGCAACATAGCAACGAGGGACGCTACCGCTAGAGGTCAGGGAGAGCGGGCCACTCTTCCGGGAAAAAGGGTAAATAAAACAGAGCGCTAGTGTATGTATTCGTACGATTCAAGCTGTCGCTACTTTTCCCATTAAATATTTTAGACGTTTCTTGCTTTTTCATTAACGTATTTTGATTCATTTATTGCTATTTTTTCGCTTGTTTTCTTTTTACCTAATAATTATTTAACCTAAAGAACGATATGTACACCATACACTTTACAGGGAAAAAAATTAAGAGCTGCTTACGCGTACATATATATATATATATATATATATATATATATATATATAACAAATTATTTACGACATAAAGTATTTGGTGGAGTATATAAATTCGTTCTGACTCCGCCTCCCGCCCCCTTCTAATGTTAAGTTTATGGGTAATATTATTCTTTCCCTGTTACAGCCCTGTATATACAAATACACATACTTTTTCTTCAAACTTTAACTATGTTAAACTTCTATTAAATGATCATAAAAATAATTAATAATTTACGACCCAAAGTATTTGGTGGAGTATATAAATTCTTTCTGACTCCGCCTCCCGCCCCCTTCTAATGCTAAGTTTATGGCTAATATTACTCTCTCTTTGTTACAGCCCGGTATATACAAATACACATGCTTTTTCTTCAAACTTTAACTATGTTAATCTTCTATTAAATGATCATGAAAATAATTAATTCTATTCCACTTTTGAAGTTATAATGCAGAGGTGTTTCAGTTGCATTGCATAAATTTTTAGTAAAATCAATCAGCCATGGCTAAACAACTCTACAAAAAATACTTTCATAACAGGAAAATACTTAATATTTTTATTGCACTTTATGAGAAACACTGCCAGAGAGTAAAATATATATACAACTGGTAACATTTTCCCCATTATATTGTGTGCGCAGCCTGTTTGCTGTGGAGGGGGGCGGTTTTTTAAAGTACGTTTTAAATCACAATTTCAGTTTTTTAGTTCATGATTAACTGCCTTTGGGAATGTTGCATAATATACATATAAAACTGCCTTTATCAATTTCATATGAAAAATCTCCTTCTGCCTATCTTACCGTTATATTTCCTATACTATAATAAAAATTTTAAAAGTGGCCAAGATATTAAATAAAAATGCACGCTCTCCAACTCTTTCTCTTATGATTTCCGAATATGGATACGCTTAATAATAAATAATAATCTGAACTTACCTTCTCTTGATATAGTTTTAATACAGATTTGTCGTTGTGGTTCTCTGTTAGGTGAAATGCAGTGCCAGTAGATTTATTGGACGATTTACAACCAGGAATTACGCAGTAAACAATCGAAATTTAAACAAGTCGCGAAAATTAAAAAAAAACTTAAGTAAAACACTTTAAACCCCATTACTGTGCTATAAACCGTGGCCCGCTTGGGTTGCCCCCTAGCTAGGCCGCAAGTGTTGGCTGGTAACCGCAGAATACGGCGGGCAAGTAGTGACGGGGGCTACGGCCGTAGTTTTAAAATTGTTAAAAATGCTGACAGATGGCGCTACTTGCTGTAGTTGCAGTAAGGATCTCTATGCATGGTGTCCCAGAAAGATTAAACCACGCTTTCATTTTTTACCTGTTGGAGATAAGTGGGCAATGTAAATTGCAAAAATGTTGAAAGCAAGGTAGGAAATAAGAGAATCTTAATGAAATAGTCCTCCCATTCATGTTAAAAAAGTTATACTTTTAAATTTTTATACGATCTCTTAGGTCAATCAGAATTTGGTCAATCAGAAAATTTTTATTTTTAAAGCAACAAGATCATTAAAAAAACCGCATATCTGTATCTTTAAAATTGAGCGATTTAT
This sequence comes from Amaurobius ferox, assembly GCA_951213105.1. Taxonomy (NCBI): domain Eukaryota; kingdom Metazoa; phylum Arthropoda; class Arachnida; order Araneae; family Amaurobiidae; genus Amaurobius; species Amaurobius ferox. Next base: position 86,243,195 of record OX578155.1, read on the forward strand.
TTTTAATTGAACATTGTGAGTAGGAACCCTATATTGCAACTCGTTCGCCGTCGTTGATTAAGTACCTGGTGTTGCCGCCTCTATCTTCTGTGGTGAATGATTACTTGTGATGTAGATTTGACATTACTTGTAAGCACATAAAATTTCGTTGATGTAGAACGTCCGATGATGGGCGGGGCGTCGTCGTAAGAGCTGGCCCCACTACGTCGAGGTGAGTGAGGCACGTTGGAAAGTCCGTATGCATCATCGCTGATGAGGCACGTGGGAGAACTGTTCACAATCTTCAGGGTATGCGAGGCACGTGGGAAAAAGTCCAAATGCTGAACAGGTGATGAGGGAAATCCACTCTGAGACTTCTCTGCTAGCCGGCCAAAAATAAAAACTTAAATTTGGGGGGTTTGAGATTTGATGACTCTGGTTATCATTTCGACGATTTGGAAAGTTTTGGTCATTGCGTCTTCGTCGCCTTTGAGAATTTGAACTACATCTTTTAAAATACTGCTGATTTTATTGATATCAATATACTTTTCTACCTCTTAATATAGGCTTAAGAAATCTAGAAAAGCATTTGCATTTGCAGTTTGAGGGATTTTGTCTATCACAGGTTGAGCTTGGGCTAAGTGCTCGCCGGTAGTTCCTCTTACCGTCTCGGCACTTGCCGGCTCTTCCTGTGCAGGGGAGGTTCTCCTAGTGGGGAGGGGGGGGGGAAGTAATCCTCGCCAAGGGTGGGTGCAGTATTAGCAGTTTTTTGTAATTTTTTTAATTCCTGCGTTTTTTCCCTAAACCAGGGGTTTTGGGGACAGTGCCTAAAATTGGCATGGTAGGATCCTGAACAGTTGGCGCATTTCGCCGGGGTGTCCTTATTTTTAGAACAATCTCTAGTGGGATGACCTTCGCCACATTTGAGGCAGCGGGGGGGGGGGGGTACACCGGTCAGAATGATGGTTCCAAAGTTGACAATTGTAACACATTTTATGGCCTCGCGCTTTAAAAAGTTGAATTTTTATTTGCATAGATAACAGGGATTTAACTTCATAAATCCTCGCCCATCCCTCCGTCGGCTCAAGACCGACCAAGAAGATGGGGAGGGGGTCCTATCACGTCTATTCCATAGCTGCGTGATCCTGACAATTTTGAATCCAAGCGTAGCAAGCTCTTTTTTTATTTCCTCAGCATTAGTGTTAGTGGGAAAGCCCTTTATTACAATTTTCCTCGGCCTATTCGTTTGGAGGTTTAAGGAGCTGAAAGGAATCCCCTCACGGGTTAGGTGCGCCAGCACACTCCTGTAGCCCTCAACGGACCCAGGAGTGATCCGGATCACTCTCCCCATGAGAAGACCCTGAACTTTACACTCTAGAAATTTGTTTAAGTCCTCTATGAGGGCTCCCCAATTAATTGTGGAGTCCACATAGAAAGACGCGACTTTTTCCTTAGGGGGAAGGGGGAGGCGCATCAGTCATTTCGACTTCCTCGACGTTAAGTTTGCTAAATTTATTTTTGGTTTGAGTATCCTGGGATTTTAGTGTGGAAGTAGAGGGTTTACTACTATCAGAAGTTTTTAACTTTTTGATTTTAGGCTGGGTGATATATCCTTTAAGTTTACTAAATATTTCGTGTTTAAATTTAAGGTACAACTCATCTTCAGAAATAAGTTTCCTATCCCTATATATGCCATACACAAGACTATACGAAATCCTATTTGCTAGAGTATTAAGATTAGGGTGGCTGGTTAGCAGATTAGAATCAGAAACGGTACCTGATAATATTGTCTTGATCATCTTGGCTCGATCGATGTCGATCCCATTCTCCTCCAGCTCCTCCTCAAGTCTGGCGATGATCCAGTCGTAAATCTTGAAGTGGCTGTAGATTTTCCACTCAGCAGAGTCTTTCTTTAACTGGTCGCTCTCACGTCCAAGGGTCTTGATGTAGGCTGCCTCGTAGCCGGCTGCACTCGGGGTTTCCTCGTCCTCCAATGAAGAAACAGTCTCTCCTTGTTCCTAGTCCTGGTCATCCATGATCTCGGCCCAGTCCTTCTTTTCTTTACTCACCCGCTGCGTAGCGTGCTCGGCTGACACTCCTTGTTGCGCCATTTTCACGGTAGTTGGTTCCACAATCTTTACACTGTCCATATTGAACCGAAGTTCTTTATAATCCACACCATTGTCCATCATTAGCTGTGTCCAGCCTTGTCTATCTCTCCAGTCCCTCAAAATTTCCACATCTGTCTTTACTGGCTCAACAGCAAGCTGCTCACTCGTGTATCCACCATGCTGTATCACTAAGTCCTTCCAGGCTTGAAATTCTTTTGCTTCCACCGGTGAAATGAATAGCTCCTCCACACTTGTAATAATCCTATGCACATCCATCGTAAGTTACTTTGCCCGACGCGGTTTACTAAAACTTAGTACACACACGCCCAAGCCAAAGCAAGAAGAAAAGAAATCCGCGTGGTAACTGCGACGAGCGTCTCAGAAGGTGTGCCCTTGACTCCTTGCAATCCCAATTATTCGTAGCTTATGATTTATATAGCATTATGACGGAATAATGAAAAATTTTCCGAACAATTGTGGTACCTATTTTATGGGATAAAAAGGTTGAACTTCTACAATCCTCATGGTTGTAAATAGCTTTTTCTTTCAAGACAGGAATTCCTATAGATATCAATAGATAGCTCAAACTGTTGTCTACTATTTGCTGAAGAGAAAAATTATTAGTTAGAAACAGCTTTAGCAAATGATTAAAAATATGGAATGCTTCCGGAGATTAAAAAGGAAAAGAGAAAAATGAATAATGTTTAAATTCAGAATATTTTAGACTATATACTAATCAAATAACTACTAATCAAATGACTACGAAACTACTAATCAAATTATTTCTTTATTCTTCAGAACGTCATAAATCACGTGATACCGAAATCTAAGGCAATATATTTCCTGTTCTAGGCAGGAAAATATTTGCGAACACTGTTTAAAAGCGAAAATGAATCTTTTAAAGAACAAAAACTTACATTTTCTTCTTGTTAACTAGCGTGCGATTAGGCAGGCCTTTTCTGTTTACAGCGTTCGTTTACGGCAACTAAAAGCAGCTGTCATTTTATCTATAAAAAGTTCGAATACCTCTATTTAACTACATGCCAACAATTTTGCTCCACTGTAGCGAGGTTGTACGTTTTATACAGGCACTCTATTCCACCGATGATTCTAATGGAGTAGTTTGTTGGCCTTAGAAAACACAAACAAAATAGCGCGTGTGCACTGTTAAGTTACAAATTCTGGATTATAGCTCCATTGTAATAGCAGTCAAGTTTATTATAGAGTAGTTAAATTTCTTTTTAAGGGGCATAATGCTTTTTCCCAACCAAAGCAGTTTTGAGACATTAGTATGTCTAATTTGGCAACTCTGTACCTTAAGACGTTAGATCAGAAATTTTCGATTAAAAAATATCAACAGTTGAAATCGTATTAAATACATTTTATACTGTATGATGTATAAGCATCTCGGAAGAGAACGAACTATATACGGACTGTAGAATTTTCCTCTAGATCTTTGAACCAGAGTGAGCATGTGCCTAGGGAGGGAATATGTAAGAAATTTTAAAAGAATATGGTTTATCAAGGCATTCTAGACACTTCTAATCAAACGTTCATTCAAAAATTAGCTAATATTTGAAATAATAACTATTTCTTTAGAGTACAAACAGAAAACACATGTACCAGATGGAAACACCGCAAAGCAAAATCAAAATATGGACCTGTGCAGAATCCCACTAATATATATTTTCAACCTTGATTTTAGTGGCGTCATCTAGTGTTGTTATACCAAAGATATACAAAACTGGCACTTTTTATTCTCTCATTTTCACTTTTTTTTTCTTCCACTAAAAATAAAGTTCCAAGAGCATTATGTGCCTCGACGTATTTAATAAATATGGGTTCTGTAGTGCTCCGACTGTAGAGGCACTACTGCTGCGGTTCCCACAGGTCGAGGGAATCACAACCGACGATGATCGAAATAAGTGTGGTCGCTGGGTGGTGGTGAAACATGGATGATCTTCTTTTGCGTTGTGTATTATGCTCTTGAATCTAAAACTGAAAGGAGAATTCGGTCACTCCGGGATGGGTGATCATTCTGGAAGTAGAGGTAGTCGATGGGAAAGCACGCTTGAGGAATATCTCGGACTGCATGGAGACGAAAACTCACGAGTATGGCAATCTGGAGAAAACGGAAGTAGTGGATGTGCTGCCTTGACGAATTTGGAAAATGAGATGAAACAACCTCGTTTTTTGACTTAAATAGATTTATTTGTTTCCATCATAATTTACTTCAGAATCAGGACTACATTCATTCGTCAATTTATTACATGAAGTCAGAATAGAACAAACGATCTGACTATGAAATCCAAACTCGTTGACAAAATCTCCAATAATTAAATCACAACAAAATATTCCGAAATTATCATCTCACCGCCGAAATGGATCTGCTCGCTAAAATCTTTTAATTACATTTAATTTAATTTAAAATATCTTGGAACTTTGCGAAGAGAACTCTCATTTCGTTGCCGCCGTAGGCAAAGCGCGACTTACCCCGTCCGCGTCACATCGCCAATTAAATTATTCCCCGAAAAAAGACTTAAGCATCATTTGTATAATTGCGCACATTCATGACGAGATGAAAAATAACACCGGTATATTTCTATATAAAAAATAATTTCGCGGGAAGAGCGAAAGTACGTCATATGTATAAATGCGCGAGGGGTTATCGTTACAGACCGAACGGCTCCAGAACGAAGGAGTGAAATATTTGGCTTTTTATCAAAAGGTATAAATTTATTCTTAAGAACAAAGTTCGAAATCGAAAGTACAATTTAGAATTACCGAAACGATGGAACAAACTAGATTTTTGAAACAGCGTTTCCGAAACATGAATTTTGAAGAATTTAATTTAATAAAAGAGGGGGGAGTATTTCACTACAGTTCTCTACACATTTGTCATTTAAATGAGAAACAAAATTCAATCCGAATTATCTGTCTCCTTTCTCAGAAGAAATGATGTAAGGTCTCAATTATTGACAAACGCCCACGAAATTACAGTAGGATATGCGAAATAGATAAATCTATTGGTACTTTAGAACGTTGATATGCAAATGAAAAGCGAAGTTTTGTAGGAATGAACGAGTTAGCAGGAATATCTTTTTATCCTTTTAAAATATTTAACTTGTCGTTTCAGGATATTAATAACGCCCTCTAAATATCAGTAGGATTTCCATTTTCAGAAAATATAAATAAAGTATTATTATTATTATTATTATTATTTTTAATCTTACGGAAAAAATGATACGTGAGATATTTAGTCTTTTAATACACACTAAATGTGGTTTTAAAATAACACACACCCCTTACATTTCGGAAAGACTTGCATATATAAAAATTAAATAAATATATTTGTTTTCGAAAAATTTGTAAAGGAAATAATAAACGAACTTCAGTAGGTGTGATTTGTATTTGCATCATCGAAAAAATGTTTTTTATAAAAGTATATATATTTTGTTCCTTGTGAACTTTGACACTGGCGACTTAAATTTGCATTCTCGAAAAGTTATAGTTTAATGTGTTTTATAATTTATAACTTTATGAATATGTATAAATACCTCCTAGGGTTGCCGCCTATTGTGCGTATGATTCCGGGAGATTACCTCCCAAATATCTCCTCCTGTTTCCCCTTGTGATACGGTAATCTGTAAATGAAAAACGTAGTTGTCTTAAATATGCCAATATATTAATCATACAATTATTACATTATTTACTTTTGTATTTGTTATTCAATCTTACAGATTTTAATATGTCTGGTCTGGAACAAACGAATTTATGAAAATTTTTGAATTTCATTTTAAAGTTCATAAAAGTCTGAACCTCTGCTTTTACGTGATCCTCGTTGAGTAGATTTCTCTCTTTCGTTTACATTTCGTTAATAATGCTGTAAATGTGTTCGCAAGCAGCATTTGAAACTGGGACAGAAAGAACAAAAGATGTAATTTTTAAAAGTTCTTTGCCCCACTCCCTCTTCAAGTTTTGAAAACAAAATGGGCCCACCTTAAATCTTTCAATTGAGTGCGCATGCGTGGGACAGTCGTCTGACTAAGGCTTATGTATATAGCAGCCTTACGTCATATAGGAGCCTATATATATATATATATATATATATATATAGGAGCCTTACAGCAGATGGTATGGCGTGTAAAGGAGTCGGTAAGGCGCTAGGGGAGCCCAGATTCTAACCATTAACCTTGATAAAAGGGTAGGGAGGAAATTTCAACCTAGCCATTATTTGAAAAATCGGGAGAAATTTCCATTACTTCCGGGAGCCGGGAGAATTCGATTTTTAAGGCCAGATTCCGGGAGACTACCGGAAATGGAGAAGTGTGCTCGCTTTAATTTTATTCATTTATTTAAAATATATTTGCCTCATTTTATCAAAATGAGGCAAATATATTTTAACTAATAATACCACTGTCCCTTAGAATTAAGTATAGTCGGCAGTGATAATTCCGCACTAATTTCTTATGATGAACACGTATATATAGGATGATTAAATAACTAATATTCATTTTATTCTAAATAAAAATATATTACATACCCTGTAACGTAGTCTATTTTCTTTTGGTAATCCATTTCTTAAAATAATCTATTCACTTAACAAATAATCTTCTTGCAAGCTACTCAAACACAATAGAATGCTTCCTACAAGAAAAAATGGCTGTACCGTGTGGAAAATAGAGTTATAATACGAAAACCGTCTCAGACCATACCAGATTATTGCCAAGAGCGCCAACTTTGAAAATGGTCCAGTTTCTGCGACATAGCGAGCGAGACACGTCTGTGTATGAAAGCCTTTCAGTTGTCTATAGCCCAATATAATGTTTTTTTTTAAGTTGCAACCAGAGATAATTTCTCAAGAAGAGCTAGCTCTTCCTGACTTGATTTGTAGGAGTATTTTGCTTTCCAGAGGAGTAATTTTTAACAAATATACAATTACCCTAAAAAAATATATGTTTTTTGTTTACAAAATCGGTGCATAAAAATACGCATAAATTAATTTATAAATCGTATTTGCTTATTTTAGAGCATGAAATGCGCATTATTTTGATCTCTAACTGCAACTGAGTCAAGTCAAGTCGGGGGTGCAATTCCGGAGCGCCTGGTCAAATATGACCGTATCTCCGAGCTGTAAGTGTACAATCATGATCTCTGTAATTACTTGAATTGCTCCAAAAGGGGGGTGAAGATGAGAATACTCCGAGGAGTATAGAAGTGGTACTAGGAGGTAAGTGAATAAGAAAAAAAGTATGACATGCCATGATGTAATGTTCAAAAAAGTAGTCCGAATTCCTCTTGAGACTAGGGTTGCGCGTCCACATTTTTCAGGGATTTTTATAATTATTCTGTTATTCAGTCTACAGTTTATCAGGTGAAGAGATGACTTTAATTAAGTTGAGAGCTTTTAAACTTTTGAAAAAAAAAAAATTTAGGTGCTATTAAAGATTAGAGTAACTGCAACTAATATCGTACAGCTATTTTTAAATAATTTCCCGTTAAAAAAAACCGTACTCCATACATAATGCAAACATTATGAAGTAATTCTTATTAATTTATTTATGAAAGATAACTTAAAATAATTAAAAGTATCTGTTAAAGAAATGTTATTTTAAAAGCCAGCACCTACATTACTTGATTTAAAATCTTATTCAGTCTTTATTAATAATTACAATGACATTAAAACACTATATATCTTAACTCATAGGGACACCATAGATAAAATCTCATAGTTCCACTTTAAGAAAATTTGCAAATTGAAGTGGTACAATAAACTTTTGATAGGTTTTAACAATATGCAATAGAGATCAATCAATAAATAAAATACACTTTGTGCGAAAGATAAGGAAAACAAGAGCGAAGTTAATTAACACAAATAGCACGATAATGCAGCATACAGCTGTTTCGATCATACGCTTGATCCCCGTCTGCAGTGGAAAGAAATCAACAAACTTGAAGTCCAAAAGAGAAATGAGCAATCCCGCCCGTTCCTCTTTTGGATTTTGGGTTTGATGGTTCTCTGGCATTGACGAGGGAGATCCAGTGTATCCTCGAAACAACTGTAAGACGCATTATCGTGTTATTTGTTCTTATTTATGTTGCTCCACTTTTCCATACTGAATACACTTTGTGTCACTTTGTGCTGTTATAACCGTAGTCTCCGTCATTGCTAATCTCGATCCTTCGATACGAGTTCAGCCTTGCATCCGTAAAAAAATGTCCTCCAAATTGAAAATTTCCCTGGCAACAGGCAACTGAGTTGACATCGCTAGAGGACGCCCAACTTTCGCCGTTCTATGAAAACTTTCCGTTGTAACAAAGTAATGAATCCAATATTTTATTATTAATATATATTTAAATTGATTATTCTAACCTAATTTTGCTAAAGAATAATAGAAATAATCCACCATAGAATTTAATTCTATTGGAATTTTTGTTTCTATGATTTAGTTTTATATCAAATATCAATTGATATTCATTGACTTTGAATTGTAGTTGAATAACCATTATCAGACGAAACCAAACAAAAATAGACTAAATAAATTGATTTATTTCTGTGTCTGTTGTATTATGATAAAATTCTTCCTGAATAACTTACAGAGCCTAGAAGTGTGACGACCGCCTATACCTAACAATGTTGGATCCATTCACTAAAACCAGACACCGACAGATGGCGTTGGTTTCAAATGCGAGAAATAGCCCCCTTTATAGAGTCCCTTTTATCTATAAAGGGACTCTGATGACAGATCAAAATCCAAAGTGTTGATATTAAAACTTATCCGAATTTAATGCAAATGAAATGACCGATATCTTTGAAAATAACTGAAGAATTAGTGGGAAATTTGGTTTAATAATTCCAACTGGTATATATAAAGAGTCACTAGATATTTACTGAGGTTGGGATAAGGATAGATTTATATTTTTAAAAGTATTATTTAACTTAATTTGGAGTTTGCTCAACTTTTGTTCAACCAAAAGTAATCAGGTTCATCACAGTAACATGAAATTCGGTATGACGTTTTCTTTTGTGGTACATTTCAGTTCTTTCGATTTTGTTTGCTTCAATTCTTACTGGGCTAACCCGTCTAGGGCTCTCCCTATGAATGTACCATGTTTTTTTAGAATAACTGGAAAATCGGAACAACTAGAAAATCTAAATTTAGCATATTCTTGTTTTCTGAAGAATATTTTATTTCACTCGATTTCTAACCGTATTGGGCCGGCCATAGAAATTCACTCGTTTTTGGAGCAAAACTTGAGAACCGAAGTATCTAAGTTTAGAAAGAAGTTATCGTATGCGGTATATCTTAGTACTTTGGATTTAAAACCTTATAGAGCTCCCCCTCCCCCCCCCCCGCCCATTCCTGGGCTCAATTAAAAGGAATGCACTCTTTTTTTTTTTTTTTTTCTTTCAATAACTCCAAAACTGGAACGCCTATGATGTCTAAATTTAATACATCATTGTCTTTTAGGGTAAATTTTATTTCGTTGGATTTTGAAGCTTCTCAGGCTAACCTGTCTTGGGTTCAACATACGAATGCAATCATTTTTCGTGAATAACTCGAAAATCGGAGTAGCTATAAATCTAAATTTAGTATATCATTTTCTTTTGGGGTATTTTATTATTTAGATTTTTAACCTTATTGGGCTAGCCAGTCATTGCATTAGGAATGCACTCGTTTTTGATGATTAATTCGAGAATCTGAATAGCTAAAAATTCCAAGTTTTGCATGCTATTGTCTTTTGCGGCATATTTCAGTTTTTCGATTTTGAAATGTATTCATTTAGCTCGTCCTGGATCCGAAATAATATTGCACTTCTTTTTTTAGAATAATTCGAAAACCGGTGAAGCAAGAAGACCTGAATGTAGTAGTATATAATTTTCTTTAGGGGTAAAATGTAGTAATTTCGAATATGAACCGTATTGGGGTTGCCCGACTTGGGCCTCTGTTCTGACACCATTCGTTTTCAGGGATGAACTCGAGAATCGGAGTAGCGATAAATTCCAAGTTTAGCATGTCGTTATCTTTTACTTGGTTCGTATATAAAACCTTACGGTGTAACCAGAGCTGAAAAAATATTTAATATATGATTATCTTTTGGGGAATATTTTATTTCCTTGGAGTTTGAAGCTTATGAAGCTATCTCTCTTTAGGCCCGCCATATAGCAATATACTCTTTTTTTTTAGAATAACTGAAAAACCGTAAAAGACAACAACATTCTAAACTTGAAATTTTCAGCTACTCCTGTTCCATAGTCATTTCCAAAAAAGAGAGTACACTCTTACGGCGGGCCCAAAACGGGCTAACGATAAAATTGAAAATCTAAAGAATTAAAATATACCACATAATACAATACCATATAATGCATTTAGACATTCAAACTGCTGCGGCTTTTGATTTATTTTCAAAAATGGATTTATTCCTATCACTGTTCCAAGACGGGCCAGTCCGATAAAGTTTTACATCCAAAGAGTTAAAATAAACCGAAAAAGACAACAGCATGCTAAACTTAATTGTACTACTTATTTTTTCCGTCCTCGAGTTATTCGCCAAAAACGAGTACATTCTAAACTGAGCCCAAAACGGGATTGCAAATTCAATGAGGTTCAAAATTGTAAGAATTTAAATGTACTCCAAGAAATTGGTATACTAAACTTTGATTTCCCAACTGCTATAGTTTTTGAGTTATTCTAGAAAAAAAAAAAAAAAAAATGAGTACATTCTTGTGTTGAGCCCAGGACGGGCTCTCTCGATGGAGTTCAAAATCGAAAACACAGAAATATATTACTAAAGACATTAACATGCTAAACTTGGAATTTTTAGTTTCCCCGGTATTCGAATTTAACGAATACGTTCATAAGGTGAGCGCAGTACGGGCTACCCGGATAAGATATAAATTTCTATGCAACAGAAGTGCTTTTGAAAATACATTAGAATTCAGAATGTTAGTAAGTATAAAATTACCTTATCAATAATATCTCTCTTAATCATTCAAACTCGCAATAATGTGGAATTATCAGTAATGCAAATTTGGTGAATACTCATTTTCATGTTAGGTTACCAGACCACAGTTGCATTGCCACAATTTCATAAACTCATATAAATCGCAGTTTCTAAATAAAAAAACAGTGCTTTTGTAATTTACATGCACGTTTAATAATTTACATATTGATTACATGAATTCGGATTTTAACAGTTAGTTAGTTCTCAATTGGTATTCCACCCTAGTTTCTGTGATTTGAATATTCATAATGAAAGAAACTTATTTACTGTAAATTTGTTTCGTATTTGAAGGATGTAATTCCTTATGAAAATCCAAGTTATCTCAGATAATATGCATTTCTTATAACATGTTTTCTAATCAGCCTGGTAATGTGGAGTTGCCGGAGTCCCTAGCCTTTTGGCTTTTACCTCCAATCTGAGTACAATATATGCGAACATGACATCATTTGAGCAGTAGAAGCACAGTGGCTAGAATAGATAGTGTGCCGACCGAAGCGAAAAACAGGTTCCCTAAAAACCGCCTACGCCAGACGGCGTTGGTCTCGAATAAGCGGTCGAAAACGGAGGAGTTAACATTGAAACTAATGGGAATTTAATTCAAACGAAATGATTGATATCTTTGGAAATAATTGAAGAATTTGTCTGAAATTTGGTATAATTATTGCAAGTGGTATACACAAAGAGTCATTTGATTTTCAGAGAGATTGACCTAGGGATATATCCATATTTTAAAAATTTTATTTAGCTTTATCTGTGGTCGTTCAAACATTTGAGATCCAAAATAATCAAATTCATTCATCACAGTAACGTGAAATTCGGTATGACGTTTTCTCTTGTGGTACATTTCAAGTCTTTCGATTTTGAATCTTATCGGGCTAGTCCGTCCTGGGCCCGCCATATGACTTTACTTTTTGGTATAACTCGAGAACAGGTGTATCTAAAAATTCGAAGTTTAGCATATGCTTGTCATTTGCTGTATATTTTAACTCTTTGGATTAAAAATCTTATCGGGTTAGCCCGTCCTGAGCCCAACAAGAGGAATATATCGTTTTTTGAGAATAACTCAAAATTCGGAGCATCAAGAATGTCTAAATTTAATATATCATTGTCTTTTGTGGTATATTATATTTCATCGCATTTCGAACTTTATCGGGCTAGCCCGTCTTGGGAAGAAATTTACTTGCTTTTCTTGAATGGAAAAATTTACTCGTCTTGGGAAGAAATTTACTCGCTTTTCAAGAATATCTCGATCAAACGAAGTGGCTAAAGAAAGTGAATTTTGTATATCATTTCGTTTTAGATGGATTTTAATTTAGATTTTGAACCCCATCGGGCTAACCCATCCTGAGCCCAACAAGAGGAATATATTATTTTTTGAGAATAACTCAAAATTCGGAGCATCTGGAATGTCTAAATTTAATATATCATTGCCCTTTGTTGTATATTATACTTCATCGCATTTCGATCCTTATCGGGCTAACCCGTCTTGGCCCGCCATAGAAATTTACTCGCTTTTCAAGAATAACTCGATCAAAAGGAGTAGCTAAAGAATGTGAATTTTGTATATCATTTCCTTTTAGATGGATTTTAATTTAGATTTTGAACCCCATCGGGCTAGCCCGTCCTAAGCCCAACAAGAGGAATATATCATTTTTTGAGAATAACTCAAAATTCGGAGCATCTGAAATGTCAAAATTTAATATATCATTGCCCTTTGTTGTATATTATACTTCATCGTATTTCGATCCTTATCGGGCTAGCCCGTCTTGGCCCGCCATAGACATTTACTCGCTTTTCAAGAATAACTCGATCAAACGGAGTAGCTAAAGAATGTGAATTTTGTATATCATTTCCTTTTGGATGGATTTTAATTTATAATATAGTATTCTCTTTTGGGATATATTTTAATTCTTTGGATTTTAAACTTTATTAGATTACCCCATCTTTGCCCAGCCTTAGGAATGCATTCATTTTTGGAAAATAACTCGAAAATTGGAGAAGAATTATCATTTACCAAACAATTAAACAATTACATTAGTTCTCCTTAGGGATTATATTTGAGAAAGTATTTTGTACTGTTGTGTAAACCCACATTCGATCGTCGACCCCCCCCCTTATCCTAGATCTTGCCTACGCTTATATGCAAGAGAATTAAATAATGCGAAACCAGTCCACGGTGCACTTTAAAGATTCATAGTAATATAGTGATTCGTACTACATAGTATAATAGAAAGAAAAGTCTTGTGACGGGATTTTTGGATGCTGAAATTCGCAGATTATGAAATGTTAAGCTATTTTTTAGCCTATTCGTCGAAATGCAAAATACAGTAATATGCTGGATGAATCGAATTAATACATTTTTCTAGGCAATTTTACACAGAACAGGCGATAATGGTATAGCTATAAAAACAGCCCTTTTTAATCCAAATATAGATTTTCAACGTCAGTTACAACAAACATCAAATGAGTGAAAGCTTGCTGCTTACAATTTCGAAAAATCTTTCTTTCTGAGTGGGTCCATCCTGTCCAATTTTAGAACGAAAAAGAATATTGTACAGGTGACGGTTCTTAGTAAAAACAAATTCGATCTCAGATGACCAATGTGCTAATGAGATACTTCCTATTGTATCTAGAGGCCGACCCTGAAGGCAGTACAAAATGCCCTTCCCTGGTGTTCTACCCATTTCCAGAGCCCCCGCTGATTTGCGGATCTTTTGAGCATTGTTCGTGTAAGAGATGTGGCAACTTGCGGAAACGTATGTAAAGGAGACGTGCCTGTCGAAATAAAATAGCGGTCAATTACATGTCCACCCTCAATCGAAATTCTTATCAGCGCTATCTTTCACCGTACAAAGAGACAGCACTTGTAGGCAGACCCCAGCTTGTTCTAATGTTCAAGCGGCAATGGTGTTTCATGTTTTTCTTCCAAATTCACAGGGCCACCCACAGGCATTTTTCCTAGTAGACGAACATATGAGATAAAACAAAATATTTGCCAGACATTCTCATACATTCTTTTTTAGGTTTACATGGTAATATGTATCAAAATGCAAAACAAAAATTTGGTTTTAAAGCATTCGTTCAAGTTATTCATATAATGCTTTTAAAAGTTATTGAAAAATTTCAATTTCAAGTAAATAAAATCAATACGTGCGGTCCAAATTTCTGCTAAAGAAATAAAATTATCTTCGTAAAAAACAGAATACCACTCAAAATACTAATATCGACCGGTTTCGAAGGCATAAAACCTTCTTCGTCAGATCACGCAGAACCGCAACCTTCACTCGTACTCCCAGTGCACCGACCCAACATCCGTGGACAAATTTCGCACTTCTTAGCTCATTTGCATATGGATGTAACTATGTATTTAGGACACAAGGGGGTCGACGATCGAATGGAGTTTATAGTACAAAATTCATTTTTTTAAAATATAGACTATTTTGAGAACTAATGTAATTGTTCGGCAAATGAGGTTTTTTACCACACATCCTATCTCCCATGCCTACGCCACTAATTATAATTATATATACGCCGAAAATATTAAATTCTACCCGAAATGGAAATTATATACTAAATTTGAATTTTCTATCTGCTCCAGTTTTCGGGTTATTCTAAAAAAATGAGTCTATTCCTATAGCAGGCACAGCACGAGCTAGCTGAATGAAGTTCAAATTCGAAAAAATGAAATATATCACAAAAGACAATAGCATGCTAAATTTGGAATTTTTAGCTACTCCGGTTCTCGAGTTATTCATCAAACACGACATTCCTAAGACGGACTCAAGACGATGTGGTTCAAATTATAAATTATGATAAACTCCAAAAGAAATTGATATACTAAATTTGAATTTTTTAGCTGCTCCAATTTACGAGTTATTCTCGAAAAATGAGTACATTACCACTCTGTCGGGCCCAAGACGGGCGAGTCTGATAAGGTTCAAAATCCAAAGAAATAAAATATACCCTAAAAAACAATGATATACTAAATTTAGATATTCTAGCTGCTACAGTTTTGGAGTTATTCTTAAAAAACGAGTACATTCTTTTTGTTGGGACCGGGACGGGCTAGCCCGACCATGTTTTAAATCCAATGAGCTTAGACATGCCGCAAATGACAACGATATTCTAAACTTGAAACTTTTGATACTCCGGTTCTAGAGTTATTCCACTGAAAAAGTGAATTTCTAAGTCGGGCCCAAAACGGGTTGGCCCGATACGGTTCAAAAACAAAGGAGTTAAAATATTCCCCAAAAGATAAGGATGTACTAAATTTATATTTTCTAGTTTCCCTGATTTTCCAGGTATTCTAAAAAACGGGTCCATTCCTATGTCGGGCCCAGGACGGACTACCCCGATAAAGTTCAAATCCGAAGAAACTTTGAAATACCCCAAAAGCCAACGACATGTTAAATTTGGAATTTTTAGCTATTTCGGTTCTCGTCTTATTTTTCAAAAACTAATGCATTTTTCAGCGGATCCAAGACGGGCTAGCCCGACGAGCTTCAAAATCTAAATTAAAATTTATCCAAACGGAAATGATATACTAAATTTATATTTTTCAGCTACTCCGATTGATCGATTTATTTTTTAAAAGCGAGTAAATTTCTATGGCAGGCCCAAGACGGGCTAACCCGATACGGTTCGAATGAGGTGAAATGTAATATACTCCAAAGGACAATGACATATTAAATTTATACATTCTAGATGCTCCGAATTTTTAGTTATTCTCAGAAAACGATATATTCCTTTTGTTGAACTCAGGACGGGCTAGCCCGATAAAATTTTTATCCAAAGAGTTAAAATATACAGCAAATGGCAAAGATATTCTAAACTTCGAATTTTTAGATACACCTGTTCTCGAGTTATACCGCAAAAACGGGTGAGTTTCTAAGGCGGGCCTAAAACGGGTTAACCCGGTACGGTTGAAAATTGAAAGAATTAAAATACACCCCAAAAGAAAACGATATATTAAATTTAGATTTCCAAAGTTCTCTGATTTTCGAGATATTCTCTAAAACCAGGTAATGTCCTATGGCGGGCCCAGGACGGGCTAGCCCGATATGCTTCAAAACCGAAAGAACTGAAATGAACCACAAGAGGAAAAGTCATAACGAATTTCGCGTTACTATGATAAATGAACCTGATTATTTTGGACCTCAAATGTTTGAACGAACACCAGATCAAGTTAAATAAAATTTTAAAAATAAGAATATATCCTTAGCTCAATCTCTCTGAAAATCAAATGACTTTTTGTGTATACCACTTACAATAATCACACCCAATTTCACACAAATTCTTCAGTTATTTGGTAAGATATGAGTCATTTCATTTGCAATAAATTCCCATTTGTTTCAATGTTAACTCCTCGCCTTTAGACCGCTTATTCGAGACCAACGCCGTCTGGCGGAGGCGGCTTTTCAGGAACATCTCCCAGCATTGGGAGGTATAGGCGGTCGGCACATTATTAGTTCTAGACACTGTACCTGCGGTATGCTGCAATTGCCGGGGTGTGCACCCCGCGAATTATAGACTCTGTCCGGCAAATCCTATTAACAGACTCTCAAAAAGTAAAAAAATTCCTGAGACTGAGCATGCTTCAGAGTAAGCCCCCCCCCCCCCCAAGTTCCAAAAACAGACGATTTCCACGGTTGAAGACTTCCCGGACACTCTCACTAAAGAAACTGAAACTCATAGCAATAACATTCAACAGCCCACTTTTTCTTACGCAAATGCGACCAAATTCAAGAAGAGCAGACCCCCCCCCCCTCCTCACAATAAGGAGGCCAGCAACAAAAATCCGCCTGAAATTAATGACTTTTTCACCCTGTTTAATGAAATTAAATGTCTGTTCAACGAAATTAACTTCGCAAACGCTTTTAATTTTGTAAAATCCTTGAAATCCAACCTTTCCAATGCCAATGGGCCGATGGACAAAATCTCCCTGATCTTCAACGCATTTCAAATGCAGTGAACTCAGTGAAACTGCTACTTTTGCATTGTGGTGATTTCTCTTGCTTTTGCTTGGGCGTGTTATATTTAGTTACGATAGAACACGTCGGGCTAAGCTTACTTTACGCCTTGTTGTGGAAAAAACACTTTCAGTTCATCCAGATTAGTGTCGTCGATATTTCATCCCAAGGCTAATATAGGCTCATCGCGCGGCACAAGGGTCAGACCAAGGGGTCATTTTTGTGATGGATGTGCATAGGACTATTACGCGTGTGGAGGACTTGTTCATTTCGCCAGTGGAAGCAAAGGGATTTCAAGCCTGGAAGGACTTAGTGTTCAAGCATGGTGGATACACGTGCGAGCAGTATGCTGCGGAGCCAGTGAAGACGGATGTGGATCTTTTGAGAGACTGGAGAGGTAGACATGGCTGGAAACAGCTTATGATGGACAACGGTGTGGATTATACTGAACTTCGGTTCAATATGGACAGTGTAAAGATTGTGGAACCAACTGCCGTGAAAATGGCGCAACAAGGAGTGTCAGCCAAGCACGTGTTACAGCGGGCGAGTAAAGAAAAGAAGAACTGGGCCGAGATCATGGATGACCAGGACCAGGATCAAGGAGAGACTGTTTCTTCATCGGAGGACGAGGATACCCCAAGTGCGGTCGGCTACGCGGCAGCCTACATCAAGACCCTGGGATATGATAGCGACCAGTTAAAGAAAGACTCTGCTGAGTGGAAAATATACAGCCACTTCAAGATTTACGACTGGATCATCGCCAGACTTGAAGAGGAGCTGGAGGAAGCCGGGATCGACTTCGATCGAGCCAAGATGATCAGGACAATACTATCAGGTACCATTTCTGATTCCAATCTGCTAGCCAGCCACCCTAATCTTAGTACTTTAACTAATAGGAAATCTTACAATCTTGTATATGATATATATAGAGATAGAAAAACTAAAACAGAGGACGAGTTATATCTTAAATTTAAACACGAAATGTTTAGTAATCTTGAAGGGTATATCACCCAGCCTAAAAGCAAAAAGTTAAAAACTTCTGATAGTAGTAAACCCTCTACTTCTAAACTAAAATCCCAGGATATCCAAACCAAAAATAAATTTAGCAAATTAAATGACAATGAAGTCGAAATGACTGAGGCGCCATCCCCCCCTAAGGAAAAAGTCTCGTCCTTCTATGTGGACTCCACAATTAATTGGGGAGCCCTCATAGAGGACTTAAACAAGTTTTTAGAGTGCAAAGTTCAGGGTCTTCTCATGGGAAGAGTGATCCGGATCACTCCTGGGTCCGTTGAGGACTACAGGCGTGTGCAGGCTCACTTAACCCGTGAGGGGATTCCTTTCAGTTCATTAAACCTCAAAACGGATAGGCCGAGGAAGATAGTAATAAAGGGCTTGCCCACTAATACCAGTATTGAGGAAATAAAAAAAGAGCTTGCCGCGCTTGGTTTTAAAATTGTTAGAATCACGCAGCTAAGGAATAGGCGTGATAGGACCCCCCTCCCCATCTTCTTGGTTGGACTTGTGCCGACGGAGGGATGGGCGAGGATTTATGAAGTTAAATCCCTGGTTTCCATGCAAATCAAAGTTCAACTTTTTAAGGCGAGAGGCCATAAAATGTGCTACAATTGTCAACTTTGGAACCCTCATTCTGACCAGTGTACCCTCCCTCCCCGCTGCCTTAAATGTGGCGAAGGTCATCCCACGAGAAACTGCACAAAAAATAGGGACATCCCGGCGAAATGCGCCAACTGTTCAGGATCCCACCCTGCCAATTTTAGGCACTGTCCCCAAAACCCCTGGTTTAGGAAAAAAACGCAGGAATTGAAAAAGGTACAAAAATCTGCTAAAACTTCACCCACCCTTGGCGAGGATAACTTTCCCCCCCTCCCCACTAATATAACCTACCCTGTGCAGGAAGAGCCGGCAAGTGCCGAAACGGTAGGAGGAACTACTGGCGAGCACGTAGCCCATACTCAACCTGTATCAGACAAAATCCCTCAATCTGCAAATGCAAATGCTTTTCTAGAGTTTCTAAGTCTGTACAAAGAGGTAGAACAATACATTGATATTAATAAACTCAG
Organism: Amaurobius ferox; assembly: GCA_951213105.1. Classification (NCBI taxonomy): domain Eukaryota; kingdom Metazoa; phylum Arthropoda; class Arachnida; order Araneae; family Amaurobiidae; genus Amaurobius; species Amaurobius ferox. The sequence goes on from OX578155.1 coordinate 86,262,344, forward strand.
CAGTATCTTAAAAGATGTAGTTAAAATTCTCAAAGGCGACGAAGACGCAATGACAAAAACTTTCCAAATCGTCGAAATGATAACTAGAGTCATCAAATCCCAAACCCCCCAAATTTAAGTTTTTAAACTTTGGCCGGCTAGCAGAGAAGTCTCAGTGTGGATTTCCCTCATCACTTGTTCAGCCATTGAACTCATTCCCACCTGCCGCACATACCGCGAAGATTGTGAACAGTCTATCCCACGTGCCTCATCATGTTGCATACGGACTTCCCAACGTGCCTCATCACCTCGACGCAGTGGCGCCAGCTCTTACGACGACGCCCCGCCCATCAGGGGTTGTTCTTCATCAACGAACTTTTATGTGCATACAAGTAATGTCAAATCTACACCACAAGTAATCATTCAACACAGAAGATAGAGGCGGCAACGCCAGGTGCTTCATCAACGACGACGAACGAGATGTAGCCTTGTTGTGTACGGCTTCTTGCCATTTTACTGTGCTGTTCGAACTTGGATTGCCACACGTGTTTTTCCCACATGGTTGTGCTTTTCGTGCTTTGAAAACTCCTCCCCCTGCTCTGCTGCCCTATTCTGATTGGTAGTTGAATCCCTGTCCTTCTGAAATTATTTTTTGCATTATCATCTTTTTCTGGCTGGTTCTCATCGTACTAATGGTAATAAGCACTTGTCTCTCACCTCAATTAATGTAAAACTCAGCTATTTATTTCACCCTGGAGATACAGCCAACTTTATGCCTAGGCGCTCCAAGAGCTCACCCAGAAATCAGTCAGTCTGCATCTACCAGAAATAAACATATAGTACACTTTCTAAAATCTAAACTTTTATTAAGCATGCTGCAAAGCACCGGGATTTTAAATTGTCCATTTCAAGTCAGTGAGTTGCCCGAAATGGTAGCAGCTCACAAGATATTAAAATTGAGGACAAATTCAATAACTGCTCTATTTCAAGTGCCAGCCGATTAGAAAAAATAATGCCATATATCAAGCGGCAATATTTAACTGCCGAAGATATCTTTTGAGGTTGTTTTATACTTCTAAAATCACAGTATTTAGTGCCCTCAGCTCTGTTTTCAGCCAACTTTACAATCTTATCTCCATCAACCAATCTTAAAAATAGGATACTGTTGTTCAAGAGCTGTCATAAGAGAGAAAAGATGAAACATAAACTGTGGTTCCAGAGCTACGACGATATCATTTCCACGGTTTCGAGTGTCAGTACTGATGTCCACATCTCTTTTGTCAGCCAACATTACAATCTTCTGTCCATCAACCAATCTCTCTTTGCAAATCGGACACTGTTGTTCAAGCATTGTCATGAGAGAGAAAGGATGCGGTAGAGTAATAAAAAACAAGTTAATAAGCAAAGTATATAGACTATATAAGTATACTAATTTATTAAAAAGTCACATTTATGTCACCCTGTGTTTGACCCGATTTTGTCGGATTTTGGATATGTCAAACCGAACATATTCCTGAGGTGAAACTCATTGACAAAACTTCTGTTGCAATTTTGTCCATGTCTTACACCAATTAGTCTATAATGAAATGAAAGAGTGAAGATGAAGGTTTGCAGTAGGTTGGCGAAAATCAGAAAACCATAAATTGTCTGATATCGCTTAAACGGCGAATCATATATCCAACAGGTTTCTGGTTTCTCCAAAATAGACTGTAAATACTGTAATCCTGTATCTCAGTTACTGCAGGTGGTTAATCTATTAATCTGATAGAACCGTATGACGTATACTGCTGAGAAACAAAACTGAAATGCATCTTCTGGCCTCGCGAACAACACTCCCCTTGCAAAACTGGGAAGCCCCCCCCCCCCCCCGAATTTAAGCGTAGAGCAATCCTGGGTTCACGTTACAGGAAATACTGCCTGTACTTCTATTTTCTCTCTCTGCCGTCCTCATTTCAAAAGACTCCAATAATCACACCCAATTTCACGCAAATTCTTCAGTTATTTCGAAAGATATCAGTCATTTCATTTGCAATAAATTCCCATTTGTTTCAATGTTAACTCCTCCGCTTTAGACCGCTTATTCGAGACCAACGCCGTCTGGCGGAGGCGGTTTTTCAGGAACATCTCCCAGCATTGGGAGGTATAGGCGGTCGGCACACTATTAGTTCTAGACACTGTAGTAGTAGTATGAAAACTAAGAGCGCCCCATAGGCCAGACCTTCCAAGGAAGGGGTGCTTAAGAGTTACGGTGCTGTCCTCAATTTTATTTTTATTTTTTTATTTTTTTTTATTTTATTTTTTTTAGAGGAGCAACAACCAGGGGGGGAGAGGAAGCCTGTACCTAGTAGATACACCAGTTCCAAGTGAGTTAAGGCTTGAGATCATTTTAAGATAAGTGCTAGCAAGAATATAAAACAGTGCAGATGTGGAAGGCAAATAAATTAAAAACGTTATTTAAGGAGGTTCGTATAGAATAGACCGAGGTCGCTTCCTATGCAGCCTCGGGTCGTAGTCAGGGAGAGTGAATAAAGTTTCGTTATTGATACTGGAGAGATTTCTGAAGAATTTTTTGGCGTGCTTACGAATAGTCGTTTTAATTGTCTTAATCTACATCAAGCATACAGGAGAATGGGATTGATAATAGACTTATACAGAAGAATTTTATTTTTAATCTCAAGATGACTGGAAAAAAGCAGGTGCCCGAGGGTGCCCACCAGTTTCCTCGATTTTTTTAAGATGTGATTAAAGTGCTCTCGCCAAGTAAGTCGGCTGTCCAGATGGACGCCGAGGTATTTGACCGAGCGGGCGAAGCATACGGGAAGGTTGTTTATCATGATGAAGGGGGGGGGGGATCCTTTGGCCGGAAAAGAAGATAGCCTGCGATTTGACGGGGTTGATTTTTATTTTCCATTTGCTGTAAAATTTTTCCAGAGAGCAGATGTGCTTTTGCAGGTGGGCATGGAGATAGTTGAAGTTGCGATGTTTTCTAATCAGATTCTAAACACATAATTTAGAGCAATAAATTTGAAAAGAAGTAGGTGGTAAATTGAAATAAGCAACAATTCCTGCTATATAAACATAACACAATGAGTGGGCGTGGTCTAAGTATAGGCTATACAGTGCCTGTAATTTATATATTGGATATTGTTAAAGCCGAATATCTTTCGTAAAATCAAAGATTCTACTAATTTGAATGTATGAAACCATAGCCCACGCCAAAATAAGGGATATTTCCGTTGCTTAACAACAGTATATTTTTCCTCAAATTAACTTTTAGTTTGGAATTAATTTTATGACGGGAAACTGCTATTATTAATATCTCTGCAAAAGGTTTTTATTATTGTTCAAACCTAAGCAAGTTTACCTTCAATAAATCTAAAATAATCAAATGAATTTGAAAAGCATACAATCTGCAATTTTATTCCAGCAAATATAAAACCTAAAGCTTCTTTCAAAAAAAAAATATCACCATATAAAATAATAAAGTAGTGCAATTTGTGCAATTCAAATGCAAGAGATATCATTATGAGAGAAATAAAAAATGATTTTAACATTTATGCCAGTAACCGTTTTGAGAATGAGAAAAGAGCGTGAGAGAAAGGAGCAAGTAGATAGCAAGATCTAATCTAAGAGTTAACATTAGTATTTATATATAAGTTAATGTTGCTTGTAGATGAGCTTGAATATACGTGAAATCTAGTTTAAAAATACGGAATTTCAGAACTGTATTTTGGCTAATTGCGGGGCTGCAATGACGGAGATAATAATTTCCAGTACAACGTATATTAAAATCAAAGAATATATTTCTTAATAGAAATTCATGTAAAAGTCCGAAAAGCACATTTTTACTTACTCATACTATTGTATAGAGAAACATAGATATGGTCAGGATCTCCGAAATGACGGGGAAGGGGGTTCGAATGCTGAATTGTATTTTCCCAACATAGACGCCGCTGTGGAAAACTAATATAAATTCTTCACATTAAGCTAATATATAATATTTCCTAGTAAATTTTCACTCTTTGATGAAAAGCATCTTAACATTCTGAACACATTTTAAATACATTTGGAAATATGTTTGTTTAACCATAACTCAAGAACTAATATTAGAGTTCCAAGAGCTAATATTTATATTATAAGTTAATAAAATTGGAGAAAATCTTCATTGATTGATTGATTTGACAGAAATTATTTTATGAAAGGGGATAAATTTTAAATTAACTTTAACAAATGTAAATCACTATACCAAGCAAATCAGTGTAATTAAGAAAATATAAAAAGTACAATTTCTTAATGGATGTAAATAGTATTTTCAGTGTATTACATAGTTTTTCATTTCCATCAACTCATTCACTAAAATGATGTTTGTAACATACAATCTAAATATACGTGACATATAGTTTAAAAATACATACTTTCACAACTAAGATTTAGTAAATTACGGGACTGCAAGTATGTAAATCATAACTTGCTGTACATAGCATCCAAAAAGTACCAATGATCACATTTCTTCATAATAAATTATGAAATATCCTACTTCAAATTTACATATTCAGCAGTGAATCGTAGTCCCCGTTACTAACAAAATACAAGTATGGCAAGTTGTACTAATAAAACTTTAGCATTTCAAAAATTATTGAGCCAGTATATTGAAATATCATACGTTTTTCTTCGAAAATTAGCAAGACGATTTTATTCGAATAATATTAAATAAACAAGGTTAAATAAACAAGGTTAACATATGAAAAGTGACACCAAATACTATGATTTTTGCAGCATAAAACAAACCGAAATTTGCTGAAGTCATTCGCCATCTAGCGGATTTTTTCGCAGTTTGGTACTACCGCTTAATATACGACATTTTTTTCAAATCGACGGGTATACAGCATACGGGGCGGGGCCACTGCTAACCTTGCCTACTATTTTATTATCAGTAAACTGCCATCAGTATGGCAGTTTGCTATTGTATAATATATCTGAGAATTTGTTTAAACACGACATTTATTAAAATTTTATTTTCTATAAAATGTTCTATATGTTTATTTATGGTAGATGAATATACCATTAGAATATATTTATAAAAGTTGGGTCTGAGTGTCTCCTTTCTTACATGATATCCAACAACGAAAATATCCGCACCGACCATTCTTCCTCTGTATTCCCCGTTATCTACAACGCTACTTTTGTTCCAGAAAATTTGTAACCACACTAGCTATAAATAGACCGCTAGACGATGTTATTTAACAGCAAGAACAAAGTTGTTTTCTTCCTAATAGTGCATGTTTTGTAAATTATATATATATCCATCATTTTTTCAAACATTATTTTATTTTGTGTAATGCATTAAAGTTAAAACTTGTCATGTGTCTATCTACTGTTTGCAGGTCAGCTTAATGTCAAGTAGTAAATTATTCATGGAAATTATATATATATATAATTCTATGTTTATTGGGAAAGCCGTAGTTTTAAAATTAGTTAAAAATGCTGACAGATGGCGCTATATGCTGTAGTTACAGTAAGGATCTCTATTCATGGTGTCCCAGAAAGATTGAAACAGGCTTTCATTCTTTTCCTGTTGGAGATAAGTGGGCAATGTAAATTGTAAAAATGTTGAAAGTAAGGTAGGAAAGAAGACTATGTTAATGAAATAGTCCTCCCATTCATTTTCAAAAAGTTACATTATTTAAATTTTTATACAATCTCTTAGACAAATTTGGTTAATCAGAAAATTTTTATTTTCAAAGCAAGAAGATCACTAAAAAAACCGCATATCTGTATCTCTAAAATTGAGCGAGTTATATTTAATTGAAAATTGAACATTGGGAATAGGGACCCTATATCGCGCGTTGATCGACAGTTCATGAAGTGCCTAGCGCAGTGCGCTTTTATCTTCGATCTGTAGATACATGTATGTTTCTTTGTAGTTATTTGTTTGAGCAGAAAGTCTCTGAGATAAGCATAAAAAGTTCATAAAACCAGAAAGTCCGCTCTTGTGCGAATGATCAGTGCAGAATGTGAAGAAAAGCAAATGATATGTCAGTGAAAAGAGGGCAAAGTTTTGCCGGTAGATGGCAGTTGTAATCCAATACAATCCGAAGCCAGCCAGAAGAAATCGAAATTAAATCTGGTAGGTTTGCTGTGTTTGCAGTTCAGATCATATTCTTCCACTTCGATTCGCAACCTTGTCGTTAAATGTCGTAAAATGACTGAGAAGACGTGATTTTGATTCGCTCTGATTGTTACTATGAGATCGCGTGTGAACGCACCTCCGGTCCATGAGTCGCCACCTTCTAACATCCTTATTCCCCCTGATCATGCTACAGGAGGGGTAAACAACATCTCCAATATTCAACATGAGGAATCGGTTGAAATGACAGACTGGAGCATCGAGGAAGCAGAGTACCATGCCAAAGTCTCTGCAAATATGGATCCCAGGATGGAAGCAGCAAGGCTGAGAGATGTCATAAATGAGGAAACATTCCTGATGAGGAAATCTGATAACATCGCCGATAAGGAAAGGCTGATTGAGATCATTGATAAATGTGAAGCTACCCTGACCAAGCTCATTGAAACTCACAATCTACCAAGATATGGTGAGTCCTGTCGGAGACTTTCCTCCGGCAGTTATTCTTTGTCTCCTTGCTCCCCTGACCACACTTCTACCTCCAAATTGCCAGGCATAAGCAAACTCAGTGTAAATAGATTAGTTAATCAAAATACTGCTAAAAAACACCCTAGAAGCTTAGATGAAGAAGGCTTTCAAAAGCCCCAAAAGAGACACACTGCTAGTCTCATTTCAGCAACTCTAATTGATCATCCCTCTACTTCACAAATTGTAAATAGTTCAAATAAATTCCTAACAACTACTGAAACTGAAGTAAATGATAAATCTATTGATGAAGCTCCTAAAAAGGGACGTCGTCCTCCCCCTTTTTTCATATCAGTAACTACAAACTGGTCGCAGCTTATTGCAGACATTAAGAAAATTGTACCTAATATAAACAACAAACTAACTGGATCAGGAGATTTTCTCAAAGTGCATGTAAATACTAGAGAAGATTACATGAAAATTCAAAACTTCTTAATTATAAACAAGGTGGAATTCAAGTCGTATCTGCTTGATGAACAAAAACCCCTAAAAATTGTTATAAGAGGACTTCCAATCTGCACTGAAACAACGGCTATTGCACGTGAATTAGAATGTTTGGGTCTCAAACCCATAAGTGTCACACAGTTGGCCAGAGGCCCAAAATCTAGCAGAGTCAATATGCCGTTTTTTTGCGCGCAGATTTCCAAAACTCCAATAAATGAATAAATCTATAAACTAACTATCTTTTTCAGTGTCATAATTAAAATAGAAAAGTACAGAGGGCCAAAACAAGTCACTCAATGCTTCAGATGCCAATCATTCTTTCACACCAGCAATTCATGTCATCTTCCACCAAACTGTGTGAAATGTGCTAAACCGCATCTGACGAAAGAATGTACCAAAACCTATGAAGCTCCATGCAAATGCATAAATTGTGGAGGAGACCATCCAGCCTCATATCGCAATTGTCCTAGATTCCCTAAACTCAAAACTACTTCTCCCGTGAATTCCACCTTCGTTAAAAAGCTTGTGAACCCACAGAGGTCATATGCCAATGTCACAGAAGGGCGTAGTGAGGAACCCAAAAAGACATTCAATGTCAATCCAAAATTAGCAGCACCCACAGGAGCCAACGATAATATTCAAGCTGCAGATGACTTTCTTAGCTATCTCTTCAGATTCGAAGACAGGTATGGTATGGACATTACTAGTAGGGCATTCAAAAATGCCCTTCCTGCCATGAGGTCAGCTCCGACCGAAATAGATAGAGTTAACATAATTTACGAGAACGTTTTTGCTCTCGTTAGCCAAGGTTAGCCCCCCTCTTTTGGCCATGGTTGTGCCGTAGAATCTTGAAGGATCTTACCATTGGCATTTGGAATGCCAATGGACTTAAAGGTAAAATCCAGGAAGCTAGGGACTTTAGTATAAATAATAACTTAGATCTGTTTGTTCTTGGTCCAAGAGACCCATTTCAGTCCAGGGAAAAACTGTAAAATTGCTAATTATGATTTTTAAAATGACGACAGGCATCATATTAGCAATCGTCCTTCGGGAGGTACTGCTATTTATATTAGAATTAAGATCAATCATTCTCGTCTTCCCACTCCTCCTCTTCAAGATGGTGAGGCTACTGTTGTGGAACTAAACTTATCTAAAAATCCAACCCTGACCATTGCGTCTGTCTATTTCCCTCCCAGTTCTAAAGCTGGTCCTGTCCTTGCTGATTTAAATACCCTCTTCAAAATTTCGCCCCATGTAATAGTTGCTGCTGATTTTAACGGTAAAAGCCAAGCCTGGGGTTGTCCTCGAGTTGATGTTCGAGGTTCCAAGCTTAAGCGCTGGGCCGACGAGCACAACTATGAGATTGTAGCTCCAGGTGAATCCACCCGTCTTAATAACGTAATTGATTTTGCCATCACCAGCAACATTCCTTATACATATTGCATGGAGGCATTTAATGAACTTGCTTCAGATCATCTCCCATTAATATATACTCTTGAACTGAATAAATTTGATCTCAGGTTCACTGCTAAATTGAAAACTGATTGGACAGAGTATAAGAACATTCTTGCAAGTGAAACCCCGCCCCCTCCTGTTGCTAGCTCCACGGACCAATTGGACGCGGAGGTAGAAAAATTTGAAGATATGCTTCGTAATGCCTACTCCGCGTCCTCTCGGCCCAAGGAATCTAAAGTTGATTTTTACAGGTTGCCACAGGACATCCGGGAGATGATCAGAGAAAGAAATAGGCTTCGTAGAGCTTGGCAGGCCAGCAGAGATCCGTGCCTTAAGCGTGAACTTAATTTCTCACGAGCCCAGGTGAGATCACGTCTTAAGGCTTATTCAAGTGCACGGTGGAACACTTATCTTGAGTCCCTAACGACTAAAGACAACACTATTTGGAGGGCTACCTCACTCTATCGTAGGCATAAAGCACACATTCCGACCCTTGAAGGTCTAAATGGAAGGGCCATCTCTAACACACAAAAGGCTGAACTGCTTGCAGACAGTCTTAGAAGCCAGTTCGAACCACATCATGATGTCGTCGATGCCAGAACGGTATCGATTGTTGATCCCAAGGTTGAACAATTTCTCTCTACACCTACACCTAGAACTATGACTGATGTAACTTATGCTGAATTTCTTCCCCGTATTCAAAAACTGAAAAAGAATAAAGCTCCTGGGAAGGACCTTCTCTCCCCTAACATGTTAAAAAATCTTCCTAATCTTCTTAAAAGCTATCTTGCAAAACTCTTTACTCTTCTCTTGCATTTTAACTACTTTCCGAAGGCTTGGAAGGTTGCTATTGTTGCTCCCATTCCCAAGCCTGGTCTTAATCTTACTTTACATGTCAACTATAGGCCTATTTCTCTTCTTTCCTGTCTCTCTAAGCTTTTTGAGTATGAGATATTACGGCGTTTGGATGAGTTCTGCGACCTGAACAACATTCTGATTCCTGAACAATATGGGTTCAGGAAGAAGCACTCTACTGAGCACCAGCTTCTTCGGGTCGTGGAACTTATTCATGAAGCTCGTAGCATACATGAAAGTACATCTATAGTCTTTATTGATATCCAAAAGGCGTTTGATAAGGTGTGGACAAATGGTCTGTTATTCAAGCTTATCAAGCGCTCTTTTCCTCCTGACTTAATTAAAATTCTTCACTCGTACCTTACAGAGCGTAGCTTTGTGGTGCGAGTCTCTAACTTTCTTTCCTCTCCCAGGAATATTCTCAGCGGGGTCCCTCAAGGTTCTCTTGTTGGACCCAGATTGTTCAACCTTTATATTAATGATATTCCACGTTCCCCCGGTGTCTCCCTTAGCCCTTACGCTGATGACACGGCCCTTATCGCACAACATAAACAAACACATATCGTGCACAATATCCTGCAAATTTATCTGCAAGACATGACGCAATGGCGTATAAAAGTTAATGTCAGCAAGTGTGCAGCAGGTATCTTCCCGCTCCCTAGGGATCCCCCAAACACTAATTTAATACTCAATAATCAGCCTATTCCCTGGCAAACTTCTTATAAGTACCTTGGAGTGTACTTAGATTCAAAATTATCATGGAAGCAACAGGATTCAAGGAGTTTCCAAATTACGAAGTTCCCAGGCAGCCGCAAACTGCCTTTATACTTCAAACTTAAGGGGGGGGATAGTAACAAAAGAAGACTTTACATAAACGAAGGTTCAATTAAGAAACGGGCAGAGCTCTTCGAAACCTGTTGTGACAAGTCACAGCAGGAATCTGACGAGTCGCATAATTTGGAAAAGGAGGATTTAAATTTCCTCGAAGGAAGAGAGGGGGGGTCGAGCAGTGCTCCGAAGAGCACCGGCCTTGAATCGATGAAAAGCTGCGTGCACAACACGCGGAACAGGGACAACCTAGCAGTTAAACAGACTTGCCCAACAACCTAAGCAAGGGGGGCTGACCTACAGAGTCAACGGGGAGGCCGTTTAAGGCGGCATACAAAATACTTATTCTATCTAAGTTATCTTCGGCAGCTCTTAAGAGGGGGATGACTTTGGTGTAACATTCATGAATGTGTTTAGGGGGAAAGTAGCTCCTATAACCACACAGCATACCAATAATTTCTTGATTTAGATCATTTTTCTCTTTTAGTTCTTTAGAATTTGGCTGGTTAGTAGTTTTGGCTTTTTCTACCGGGCGGGAGGGGAGCTCAGGAAAATCTTCCGGGTTATTTTGAAATGCCTTTGCATATGAAATATTTTTATTTGTATATTTTGAAATAAATTTATTGATTAGATTTTGATTTGTATTTATAGGGGGCCTAGGCTTCGGTTTCGGGAATTTAGGGCAGCCACGATAGCTGGCAGGGTGGGCGCCGCCACAATTGGCGCACTTGCAGGGGGTACATTTGGATTTAAGACATTCATATGATTTATGGGGGCCTGCGCATTTTACGCATTTAGGGGGGAGAAAACATTGATTAGAAGAATGATGAAATGTTTGGCAGGAAAAACACTGGCTCGCTTGAGCTCTACCTCTATATCTCTCAATTTTTACTTCTAGTCCTAACATTATTTTAATTTGATATATTTGGACAGTCTCGGGAGTTTTGGGGCACTGTACATAGAACAGGGGCATTAGTTTTTTGTTGGTTTTGGGGCCCTTAAATAACTGGGTAACATTATTGAACTTAATTTTATTATATTTTAGTTCCGCCTTAATGGCTTCAATATCTGTTGGCACGGGGAGTTCCCTAATAACTACCTTTAGAGGTTTTTCTTCGTTTAACAGGAAGGTTCTATAAAATATCTTATCATCATTTAACTTGCGCTGAATAGCAATGTATTCTTCCCTACAATTGACTTGGAGTTTAACAAGCTCTCCTCTCAGGTTGCCCTGAAGGGAGGGGGGCGAGGTTTTTTAGTTCTGCAATATAACTACGCCAATTTGGCGAGGGTACGATGAAAAAGGGCGGGGGGGGTTCTTTCTTCGGAGCATCACTAACATTATCGCCATCAGGCGCCGGAACCTCAGGTTCGAGGTATCTTTTTTGGACAACTTCAAATCCCTCATCGTCTAACCTGGGGTGTTTTTTATTCTTTATAAAATCATCACATTCATTTTCATTAAGGGGGGGGGGAGGTTTGCAGATTTACAGCTCATAGGATTTATTACACTCGCCACTTGGGTGGCTTGACTAGAACCAGGCTGGTGACCGATACAAGAGGCGAAGGCAGGAAAAGGAATACTCCCGTGAGAAGAACTCACGGGGGGGCTCACCAATATCAGCAGACGAGGAAGTATCCATTTGATTGTTCCTATTATTGACCAAATATGCCAACCTGGCACGCAAGAGGTATTTCTGTTCTGCAGTCATTTCTTCAAGTTCTGAAGGATCTTCACTGACACCCAAAAGTTCGTTATAGTTCAATTCCATAAGCCAAGTTTTGAAATCGTCCACAATTTCTTCTTGCACTGGCACTGCACGTGTCTAGGCACGTGTTGTAGTTGTTCCCCACATACTCTCACAATATTTGTTATATTCCGCAATTGTTTTGTCTTCGCCAACACATACGCTTGAATTCGTAGAGTTTCATTACTTCTCGCTTGCGCTGGGGCTGTGCCATCGCACAGACAGTCGTAGACGAACTCCGACAGGAACAGGCAGCAGAACAACCACGTGTAAAACAATCCACTTCCGAACAGACCGGCGGCTGGAAGGTCGCGGGGCACGGCGAGGAGGTCACGGTAGTAGCGGCGAAATATCCAAAAGTCACGTACCAACGGGAGCACAATACCAACGTCCTACACAGTCGGAGGCTAAGCACCCGAATCGAGTTGAAATTCCATGGAAGCAACACATTTCTGAAACATGTAAGAAATTGAAGCTTTCATTCATCCAGCTCCGTCCCTTATTGGCTAGAAATAGTCGCCTGTCTATCCATAATAAGTTACTACTATACAAGTCATGTATTCGTCCAATTATGACGTACAGTTCTCCTATTTGGGGTACCGCAGCTGAGGTTGACCTAAAGAAGCTTCAAGTTATTCAAAATAACGCTTTGCGTGCGTTTGCAAATCTTCCGAACTACGTCCGGTTAGAAATTCTGCAGAAAGACCTCTAAATTAGGCCTGTTTTGGCACATGTCAAAAAGTTATCTATCAAATTTCATAGAGGTCTGAGAAGTGTCAATAATCCTAAGCTAGACAGTATCCATCGTTACCATCCTCGTAACCCGAGGGCGCGAAAGCGCCCCCGGTCGTTACCTGGAAGACCGGTACGTGATATTTATTTCCGCCCTAAAAAGCGGATTCGTCTAACATAGTTTTATTCTTCTCTCTGTTTTATGGTGCAACCTTCTAGCTTTTTCTGTGCTACTCCTTTGCTTTTGGGAACTCTCGCGTACTTCACAAGCTTTCCCTAAATACTTAAAACTTTTATATTTTTAAACTTAAATAGGTTACTCACTGCTCAAGGCCCTGCACGTTCCTTGGTGCACCTTTGTCTCCCCATTTTTCCTCTTATCTACCGGACGCCTACTTGGGCCCCAGTCTTTATCTTTATGAAGTCTCGGGAATCGGCATGATTTCGGTCACTGTCTTCCCCCCGAGCACCTCTTAGTTTCTATTTTTCCTCTTCTGAACTCCTTTTTCTTGATCTTCCTTTTCGCCTGAAGTTTAAAGGGAGGATTCTATCCTCTCCTGGGCACTTCACTAATCCCACCCTGCCTTGAGCCTTGAGCCAGCAGTTCAGATAGCAGTTTAACAATGGAGAAGAGTTTCTCGAGATGTTCGTTTTCAGCCTTAAAGATAAGGGTCAATTGTTGCAACAGATTTTGAATATCATTAATATTGAATATTTTTTCCATCTCCTAGAAGAATTTGAGAAATTGATAGAATGCGTTAGATTCATTAGAGGTTTGAGGTTGTTTAATGGTTTCAGGTTGAACGGGGGCGGAGCGCTCTCCGGATATACCTGTACTCAAGGAATTACTTTAATGGAGCGCCTAGCAAAGGTACAAGGAGCTTGCTTTAATCTCCGATCATAATTAAAACGGTTAGTGAATCATAGCAAAAACTATTAAATATGTTAGGGATCCAATGGATCATAGCAAAGCACATGAATCCAAATTGGGACCAATTTGGTTTCCTTGACGCTTAATTTGGAAAATGGAGAAATAACTCCGAGAAAGAAAGGGAAGATTTGGAAGACGGGGTGAGTTCCGTGCTGCTGAGCTCTGGGTGGTTTCACGGAGCGCCTAGGCAAAAATTGCCGGTATCTCCAGGGTGAGGTGTGTAGCTGAACTTTTACATTAAATGAAATGCTCCAATAAATGGGGGGGGGGGGGAGTTGTCAAAGGATGAACATAACGCAGGATGAATTTAATTTTGCATAAGTCTCTTTCTCAATCAGAAAAAAAAGGGGGGCCACACTTTTTTTTTCTTTCGCCAATGGGCTTCATGATTTCATGAACTGAGTGTTTCCTAAAGGAAGGGCCGTCCTGACACCTTCAAGAGTTGAAATTACCAGCAAACGATAAAGGGTCAAAGAAACAAAGTTTCTCAGAGACTGACTACAGAGTTAAAAGTTACATTTTAAGATGTTTACTTTTATTCTTTTTCAGGTTATTTTAAGAATAGGTTGAAAAGGCGTTGGAAATTGAAGTATCAAGTCTTAGAAAGCTAAAAATTAATGATTATTAGTACTGAAGAATGGTAGAGGCTCTTGGTCTCTTGCGGTACTTCCATTGGTGGGGGTCGTAATCCGGCAAGTTGCAAATTTCCTCATTTGGGATTTTATTGAGGTTTTGAAAAAATTTTTGTGCCAATTTAACAATCTGATTATTAATTTTGAAAATACCGAAGTCTCTGTGAATGACATCATTCCTGAGGAAGCGAGGGGCTTTTCTTATTGCTCTAAGGGTTTTGTTCTGGATTTTTTGTAATTTATTGAGGATTTTTTCGTCGGCGAATCCCAGACCGGGTCACCATAGAGGAGGATTGGTCTGAGGACCGTTTTGTAAAGCAGAACTTTGTTCTGGACGCTTGCATTGGGGGAGTGTAGAATAGAAGATAGTAGCTTTCTGGCCTTAAAGAATTTACCAATGGATTTTAAAATATGGGGTTTCCAGGAGAGTTTAGTGTCAAAGGTTACGCCCAGGTAATTTGCCGTGTCAACGTAAGGGATCTGTTTGTTATTTACTTGAATAGGCTTGGGTTTAGATTTTTTCTTGATTTTCGAAAAGATGATGCATTTAGTTTTGTTTTCATTTATTTTGATTTTCCAGGTCCGAAATCAGGCGGAGATGATGTTGATATGATTTTGTAGTCTTGAGCGAATAACGTATTTTTTGGAGCTGCTTGTGTATAGTGCTGTGTCGTCCGCATACATGCCTATGTAAGTGTTTTTGGCGCGCGGGATGTCATTTATGTATAGATTGAAAAGGGTCGGGGCCAATTGGGAGCCTTGTGGAACCCCGGACCTAATTGGTTTGTGATTGGAGTAGGAGTGTTTGTAGCGGACGGTGAAAGATCTATTTCGAAGGAAGGAATTTACAAGATGTATGAGTGAGTCTGGTATGTTAAGCTGAATCATTTTGTATATTAAAGCGTCATACCATACTTTATCAAAGGCCTTCGAAATGTCAATAAGTAGAAACCCCGTTGAGAGGCCGATTTCCAATCCTTCGGAAATGAACTCGGTGACTCTCAACAGCTGGTGTGTTGTGGAGGGAAGTGGGCGGAAGCTAAATTGTTCTGGTTTGATTATGTTGTGATGTTCTATAAAGTTTTTGATCCGAGTGTGTAGAAGCCAAATTGTTCTGGTTTGATTATGTTGTGATGTACTATAAAGTTTTTGATCAGAGTGTGTATTATTCGCTCCACGAGTTTGCTAATTCAGTTTAATAGGCTAATGGGGTGAGTTCCGTGGAACTCTGTCCTGAATATACCTGTATCCGTCACGGCGCACGCCAGTTCAATTTGAGGAGGGTTGGTTTTGGAAGAAAGGGCGGGAAAATTTTCCTCGTCAAGCCTGATAGGAGGGGAATTATTAGAAGTTTGAGAGTTAGTTTTAGGTGGGTTAGTTTTAGGGTCCTGGAACTTTTTACGGTTCCAGGGGTTTTGAGGGCAATGCCTAAAGCTGGCGGGATGACTACCTTCACAGTTGGCACATTTGGCCGGGGTTTCGCGTGTTTTGATGCAATTTCGCGTTTGGTGGCCTTTGCCACATTTTAAGCAGCGAGGAGGGAGTGAACACTGGTCAGAATTGTGATTATACATTTAACAGTTATAACACATTTTAAAACCTTTAGAAACAAGGATTTGTACCTGTATTTGCATGTTCAATAAAGTAGGAAGTTTATAAATTTTGTCCCAATTTTCGATCGGAATAAGTCCGATCAGAAAAATAGGGAGGGGAGATTTATCACCCCTGTTCTCCAGCTGCGATATTCTATCAACTTGGAATCCCTCAGAGTGAAGGGCAGTTTTAATGCTATCGATATCAGTGTTTGCCGGTAAGCCTTTAAGCACTTCTTTTTTAGGTCTGTCATGTTTTAAGTTTAAGGAACTGAAGGGAATCTTCTTCTGAGTAAGTGAGCCTGCACTCTCCTGTCGTCCTCAATGGACCCAGGGGTGAGCCGAATCACTCTCCCCATCAGACGGCCCTGGATTTTACATTCAAGGGTTTGGTTTAATTCTTCAATGATGGATCCCCAATCACTTGATGTGTCCACAAAGAAAGATGATACTTTTTCCTTAGTAGGGGGGACTTCAGTCTTGTCGACTGAGCATTAGCAAGGGTTTCAAATTTATTTTTTGTCGGAATGGGTTCCGACGGGGTCTTTATAGAGTCCTCAGATTTTTTTGGTTTTTTGGATTTAGGCTGGGTGGTATATCCCTCCAAGAGGGAAGAATAGTCATGTTTAAAAGCCTCATAAGCAGTATCATAATCGATTTTGGCAGTAATCGCATCAATCAAATCTTGGACGCATTTGGAAGTGGGCCTAGCAGAATGAGTTTTAAGATCAAGGTGGCTGGCTAACAGATTAGAATCAAAGATACAACCTGCAAGGATCCGACGGGTCTGCATGCCTTCTTCGAAGCTGATGTCTTTTTTCTCCAAATCCTCTTCAAGTCGGCCGATCAGGAAGTCATAACCTCTGAGGAAATAGGTCAGTTTTTTCTCAGGTTGATTTTCAGACGAGCGGCCCAGGTGTGCTCTCTCGTAGACCGCGGAAGTCGAGACGAATTCCGAACTTTTCTCAGAACCAGTTTTCTCAAAAACATTGGCTCTTTTGATTTCAGCGATACAAATGTCCATCGTCAGCACAGGTTTCACACCCTCAGGCATGTTGTACGAAAGAATGCAGCACAAGCATGAAAGACAAGCTTAATCACAAGGTCAGTAGCGGAGCGAAGCAAAACACGTCTGCACACTTCCTCTCATGAACCCAGAGTCTGCCGTCAAATGCGCTTAAATGCCCAACCCTGTATCAAATTAGAAATGTAAATTTGTGACATATAAGAAAAGGTTAAAACTGGATGATAATACATAGGAGATATTTTTGCGAATTGAAATAATTCTACGAATTTTCATTCGAATTGCTCATTTTGTTCGGAAAATATCCTGTAAACACACAAATAAAAACATTGATTCGTAATCAGGGAAGATCAAAATGGATAATTCTATTAACAGTTTTTAATTCATATCCCCTGTTTATAAAAACATAAATCTACATATCACAAATGTAGACACACCGTAACCATTGAATAAAAATAATAAAAAAGTAAAATATAAATTAGCATAATCGAACTTAAAATTAAAAAAAAAATAATTTTGTTTTCGGAAATTTTATTACAAGCACATATGAACTTTAGTAACGTGTTATAGCTCCTTTTGCAGAAAAAGACGAAATATGTCTCCTCTAGGCGGAAAGTTAACATTCAATCTCGTGGAAATAAAATTTTACCCAGGATCGAATCAATGAAAAGGTGTCTAAATACCAAATCTTGAAATCTCACTTTTTTCTACTAAGTCTGAGTTTCACTGTAATGGAAAAACACACGCCCGCGCTCGTGAAAATCTGTGTGGAGCCGCTTATCAGATTGTCTTCTGGGCAACTTCGATGTTAAATTTTGTAAGCCACCACATTGACAGCAGCTTACTAACTTGATATTTCTCACCGTCGTTCAAAGACAATTGTTAAAGGAAATCATATTTTTAAGATAGATATTCTTTAAATACATTTGTGGTAGATAAATATACCACTAAAAAAAAATATATATTTAAGAATTCTGCTTTTAAACTTAATCCCATTACTACAGTGCCTAGAATACACACGGAAGTGCAATGCAGTGTTTCAAGAAATTAGAACTTTATGCTTTTATGCAAAATACGCCAGAACTCATTGCAGCCGTGTTTAATTTGCGCAGTAAAACAGAAAGACAATGTGCATCTGGAATCAGAAAAAAACAAACTCTTCTGACAGAGTACATTTCTGAACAATAGAAATGGATTACTGCATCAATCTGACAGTATGTATGTAGCCGTTACATACTATGTATAAAATTAAGTGTATGTATTTTGATTTCTTGCTTCACATTTTAAGTATGTACGCACATACATATGTATTTTGTAACAGTAATTACAATATTTAATTAAAACCATTGGCTAATTAGTATTTTCTATATGTTAAAAATGAAATTTTTTATGTGCTTTATTGAAGGAACAAAATGAAATTTCATCACACTGTCTATGTTGGACACCTGTCTAAGTTGGGCGCTCTTAAGGGTAACCGTGAGTGTCCAGCTTAGCCAGGTTTTTGTACAACGTATATTAAAATCGAACATTAATAGAAATTTATGAAAAAATATGAAAAGCACATTTTTACTTTCTCGTACTATTGTATAGAGAAACTTAGGTACGGCCAGGATCTCGGAGAGGACGGGGGAGGGGGTTTGAATTCTGAATGTGGTTTTCCCAACATAGACCTTGTGTAAAACTAATGTAAAATATCCACATTGAGCCACTATAAAGTAATATTTCATTGCAAATTTTTACACTTTGATAAAAAAGCATCTTAAAATCTTATGAACACATTTTAAATATATTTGGAAATATGTTTGTGTAGCAATAAGTAAAGATCTAATATTTGATTTCAAGGAGTTAATATTTATACTATAAGTAAATAAAATTGGAGAAAATGTCTAATGATTGATTTATTTGACAGATTTTGTGGTATATATATATATATATATATATATATTTAAATACATGTATATATTTATATATTTATATATATATATATATATATATATATATATATATATATATATATATATTTAAATATATATATATATATATATTTATATATATAGATTATACAAAAATAACTTATTTCTCCGTCCATAACGCCTAGAGAGATTTTGGCGGAATGTCGCAAACATGGCGACTTTTTAAGAGTTGCCAAATTTTTAAAAGTGACGCTAAATCAATGAAAATGGCAACTAGATGATGATGTAATTACTGAAGTATTTTAATATGTGGGCTATATCGCTTATTGAGTTTGATCAGGATCAAAATGTTTGCCAAATCATTTTTTTAATCGCCAAATTGAACCTCCTTTCGCCAAGGGACAATGGCGATCTGCTGTACGAACTCTGCAAGTATCAATGTCGAATTATGTACACGCAGGATATTTACGCAATTATGTTTATTAAAGAATTAATTAAAAAATCTGCAGTGAAATGCAAATGAGAAGATAACGACCACCCAGGATACTAACCTTGGTAAAAAAAGTGGTAGCAGGAGACTAACAAGAGCTAAAAATAGCAGGAGGTCAGTCAGAGTGTCAGTTGGTGAAGAATGCAGAGGTATTAGTCTCCTCCCCCCCCCCCCCCTGCCGGTAGCGAGCCTGAAAGGAAAACTACTTTCATTTTCAGCCAGTTCCTTCTCCGTGAAGAAAAAAATAACAGCAATATAACTGTCAGTGTAAACAGAGCTATAGTTAGGTCCTTACTTGATTGAAAATCACACGGAACAGCCAGAAAGGGGCGTTAACCAAAATAAGGATAACACTTCCATTGTAGATAACAGTATCCATGGATTTCTTTTGCGCTATTTATGGACTCATCAATCAGCATGGAATAATCATTAACTACATAGTCAGCAAGAAAACTTGCTAGTGGCCCCAATTTTGCGAACTTCTATGGGAATTGGCAATTTCGGTTATTCCACGTAGTCGGCACTTCGAACAAGTTGCATAGATGTTCGCAAAATTATAGCAAAAGGCATATTTTCCTCCTGACATTGCAGATAACGGTTATTCCATGATGATGAGTGAAATAGTATACGTGGATACTATTAGTATACGTGGATACTAATAGTATACGTGGATACTGTAGCGGAATGTATACGTGGAGGAAAGGACACTGTTTTGCAATGCGAGTGTTATCCTTTTGGTTTTGTCAACATAAAGCTTGAGGATCACCTGTTCACCTCAAGGAGCACATGTCCGAATGCAATCCCCGGTCTTTAAAAACTACCTCACCCCACTTTGCTTATGTATTTTTTTCTTTCGAATCAGATTGTCCAACCAACTCAAAGGAGTAAGGTATCTGTTTGGACGGCTGGTACAGCGCCATCCAATTTGGACCAAAATTCAGTTGGGTCCACATCAACAGGGACCGTACCCTCTTTTCCCTACCATCAACCTCTCTGAAGGGATTACAGATCCACATATTCAACGTGACCAAACTCTGCGTGAGCATGGGAACAGTGTGATCATAGCCGAGATTCGGACTCGATTGCTTTGAGTGCAATCCCACCCCAATGTTTTGTCCCTGTTTGACTTTAACTTTCCCTTCGATCCCATTCATTCCTCTAGCGTCAGCAATATCAGTGAGATAGCTGCTTTGCTTAAAATAGCCTGGTGGTCACAGTAGTTTGCCCACTCAGTCTATAATTTCCCAAACAGAATCTGAAATTTACGATGAAGTTTTACAAATATATCATATCATGTTATAAATGTGTATGGAAGTATGCTTGTCTTATTAAAGTCATAACTTTTTCGCACATAGAAATAGATAATCAATTTTATGTAATAATATAAGGCTTTTTCTGGTGTAGAAGTTGGGAAAACACTCACCATTTAAGACTACACAAAACATCACTGCATTTAATAATACATAAAAATTACAAATCTTTTACAAAGCATAGATAGGATTAGGCATATCTTACGTTAGCTACGTGCTTGGAACGCCATTCGGAACCCGACTAATTTGTAAGCAAAGACGAATGTTTTTCATTCTGGTTAAGTGCTGCTATCTAGCGTCCTTTTGGGAAACTGCAGAATGTCTCTTACAACAAGCATTATTATTCTGTAATTTTATCATATTTTTTTTCTAATAAATTTTAAGCATTAAGATGTTCTTAGTAAAACAGATTGTGGAGAAATAGTTTTTTGAGAGTTAAGAACTAAGTTTTTTCTGTAGCAGCAAAAAAAAAAAAAAAGTTGACTAAGTCACAGGTAATGAATAAACTATAATAATTAAATTTTTTTTTTATTCCTCTGCAAATTTTAATTTTAAGTAATTTCCTTTGAATCTGGATCCTCAGAATCGCGAACCGTGCAGATTTTCATACTTTTAATGTGATGAATATAATCAGACCTATCATATTATCCAAACTGGTAGCAAAAAAACAAAAATTGGTGATGCCACAGATGATGAATTGAAAAATTTAAAAATTCTTCCTTAAATTCTAATTTGAAATTATTTTCTTGATTTTCTTGAAAAATCCGGGAAATCCGAATACGCAGGATCGTCGTCAGTGCAGATTTTCAGATTTCTACTGTGATTAATATAATCGGGCCTTTCATATCATCAAAATTGCTCGCGAAAAAAAAAATCATTTCTTATGCTTGTACTGGAACTTCGCCAAAAGATATCTCGCTGACGTTTGTTATACGGAAAAATCACCGGAGATACGTTTAATTAATAACAGTCTTTTCTTGATCGCATTTCTTCTGGATGGCAACAGCAAAAAGAAAACGAGGAAAGGAGTTGCTTAAAGATATGTCTCGAAATTACAGATAGACATCGAGAGTGGATGACGAGTTGTTGTACCGAATACTTTTGTATCGAATTATTTCTGTTAGAATATCCACAGCGAGGCTCCAATTGAGTTTTTTATCTATATCAAATAGCTGAATTGGACTATATGATTTAAATGATGAATTACACAACCTAAACTGTTGAAAATAAAAAACTTGAAACTTTATAAACAAGTAGGATTTCACCTATAAATAATGAGAAAAATGTAGAGTTTTGTAATGTTTAAAAGAAAAATTTATATATCGCTGAATTTTTTCTGACATTCTTTCAACTACAATTCGAGAACGGCTAGACCCACAAAACTCTATTTTGTACAATTATGCACAGCACGAAAATTCCAAAATTTTCTTAATTAACTCTATTGCTGTTCAATCAATCGTTTTGGGGATATTTCAATTTATTGTTATACCAGACGATATTTTTACTTTCTCATATGTAGTACTGAGAAAGTATAGTTTTCACGAAAATTTTCGATTTTGAGATTCTGATGCCAATATACGTTTTAAAACCTCCTGAACACGGTTTGAATATTTTTGGGATGATGTTCGTCTGTCTGTCTGCATGTCTGTGGTCGATGTTTTGTGTACACGATTGCGGCCACAAATATTAATAGATTTTCAAGAAACTTTATATCGGTCTTTGTAATTAAAATATCCAGTACCATATAGAATTTATTTAATTCGACCGAAAATCTCGAAATTTATTTAAAATTTTATATTTACTTAACATGACAGCATAGGAAAAAGGTTGATATAATTATGCATGAATGGGATTATTTATGGCTGAATGATCACGATATTCTATAGTTTCCATTATTGTTATAAAAAATAGCCAGCCACGATACAATTTTTTGTTCATGACGTTATTAGTCACCCTCGAGGTGACAAGCCTCCCGAATGGTAGATTGTCGAGTATATTATCACTAGGAATATTTTTTTTAAACCCTATAAAGTGCAGGGTAACAGGCTATAATTTTAAACAGTTACCTATGATAACAATATTTCAAAAATTTTATTGCAAAATTTGAAAAAAGATAGAAAAAGCAACTAAAAATTTATTCTGGCATAAGAATATCGAGTTGAGCAATATACCACTTAATTTTATTTATATTTTATCATCGAATTTATTTGGAGTATCTCAGTCCATTCTGGTAGCTACGTTAACTGAACTTTTGAATTACAAAAATAGCTTTTTGGTTATTTGTCAATTCAAACGACTGGGCAAAAAATATTATAATTAATTCAATTTTTGCCTCAAAAGTCTGAAAAGATTAAAAAGAAGGCTGCATTCATTGTTTGGAGATGAAATAATGTTTTACGTATAGTAATTTCCATCATAGAAGAACTAGAAACAAAATATGACTCATATTCATATTTGAATTTAAAACGATTTTTGATATTCAGAACTTTTTTACGTGTGTACTAAATACAGTGCCTAGAAGAATCTCCCAACATAGTCCTGTTAGTAGATGCACAACTAATTCTGAACACCTAATTCCGAAAAAATCCCATAGATGGCAGATGAATACTGCCGCCTCTGGTTTATTCATACAGCAAAAACTATAGCGTTTGTAGCCACCTTTCGCATATTAAACTCTTTTTTTATATTATTTGAAGGATTTCGGGAAGTCAGCTTGCTATTATCGACAATCGAGACAGTTTCGATATAAAGAATTTGGATTTGACGATAATTTTGAAGCGATAATTTGCCAAATGCGGTAATCTCTTCAGGAAAAGTGCAATCCCGCTTATCTTTTTTTGATATCAAAGATGTTCCTTATTGAAAAAAAAAAAAAAATTACTAAACATGGATTCTGGTATGAGAAAGTCGTGTTGAGTATATATATATATATATATATATATATATATATATATATATATATATATATATATTTATTTATTTATTTAACTGGCAAGAAAATGACGCTTTTCATTTTCAACAGGTGTGATTCAGATTTGCGTCACCGGAAAAATATTTTATAAGAAGTAAAAAATGTTTCCTTTGTGTTTTGAAAATGAAAACGATCTCATTCTCATTAAAGGGCGAACGTTCACATTGGTGATTTGAATTTACGGGAAGTTGTTTTAATAAATACGTTGTAAAACTAATTTTTTTAAAAGTGAGACTTTTTGCCTCTCCACTACTTTAGCACTGGGTAGATTATTAAAGTATAAATACTTTGGTGTGCCACTTCGGATTTGGAACATAAATATGTCGTCACTCACCTGAATAAGGCTCCTCTATATACGACTGACTCATCAAGCATATTGAAGCCCACCATAGCTGGAAGCGCAATCCATTAGCATTAGCTCTATTCGTATTTTCACTTTAGGAAGTATTATTGAAATAATTATGGGTGGTTGTTCTGTACCGAACTGCTCTAATCATTCTAGAAAGGGTTTTCGGCTATTTCTCTTTCCCAAAAACGAAGAAAGAAGAAAACAATGGTTAATGAATAGTCGACGCCATACGGATACCCGGTACTGGAGTATAATTGTGCAAGGTAAGTTCTACAATATTCTAATTGAAACTTCTTTTTTTATATAAATTATTTATTTGAAACAATTATTTTATAATTTCTGTAACTGTAGTATGGATTATTAATGATTTTTAGTTGCTGTAGTCTTATCTTAGTACACTTGGTTTGTAATCTAAACATCACCTTGAATGCATTATACTCTCTTCCAAACCTAGAAGAAAATAGCTTCAAATTATATATATATATATATATATAATAAAGATTTATTGCTGTTACACCAATATCTTTCAAGTTTTATACACTTTGTTGTATTTTTAGATCGTAATGAATCACAGAATTGGTGAATCCTACTATTAACAAACTGAGGCCAAGTGGAAAACTTGCCATGTTATAGTAATTATGCAAACATAAGCTAAAATGGTAAATAAATCAAAATACGTTTATCATAAAAGCTACTTGATCAACTATTGTTTGAAAATCCTTGATGGAAAAAAAGCCGAACTCAGTAGGTTATTATTGGTTGATATTGGTGTAACAGGAATAAATCTTTAATATATATATGTATAATTTGAAGCTATTTACTTCTAGGTTTTGAAGACAGTGTAAATACTGCATTCAAGGTGATATTTACATTACAAACCAAGTATAATAGAAAGAAAAACTTATAACAACTAAGAAAAGACTTATAACAACTAAAAATTATTAATAATACATATTACAGTTAGAGAAATTATAAAATAAGTGTTTAAAATAAATACTGTACATAAAAAAAGTTTCAATTAGAATATTGTAAAACTTACCTCGCACAAGTATGCTCCCGTACCGGGTATCCAATTATTTATTAGCCATTGTTTTCTTCTTTCTTCGTTTCTAGGAAAGCGAAATAGCCTAAAACCCTTTCTAGAATAATTAGAGCAGTTAAGTACAGAACAAGCACTCATAATTATTTCAATAATACTTCCTAAAGTGAAAATACGAATAGAGCTAATGCTAATGGATTGCGTTTCCAGCTATGGTGGGCTTCAATATGCTTGATAAGTCAGCCCGTAGTAGAGGTCCTCTACACCAGAATAATCAAACTAGATATTTTTTTTATGCTGTCCTTATTCAGGGCAGTTGTCTGGATCGAACCTGGGTTTATAAAAATTGCTGTTTCAAGAAAATTTTTTTTATATAAAGCATTATTTAAAATTTTTTATGGTAGATAAATATACAATTGTAAAAGGTATATGGAAATTCTAGATCTAAGCATTAGATACACAGATTTTATTAAATAGCTTTTATATATAACTGTTAATATAACTGTATAAATAATATAACTGTTGCGGTGTATCTTTTGAAGATTGGCATAGTTCCACCCAGGGATTCATTGCGGGAGATCCTCTACAGCTGGGATGCACCAGACTGTGATCAATGCTTTTGAAGGAATCTAGACCACTACCCCTTTTTTTATACAATATTACTTATCCATGGACGCGCGAACAACAACAACAGGACAAAGTCTATGAATGAGCCGTTGTCGTCTGAGAAGCAGGTAGGTTTCGGAGGTGCAATAATGTTAGTGTTTGTTGTGCATAACAGTCTTCGTATCTGTGTACCGCGTATGTTGGCTCTCCTGCTGGCCCACGCTCGGTGGTGTGCATTGAAGTCGCCCGCGAGTATTGTGTTTGGATATCGCGAGAAAAGCAGTTCCAGTTGCGCAGCTATATCTATACCTGACAACATTTTTACATATATTGAAGTTAGCATAAATGGGTTTACATTATTTATTTTAATTTTTATGCTAGTATTTTCTATACTTTGAAGATTTATGTTGTTTATTTCCTCGTGGGGAATATTATTTTTAATATATATTGCAATTCCTCCATGTTGATTTCTAGCAGTTGTATTTAAGCTAAGGTTATGATGGCTATTATAGTTTAATATATTTAGTTTTTTGTTTTCTCTAACTTTAGTTTCCTGAATTAGCAGGGCATCTACTTCATTTTCATTTACGTAGCCCCTAAGTTCATTTATTCTTGGAGATATGCCGTTCGCATTCCAAAATATTATTTTAAAGGATTCTTTTTGGGACCTACCCATGAGTGGTTTGATTCTCACTGTTAGATTTAAAGTCCGCGATTATATTAAGGGCCTCAAAAACCATTAACATTGGATCGCTCTTCTTTTTGTGTTAGCTCTGAGAGCTGCATCAACAGTTGTCTTAGTTTATCTAGGTCGAATATACTGAAAAACCCTGTGATGATGTCTTCCATCTTTTCTTCATTTGATTTTCCAGTAGGTTCAGTCTCAGCTTCCATATTCTCAGCCTCAACCGCGGTTTGATCATTTTTTTAGCATCCTTTTGGACCTCAGTATTTTTTTGCCTTTTTTTTGACTGTTTTTTCTACCAGCTGGGTTTGTACGAGCTCATTCTCCCTGACTCGTTTAGATTTTGCTTCACGCGTTTGGTTTCCTCTTTAGATTTAGCATACTGACTTGCAATTTCAGCTTCTAGTTGTTCCCGTCTTGCCTTTTGGCTTTTTCGTCTTCCTTCCTCTCTTTTATGGCTATAGTAGCCAGTTTTATTTCCTCCGGAGTCAACTCTCTGGAAGACTTTGGTTTGGGCACCTGTTCTTGCACCGATCTGGTAGGTGCTGAAGGTTGGTGTCTGATTACCTGTGTCACTACGTGCGAGGAGCTCAGAGGGGGGGCCTGGGGGTTTAGTCCGAGGACCTTTTGCCTCCAAGGGGGTACCTGATTTTGGGTTAGAGGGGGGGGGGGCATACCCCGGTGCCTTTCCTCTGTTCCAGGGGTTCTTTGGGCATTGCCTGAAGTTCGCTGGGTGGTCATCATTGCAGTTAGCACACGTTGTCCTCTCCAACTTACGTCTCTGGCAGTCCCGAGTGAAGTGTCCTTCAGCACACCTAAGGCACTTAGGTTGCATGATGCAATTCTCTGAAGAGTGATTGAACTGCTGGCACCGGTAGGAAATTTTAAAGCACCGAGCTCTGAAGGCCTCTACCTTCACAGCCAAGTACCCTAATCTTGTTAGTCTGTAAACCCTCTGCCAGTCTTTTGTAGGCCTAAGGCTGATTAAAAAGATCGGCAGGGCTAATCTTGTTTTTGTGTTTCTCAGTTGAGAAACCCGGACTACATCTAATTCAATGGATGTTACAGTCATTTTTCTCTCCTCAATGTGATAGCTAGTTGGTAGCCCTTCAAGACTACCTTTTTTGGCCTTTCCGTTTTTAGGTTCTATGGAAGGGGATTTCCTCACTAGTCAAATGGCGCTGAACAGCCCTATAGGAGTCAGCGTTATTGGGTATCAGTTTAAGCATATCTCCTGAGAGCTTGCCAGATACTTTGTTGCCTGTGATTTCATTTAACTTTTTAAGGAGAGCCTGGTAGTTGTCTCTAAACTTGATGAAAAAGCATTCTGCTTTTGGTATTTTTTTTTCAACCTCCATGATTTTTTCTCTACCACTATTTTCAACCGCTTTAGGTTTAGGTGCACTTTTAAATTAAACAGGTTGCCCGGCAATTTCAGCATAAGACTTAGTTTTAACATTTTCATTTACAGTTACAACACCATCACTAACATTATTAACATTTACTTCGCTATCAATAACAGCATTACAGTCCATGTTATCATGGTCACTAGATTTTAAGTTTAAATTTGCATCCTGGATTTTAGTGAGAGTTCCCTTAGTAGGAGGCTCCTCTGTTCTACCCCTTTTACTTGGTTTTTCAACAGTTTCACAATTATCAACATGTTTAATTTCATTAATTAGTCCTAAATCTAACGGTTTAGCTTTAATTACTCTATCATTATACACCTCAACTGAGTTAAAGATCACATAAATATCATTATCACAATCCCGAAATTTACCAATGTCACAGCATAACAAAAAAGAATTCACAAAATCGAACGAACCTAGAATCCGGGAGACTTGGTCCTCGTCCTGTCCTAGGAGTCCATACTTGAGCATATTCCGGATATGCAGGGTCAGCACGTAGATGAGTAATCCTCAATAATACGCCGCATTCTTCACTTCCTGGGGCTTTGCGGCAAGAAGTCCGGCGTCCGGCAGGCGTCCAAGATATGAATTCATGGCATCCTTGAGAGGCCGAGCATCATCTCCAGCCAGCTTACTAGCAATTTCCTTACTAGCATTTTCGTCTTCTCCAAAGGGTCGTAATCCAAATCCATCATAAAGCAGGGTCAAATCACTCAAAGTACGAAAAGCACAACCATGTGGGAAAAACACGCGTGGCAATCCAAGTTCGAACAGCACAGTAAAATGGCGAGAAGCCGTACACAACAAGGCGTAAAGTAAACTTAGCCCGACATGTTCTATCGTAACTAGATATAACACGCCCAAGCAAAAGCAAGAGAAATCACCACGTTGCAAAAGTAGCAGTTTCACTGAGTAACTGTAAACACGGAGTCTGAGCCCCGAATGATTTAACTGTAATTTAGTCGTTTCAAATATTTATAATAAAATAATTAAAAAAAAAACTGAAGACTGAAATGCAGACGATTTACTTTTACATTTACATATTTATTTCCAGTGTAGTGTTTCGCAGCAATGATCACGAGATTGCCAAATCGTCATCTACTTCTTTATTACAAAACATGTTCTAGTTACAACACTTCAACTTACCAGCGACTGCCACAGCAAAGAACTGATGTTCTTTAATCAGCCAGAACTAGAATGCGTATCTGCCGCGTTGTAAGTGATTCTTGGCAGATGGCCAAGAATCGAATACGCGTCGAATGCCACACCAGTGTTATTTCTATTCAATACAATTAAACTTTTTTTTTAATATTATAGGAAAATAAAGAAGTATAGAAATCATTCAGAGAATCATCAGCATGTTTAGTTCTGAATTGATGAATTAAGATCACGTAACTTGATGTGCATTATGGTATTTTTTAACAACTTACGAGCTTTTCGAATTAACAATGATTTATGCTCTGTGTAATAAAAATACTGCTGAAACTGCTCGGGATTTTGGACGTCGATATCCAAATTTGCCTGAAATTTCATGTACATTTGTCTATCCGATGCTGAGGAGATTAAGTGACGAGGAGACACGTGTTCATTTCATCCAAGATCTGGCCCTGGAAGAAACTGACGTATTTTTCTTTCAACTCACGAACAAGCATTCGAAAAGTGAACGAAACTTTGGGGCTACCTAGGATGTCAATTGCTAGAACACTTGGAAAATACCATTGGCATCTATTTTGTATTCATGGACTTCAAGCACTACATCCCTCCGGTTTTGATCGGCGTGTAGCAACCATAAGCGCCGAGTTTTCAAAATCTCAGGGGGGAGGGGGCACAATCCGATAAAGTTATACAAAATATTCACAAAGTAGATAACGATATAATAACTTACAAGACCTCCTGGAAGAAAGTAAACATATGTCAGTTAGGTGACTACAGTTGTTTCTAGGTCATTATAATTCCCTACTTCAGGCCAAAAGAACTGTATGCGCCCTTAGCAACCGACGCGAACTGTATGCGTCCTTAGCAACCGGCGTGAACTGTATGCGCCCTTAGCAGCCAAGAACGAACTGCCCAACGAACGGCAGTAGTGGTTGTTAAGAGCGCATAATGTTATTTTGGCCTGAAAAGGGGAACTTGTAATGCCATCGAACCAACTGTAGTGACCTAAATGACATATATATGCTTTCCCCAAGGAAATTTTGTAAGTTATTATCTTACAAGCAGCACTTTTAGAGTGGTCGTCTTCGCTAAAAATAATTTTTTCGTATTCTAGAGGTCTCGAAACGAGTAGATTCGTCGAAAACTCGAGTTGCGATTTTCGACATGATTCCTATACTTTCCCTATACATTACCATGTATTGCAGGGAAAGTAAAAAATCTGATGTGGGCAGCACATGACTTTCCCTACAGACTCAAATTCATATTTATTTTTCTTTAATAATTCATTAAATTGAGTTTAATTGAACAAAATAACACTAAATTTGCATTTTTAGTTCAATTTCTGTTTTTATTTGGTAATTAGACATTTTTCTAAAAGTGGCATAACTAAATGCGAAAAATCTCAAATATCTCGAGAATGGTTAGTCCTACAGTACTAGAGTTGTTCTTATTATTTTCCTCAACAAAAATTACGTATAAAACAAGCATTTAATTGATATATTTGAACATACGTAGTTTTTTCAGATTTTGCGATTTTTGAGGGCCATTTCGTAAAAAAAGGCAGGTTGTTCTTTTCCGAATAATACCAAAATCTAATCAGCACCAGACTATCCCGCAAGTAACTTATCTACCAAATTTTTTGAAATTTGGTCAATTAATATTTTAGTTAGAGTGGATACATGACATTTTTGCGGGCCATTTCGCAAAAAAAGGCGGGTTCTGTTTTTACGAATCGTACAAAAAACTAATCAGCACCAGGGTCATACCCAAGTGACTTACCTACCAAATTTTATGAAATTCGGTCCATTAGTTTTTGATTTACAGTTGAGACATACATTGCACAGACAGACACACAGACAGACACACACACAGACGTCACGTTAAAAATGGTATTTTCGTATTCTAGAGGTCTCGAAACGTGTAGATCCGTCGAAAACTCGAGTTGCGATTTTCGGCATGTTTCCAATACTTTCCCTATACATTACCATGTATTGCAGGGAAAGTAAAAATCTGATGTGGGCAGCACATGACTTTCCCTGCAGACTTATATCCATGTTCTCTTTATTTTAATTAAATTTATTTCACTTTTAATTCAATTTTCGTTCTCATTTGGAAACCGGACTTATTTTCAAAGGTAGCGTAGAGAAAATACGAAAAACTAAAATATCTCGAGAACGGCTAGTCCTAATGTAATAGGGTTGGTGTTATTCTTTTCTTCGCTAAACATTACGTATTAAACAAGCATTTAATGGATATATTTGAGCATATGTAGTACTTTAATTTAGATTTGGACGATTTTTGTGGGCCATTTTGCAAAAAAATGCAGGTTATTTTTTCCGAATCATACCAAAATCTAATCATCACCAGCCCCGCCCACAAGTGACTCATCTCCCGAATTTTGTGAAATTCGGTCCATTAGTTTTTCAGCTACAGTGGATAAAAGCTTTTGCGGGCCATTTCACAGAAAAGGCGGGTTCTTTTATTCCGAATCGTACCCAAAACTAATCAGCACCAGCCCCGCCCACAAGTGACTTACCTACCAAATTTTGTGAAATTCGGTCCATTAGTTTTTTAGTTTGAGTGGATAAAAAATCTGCACAGACAGACAGACACACAGACACACACACAGACGTCACGCTAAAAATGGTTTTTTCGTATTGTAGAGGTCTTGAAACGTGTAGATCCGTCGAAAACTCGAGTTGTGATTTTCGGTATGATTCCAATACTTTCCCTATGCATTACCATGTATTGCAGGGAAAGTAAAAATCTGATGTGGGCAGCACATGACTTTCCCTGCAGACTTATATTCACGTTCTCTTTATTTTAATTACATTTATTTCACTTTTAGTTCAATTTTCGTTCTCATTCGGTAACCGGACTTATTTTCAAAGGTGACGTAGAGAAAATACGAAAAACTAAAATATCTCGAGAACGGCTAGACCTAGTGTAAAGGGGTTGGTCTTATTCTTTTCATCGTTAAAAAATACGTATTAAACGAGCATTTATTGGATATATTTGAGTATACCTAGTTCTTTAGTTTGGATTTTGACGATTTTTGCGGGCCATTTTGCAAACAAAGGCAGGTTATTTTTTTCCGAATCGTACCAAAATCTAATCAGCACCAGAGTAACCCACAAGAGACTCATCTATCGAATTTATTGAAATTCGGTCCATTAGTTTTTCAGTTAGAGTGGATACAAGCTTTTGCGGGCCATTTCGCAAAACAAAGCGGGTTCTTTTATCCCGAATCGTACCCAAAACTAATCAGCACCAGACTCGCTCACAAGTGACTTATCTACCAAATTTTGTGAAATTCGGTCGATTAGTTTTTTAGTTAGAGTGGATACAAAATCTGCACAGACAGGCAGACAGACAGACAGACACACAGACAGACAGACAGACAGACAGACAGACAGACACACACTCAGACGTCACGCTAAAAATGGGTTTTTCGTATTCTAGAGGTCTTGAAACGTGTAGATCCGTCGAAAACTCGAGTTGTGATTTTCGGTATGATTCAAATACTTTCCCTATACATTACCATGTATTGCAGGGAAAGTAAAAATCTGATGTGGGCAGCACATGGCTTTCTCTGCAGACTTATATCCACGTTCTCTTTATTTTAATTAAATTTTATTCACGTTTAATTCAATTTTCGTTCTCATTTGAAAACCGGACTTATTTTCAAAAATGGTGTAGGAAAAATACGAAAAACTAAAATATCTCAAGAACGGCTAGTCCTAGTGTAATGGGGTTGGTCTTATTCCTTTCATCGTTAAAAATTACGTATTAAATCAGCATTTAATGGATGTATTTGAATATACCCAGTTTTTAATTTTAGATTTTGGCAATTTTTGCGGGCCATTTTGCAAAAAAAGGCAGGTTATTTTTTTCTGAATCGTACCAAAATCTAATCAGCACCAGGGTGACCTATACGTAACTCATCTACCGAATTTTGTGAAATTCAGTCCATTAGTTTTTCAGCTACAGTGGATACAAGCTTTTGCGGGCCATTTCAGAAAAAAGGCGGGTTCTTTTATTCTGAATCGTACCCAAAACTAATCAGCACCAGCCCCGCCCACAAGTGTTACCTACAAAACCTGCAAAATTTTGTGAAATTCGGTCCATTAGTTTTTTAGTTAGAGTGGATACAATATCTGCACACACAGACACACAGACAGACACACAGACGTCACGCTAACAATGGTTTTTTCGTATTCTAGAGGTCTTGAAACATGTAGATCCGTCGAAAACTCGAGTTGTAATTTTCGGCATGATTCCAATACTTTCCCTATACATTACCATGTATTGCAGGGAAAGTAAAAAGTGACTCCAAATAGTGCGCAATATTTTGCAAATTTTTAATTCCGTCATATGATGGGCATACAATTTATTATATAAAAAATACTCTTCTAAATATCTCCTACTTTGTGATATTTGGCCCCACATTGACAAAAATATCATCAAAATTGCAAAAAGTACGACAAGTTTATGAAAATGTCGCCTAATTGGTGAATATATTATTCAAATATTTAAATATATGGACTATATTGCTTATTGAGGATGCTATTAATATTGAAAATGGTTAATTTAGAGTTGCGTAAAATATAATTTAATTGGATACGAAATAGTTTTAGATGTCATCACATGGATGTACAATTTAACGTTACAAACACTGTGTCGTGGATCTTTTTATAACTTCTTCCCCGTTAAAGAATTAAATTAATTGCATTATACATATAAGGAAAGTCATGTGCTGTCCACATCAGATTTTTTTTAATTTTTTAATATAGAGATTCAATCCGTATGAAAAACACGTATGCTCCCAGTAATAAATTCAGGACGAAATGCAATTTACCTTTAAAATTCAGTAATAAAAATCTATGTAGATATAGAATTAATTTTCTTTTAAACTTAAATTTCTTTTAAACAGGGACAAGTTAAATTAAATCATTTTGTTAACCTTTTGCTTACGGATGGAACAGCTTCCATCCCAAACAAGGAACCTCTCAGAAAGAGAGGTATTTGACATACCATACCCCAAACAGTTCGATCCCCTTTTGTCGATGGGGTAGCCAATGTCTGCAAAGGGGGATCGA
The DNA here is from genome assembly GCA_951213105.1 of Amaurobius ferox. Taxonomy (NCBI): domain Eukaryota; kingdom Metazoa; phylum Arthropoda; class Arachnida; order Araneae; family Amaurobiidae; genus Amaurobius; species Amaurobius ferox. Next base: position 86,296,239 of record OX578155.1, read on the forward strand.
ACAGTTTGGTATAGGGTAAGTCAAATACCTGTCTTTTTGAGAGGTTTTGCGTTTGGAATGGACGCAGTCCCACCCGTAAGCAGAAGGTTAATGATGATGTTAACCAAAGGTCATATTACTTGTTAATCACATTATTAATCATATACTTGCTAGGATTTATTATTTATGTTCAATATTTTCTCATAAGAAATAAATTAAAAATATGTAACAATAACATAATTACATGTACAGTTTTGACTTTCTATTCATGTACAAATTACATTTCTGTTGGAGGTATTAAAATGTTTTAACTTTGGTTTCAGTGATGCCTGTGTTTATTTCGGTACTTTTGGGATACAGGGAGGGGGGGGGGGCGAATGGAACCTTTGATGTTTTGAGTATTTATCATATAATTAATGACGTGTAAAAGGCTCTGACTGGAGTCTCTTTTGAAATGAGGACGGCAGACAGAGAAAATAGAAGTACAGGCAGTATTTCCTGTAACGTGAACCCAGGATTGCTCTACGCTTAAATTCGGGGGGGGGGGGGGGGGGGTTCCCAGTTTTGCAAGGGGAGTGTTGTTCGCGAGGCCAGAAGATGCATTTCAGTTTTCTTTCTCAGCAGTATACGTCATACGGTTCTACCAGATTAATAGATTAACCACCTGCAGTAACTGAGATGAAGGATTACAGTATTTACAGTCTATTCTGGAGAAACCAGAAACCTGTTGGATATATCACTCGCCGTTTAAGCGATATCAGACAATTTATGGTTTTCTCATTTTCGCCAACCTACTGCAAACCTTCATCTTCACTCTTTCATTTCATTATAGACTAATTGGTGTAAGAGATGGACAAAATTGCAACAGAAGTTTTGTAAATGAGTTTCACCTCAGGAATATGTTCGGTTTGACATATCCAAAATCCGACAAAATCGGGTCAAACACAGGGTGACATAAATGTGACTTTTTAATAAATTAGTATACTTATATAGTCTATATACTTTGCTTATTAACTTGTTTTTTATTACTCTACCTCATCCTTTCTCTCTCATGACAATGCTTGAACAACAGTGTCCGATTTGCAAAGAGAGATTGGTTGATGGACAGAAGATTGTAATGTTGGCTGACAAAAGAGATGAGGACATCAGTACTGACACTCGAAACCGTGGAAATGATATCATCGTAGCTCTGGAACCACAGTTTATGTTTCATCTTTTCTCTCTTATGACAGCTCTTGAACAACAGTATCCTATTTTTAAGATTGGTTGATGGAGATAAGATTGTAAAGTTGGCTGAAAACAGAGCTGAGGGCACTAAATACTGTGATTTTAGAAGTATAAAACAACCTCAAAAGATGTCTTCGGCAATTAAATATTGCCGCTTGATATATGGCATTATTTTTTCTAATCAGCTGGCACTTGAAATAGAGCTGTTGTTGAATTTTAATATCTTGTGAGCTGCTACCATTTCGGGCAACTCACTGACTTGAAATGGGCAAATTAATTTCCCGACGCTTGCAGCATACTTCGACAATCCTGGGTGGGTTCATGGAGCGCCTAGATATAAAATATATCTGTATCTCCTGGATGAAATAAGAGATCATGATTTTTGCATTATATGTGGTGCAACAAGTGGTAGGATGAAATGTTCATTAAGTAGTTCAAGTGCTGATGCTGCATACATTACAATGAGAAAACCCAAGAGGAAAAGGAGGAAGCAAAAAAGTTAGACTCAGTAACAAGAGATTCAGGGGTGACCAATAAGAAAGCAGCTAGCAGAGCGAGGAGGAGCCTCAAACAAGGAGAGCGTAGAAGGCATCAAGTATCATGGTTATTTTTTCAAACGGCTCAAGGGGCTTGGAAAGATTTGATTTCAAGCAATTAATAAATTTGGCGATGCTGGAAAGGTTGATTTCTTTAAATAAGGATTTAAGGTCTCTGAGAATCGTAAGAATTTCACTTTTGCCGTTGTCATTATGAGTATCCTTATGGGAATTTCCCTCCTCAGAAGAGGGGGGGGGGGGGTTCTGACCGTTCGAACTGGCCGCATTAGCGTACGAGTAAGTGGGAGTCTGAGAGTGAGAATTAAGATTGTTAGTCTCATTATCTTTGCTTTTGAGGGCCGGGAAGTCCTTTTTGATGGGAATCGGTTTGTTGGAGTTGTGATTATATTTTAAGGGAGCTTCATTTTGCTTTGTCACTTGGGGATTTCTACTTTTTTCGGAGAGTCGATTTTGGGGGTTTGCCGGACAGAGCCTAAAGTTCGCAGGATGCTCCCCCCGACAATTGCAGCAGAGCGCCGGGGAATCCCGGGGATGCTTGCAATCTCGAGTAAGGTGCGATCCCGCACACTTCAAACATCTGCTCGGGAAACTACAACATTCAGACGAGTGACCGTGGCGCTGACAATTAAAGCATAATTTAAGACCTTTAGAAATAAAGGGCGAAATATAAATTCTGATGTGAAGCAGTTGCTTGATTTCGAGAAAGGAGCTGACAGAGTTATGATTAACAAGCGTGAGAAAAATGGGCAAGGGAGTTCCTAACTTGCGATTTTGAAATTGAGTGATCCTAGCGACTTGAATACCAAGAGCTCTGAGTTCGTTTTCAATAACTTCAATTTCAGTGTTAGTGGGAAGGCCACGAATTAAGAATTTAGAGGGTTTTTCATTGTATAAGTTGAAGGAGCTGAAGGGAATGTTTTTGTCCGTAAGATACTTTTGCAATTTGCGGAAATCTACGATGCTGTTGGGAGAAAGTCTGATCATTTCGCGACTGTACGTTCCCGTGATGGGGGTGTCAAGATGGGTGTTAATGTCCGTAACAAGTTTCTGCCAGTCAGAGCAAGCATGAATGAAGAACGGCTGAGGTTTGATGATAACTTCCGGGTTTTTTGCCTGATTATCGAGGGTATCAATTTGATCAATATCAAGAAGTTCGAATGAGTTATCAGTTTGAATAGGCGTGGAAGCACGCGGAGCGGCAATTTTACAGGTGAGTCTCGGACTCGGGAGTCTGAAATTTTCATCAGTGTAAACCTGATAAGGTTTGCTGTTATCAATTTCCTGGATAGGGGTGGTGTCCTTTTGTTCGTTGAAATCTACATCAAAAGTTAGGGGTTCCGAAGGATTAGCTTTAGTAGGTGTCTGTTCAAACGTCCGTCCAGCAGGGGAGGGGGGGGGGGGGCAATTAGCAATGAATTTGATAAATTTGGTTTTTCTAGTTTTGAATTTTTTAACAGTGTCGTTATCATAGATAAGAGCGAAATCAATGCAATCAGGAAAGGAATTGGAAAATGGGTTCTCAAAGTAACGATAAGCAGAAAAGCACTTACCCTGGAACTCCTTCATCGATACAGGCTGCAACTTGAGGGTCTCGTATTCTTCATGGGCAAGGTCCACCAGAAAGTCAGCTATGTCCGAGATGAAGGTTTGAATCCATTTGATTTTGGAGTCGAACTTGAGCTTGAGTCCGCTGTTTTCAATATCTCTCAGCTTCTTGATAATTTCAGCAGAGGCCAGGGGTAGCGCCACAGATTGGGATGAGGAATCGCCATTTTCGTCCGGATATTCGGCAAGAAACACTTCCTCTGTCTTGAGAAATTCCATGAAGCGGGAGGAATCATCGTTTTTGTTCGAGGCCATTTGATTTGCCATAAAAAGGTCCAAGAAAGCAACAGGTTCAGAAAGCGGATAGGCCATGAAATCACATCACGGCAACAACGTCCTTGCACAAGTAAAATGACACCTTTGGTGAGAACTCAGGAGACTCGAGAAACACGTCTGTCACGCACGGAGGCTAAGCTCCGAATGGTCGTTTTTTAACGTTTTAATGGTCTAACGTTTTAACGTTTTAATCGTTTTTAATGGTCTTTTAAGTGAACTCGCTAATCATACTATAGAAATGAACTCGCTAATCATACTAATAAAATACTTGCAGCATACTATATCGGTAGTGTCGTACAAGACAGAGCACCAGGCGCGAAGCGCCTTTAATCTCCAGTTTCAATATGTGGTTCTTATCGTCAAACTGTGACATTAATTCAGTGACCCTAATTGGAGGTTCGAGGTTTTTATTTACTACTTTTTATTATTTGTCCTAGCTCCTAGTGTGGCAGTTTGTTGCACATTTAGAGTTTAAGCAGTTTGGGGGGTTGATGCAGATCTAAGGGTTACCTAGCGTTTTGGCAGTTTGGAGTTTAGAATATTTTTTTTTATAAAATAAAAGTCGCGAGTTTTATTTAAAAATCAGATGTTTGAGGTGGGATCTTTTAATTCCGATTATCGATGTTTAGAACAGCGCGGGGTCTCTTACGAGATTTGGCCTTGCGATGATCATAGTCATGCAGATTGAATAACAGTTCGTTTGGGACGGATGGCAAATTTCTGTAAAATTTAAGCGCTAACTTTTTAATTTGGGCTCTAACAGTTTTTATTTTGAAGTCATTCCTAATTACCGAGTTTCTTAAGTACCTGGGAGCTTTCCTGATAATCCGTAGGATTTTGTTTTGTTTTGTCTCTAGGAGGTCTATTGTAGTTTTACAGGCATATCCCCATACGGGTGCTGCATACAGCATTCCCGGGCGGATGACCGATTTATAAATTAGAAGTTTATTTTGATAACTTAGATTTCCGTTTCCTATCATTGGGTATAAGGCTCCTGTGGCCATGTACGCTTTTTTGATTAAGTTCGTTACGTGCTGTTTCCAGGTTAGGTGGGAATCTATCGTTACACCTAGGTATTTAGTAGATTTTTCCGCTTTTAGGGCATGGTTGTTTATGTACAGAGGCGGCGGAGGTTTACGTTTTCTAGAGAAATAAATCCAATGACATTTATTGGGGTTTAATTTTATTCGCCATTTTTCCAGCCAAGTTTGGAGTATGTCTAAGTGTTGTTGTAGCTGTCTGTGCATTACTGAGACATAGGGGTGTTTTGCAAGTATCGCACTGTCGTCTGCATAGAGTGCCAGCTCTGTGTTTGGAGTCCTAGGGATGTCGTTCAGGTATATGTTAAAGAGTGTCGGGCCCAGGATAGAACCTTGCGGTACACTACTTTTAATGAGCTTGGGTGTAGATAAGTTACCTCCTACTCTGACTTGAAAGTGTCTGTTATTTAAGTATGAGATTAAAAGTTTGACAAGAGCGTCAGGGACTTTTAAAGTGATCAATTTGTACGCTAATCCACAGTGCCATACTTTATCAAAGGCTTTTTTTGCAGCATACTTAATAAAAGTTTAGATTTTAGAAAGTGTACTATATGTTTATTTCTGGTACATGAAGACTGACTGATTTCTGGGTGAGCTCTTGGAGCGCCTAGGCATAAAGTTGGCTGTATCTCCAGGGTGAAATAAATAGCTGAGTTTTACATTAATTGAGGTGAGAGACAAGTGCTTATTACCATTAGTACGATGAGAACCAGCGAGAAAAAGATGATAATGCAAAAAATAATTTCAGAAGGACAGGGATTCAACTACCAATCAGAATAGGGCAGCAGAGCAGGGGGAGGAGTTTTCAAGGAAATGCATTTGAAATGCGTTGAAGATCAGGGAGATTTTGTCCATCGGCCCATTGGCATTGGAAAGGTTGGATTTCAAGGATTTTACAAAATTAAAAGCGTTTGCGAAGTTAATTTCGTTGAACAGACATTTAATTTCATTAAACAGGGTGAAAAAGTCATTAATTTCAGGCGGATTTTTGTTGCTGGCCTCCTTATTGTGAGGAGGGGGGGGGGGTCTGCTCTTCTTGAATTTGGTCGCATTTGCGTAAGAAAAAGTGGGCTGTTGAATGTTATTGCTATGAGTTTCAGTTTCTTTAGTGAGAGTGTCCGGGAAGTCTTCAACCGTGGAAATCGTCTGTTTTTGGAACTTGGGGGGGGGGGGGGGGCTTACTCTGAAGCATGCTCAGTCTCAGGAATTTTTTTACTTTTTGAGAGTCTGTTAATAGGATTTTCCGGACAGAGTCTATAATTCGCGGTGTGCTCACCCCGGCAATTGCAGCATACCGCAGGTACAGTGTCTAGAACTAATAATGTGCCGACCGCCTATACCTCCCTTCCGTCGTCGTCGTTGATGAAGCACCTGGTGTTGCCGCCTTTATCTTCTGTGCTGTGTGATTCGTTGTACTGTAGCTTTAACATTACTTGTATATTTGAAAAGTCTGTAGAAGTAGAACGTCCCCTGATAGGCGGGGCGTCGTCGCAAGAGCTGGCGCCAAGCACGTGAAGCACGCGAGAACAAGTCCATTCACAATCAGCACGGAGTGAGACCGTGGGAAAGTCCGAATGCTTGAAACAGGTGGTGAACAGATGATGAGGCATGTGGGAGGAGTCCCGATGCTTGAACTGTTGATGAGGCAACAGGTGTTGAGGCACGTAGTGAGGTCCAAATGCTTGAACAGGTGATGAGGCACGTAGCGAAAGTCCAAATGCTTGAACAGGTAATGAGGGTAGCGACCATAATGAGATAACACAGAAAGCCAGCCAAAAGAAAGCAAAACTTAGATTTGGGGGGGTTTGATTTTTTAGGATTTTTGCGACCATATCAACAATTTGGAATGTTTTAGTCATAGCATCCTCCTCACTTTTCAGAATTTGTACAACATCTTTAAGAATGCTACTGATTTTACTTATATCTACATATTTTTCTACCTCTTTGTAGAGACTCAAAAACTCAAGGAAAGTGTTTCCACTCGCGGTTTGAGGGTTTTTGTCCAGCCCAGGTTGCGCTTGGACTAAGTGCTCGCCAGTAGTTCCTTCTACCATTTCGGCAGTTGCCGGCACTTCCTGTGCAGGGGGGGATCTCTTAGTGGGAAGGGGGGGAAAGTTATCCTCGCCAAAGGTGGGTGAAGTTTTTACAGTTTTTGTTGTTTGCTGGATTTTTTTCAATTCCTGGGTTTTTTCCCTAAACCAGGGGTTTTGGGGACAGTGCCTAAAATTTGCCGGGTGGGATCCTGCGCAGTTGGCGCATTTCGCCGGGGTGTCTCTATTTTTTGTACAGTTTCTCGTGGGATGACCTTCGCCGCATTTAAGGCAGCGGGGGGGAAGGGTACACTGGTCAGAATGATGGTTCCAAAGTTGGCAATTGTAACACATTTTATGGCCTCTTGCCTTAAAAAGTTGAACTTTAATTTGCATAGAAAACAGGGAATTTACTTCATAAATCCTCGCCCATCCCTCCGCCGGCTCAAGTCCGACCAAGAAGATGGGGAGGGGGGTCCTATCTCGTCTATTTCTTAGCTGAGTAATCCTCACAATTTTAAAGCCTAGCGTGGCAAGCTCTTTTTTTACATCCTCAATGCTGGTTTTAGTGGGCAAGCCCTTTATTACTACCTTCCTCGGCCTATCCGTTTTTAGGTTTAAGGAGCTGAAAGGAATCCCCTCACGGGTTAAGTGAGCCTGCACACTCCTGTAGTCCTCAACGGACCCAGGAGTGATCCGGATCACTCTCCTCATGAGAAGACCCTGAACTTTATTATCTAGTGATTTGTTTAAGTCCTCTATTAGGGCTCCCCAATTAATTGTGGAGTCCACGTAGAAGGACGCGACTTTTTCCTTAGGGGAGGAGGGCGCATCAGTCATTTCGACTTCCTCGTCGTTAAGTTTGCTGAATTTATTTTTAGTCTGAATTTTCTGGGAATTTGATTTAGAAGTAGAAGGTTTACTACTATCAGAAGTTTTTAATTTTTTGGATTTAGGCTGGGTGATATACCCCTCAAGTTTGCTAAACATTTCGTGCTTAAATTTCAGATATAACACATCTTCAGATTTAGTTTTCCTATTTCTACACATATCATATACAAGATCATAAGATTTCCTATTAGTTAAAGTACTAATGTTAGGGTGGCTGGCTAGCAGATTAGCATCAGAAATGGTACCTGTTATTATAGTCCTGAGCATCTTGGCCCGATCGAAGTCGATCTCGTCCTCCTCCAGCTCCAGTCTGGCGATGATCCAGTCATAAACCTTGAAATGGCTGTATATTTTCCACTCGGTGGTGTCTTTCTTGATCTGGTCACTCCCACGTCCCAGGCTCTTGATGTACGCTGCCTCGTAAACAGCTGCACTTGGGGTTTCATCGTCCTCCGATGAAGAATCCGACTCTTCTTGAGCCTGGTCCTGGTCCTCCATGACTTCGGCCCAGTCCATCTTGTCTTTAGTCACCCGCTGCTCCACGTGCGTGGCTGACGCTCCTTGCGCCATTTTCACGGCAGCTGGCTCCACAATCTTTATCCCGTCCATATTGTACCGAAGATCTTGAGTTAAATCCACAGAAATGTCCTCCATAAGCTTTCTCCAGCCATGTCTACCTCTCCAATCTCTCAAAATTTCCACGTCGATCTTCACTGGCTCCGCAGAAATCTGCTCGCTCGAATATCCACCATGCTGTATCACTAACTACTTCCATGCTCGAAATCCTTCTGCTTCCATTGGTGAAATGAAGAGCTCCTCCACCTTTGTGATAATCCTTTGCACTTCCATCGTAAGTTACTTTTGCCCGACGCGGTTTACTAAAACTTAGTACACTCACGCCCAAGCCTAAGTAAGAAGAAAAGAAATCCACGTGATAACTGCGACGAGCGTCTCAGGAGGTGTGCACTGTTCGAAGTCAGGGCACCGAATGCCTATACCACAGAATACTATATTCAGAAGGTGCACTCCCATAGGACCCTATGGCAACATTTTAACATGGGATGTCGCATAGACACTAGAGCTAGTGAGTTGGACCAACTGAACTACGATGCGTCTGCCAGATTAGGCGCGTTATCGCTCGCTTGGCGATTTTTTTTTTAAACGGGAGGGGAACAAAATGTTGAGGACTGTACTTTTATAATTTTTGAAACTATAGAAAGGATCAGGATTTAAAAATACATTAATCTGCAACATAAATATATTCATTAGTTTAAGAATATTTAAATAAACATAGTTATATATTTAATTCAAATAATCATAAAATAGATTAAAAAATAGACATATTGCATCGTCTCACTATAAAACAATGCACAAAAAATTACAAGCTAACACACTCAAAAGACTGAAATATTATATAATATTTTCAGTCTAAAAAGTATACTAGCGTGTTGATCGTTAATTACTTGATCCTTAATTTATTCTGGGATAGTAAATATCAAATTTACATAAATACACTATCGAAGTTGTGGAACTCAATCATTAATTACCCGAGGGGGGGGGGGGAGTTTTCCACCATAAGGCACTTAATAAAAATTTTACATAAATATATACACATACTATATCATCACACTTCTAAGTCCTCTGGACGAGCCGGACGGCCTGGGGCTTTCACATACTATATCACATTCAACTAAGAAAAAGCTATCCAAATATCAATTATTTCACATTTTATAAAAATACGGAAAATATTTTTTAACTAATTATACCACTACCTCTTAAAATTTAGTCTAATCCGGCAGTAATAACAACACTTCACTAATTTCGTATGATGAACACATGTATACTTATATGAACACGTGTATACTTATGAACACGTGTATACTTATAATGAACACGTATGTAGGATGGTGATAACTAAAATTATTTCAATTTTAATAAACATAAATTACATACCCTGTAACGCAACCAGTTTTCTTTTATCAATCCATTTCTATGAAATGATCTAAACACTTAACAAATAATCCTTTTTCACGTTACTCAAACCACGCTAGTCTGTTCTAAGTTTTCGCCGAGCGAAATAGGGTTATAACATTGAAAATCGGCTTGGACTCAAACCAGAGAATCGCCAAGCGCTCGGATCAAACCAGACCATCGCCAAGAGCGCGCCAACCCAATGTTTGGTCTATCTCTAATGGCCGCCGCGAAAACGAAACTATCGAGAGTTACAGGTCTGTATAGTAGTCTGTGGCCTATACCTCCCAATGCTGGGAGATGTTCCTGAAAAGCCGCCTCCGCCAGACGGCGTTGGTCTCGAATAAGCGGTCAAAAGGCGAGGAGTTAACATTGAAACAAATGGGAATTTATTGCAAATGAAATGACTCATATCTTTCGAAATAACTGAAGAATATGTGTGAAATTGGGTGTGATTATTGTAAGTGGTATACACAAAAAGTCATTTGATTTTCAGAGAGATTGAGCTAGGGATATATTCGTATTTTTTAAATTTTATTTAACTTGATCTGGTGTTCGTTCAAACATTTGAGGTCCAAAATAATCAGGTTCATTTATCATAGTAACGCGAAATTCGTTATGACTTTTCCTCTTGTGGTTCATTTCAGTTCTTTCGGTTTTGAAGCATATCGGGCTAGCCCGTCCTGGGCCCGCCATAGGACATTACCTGGTTTTAGAGAATATCACGAAAATCAGAGAACGTTGGAAATCTAAGTTTAATATATCGTTTTCTTTTGGGGTGTATTTTAATTCTTTCAATTTTCAACCGTACCGGGTTAACCCGCCTTAGGCCCGCCTTAGAAACTCACCCGTTTTTGCGGTATAACTCGAGAACAGGTGTATCTAAAAATTCGAAGTTTAGAATATCTTTGCCATTTGCTGTATATTTTAACTCCTTGAAAAAAAAATTTATCGGGCTAGCCCGTCCTGAGTTCAGTAAAAGGAATATATCGTTTTCTGAGAATAACTAAAAATTCGGAGCATCTAGAATGTATAAATTTAATATGTCATTATCCTTTGGGGTATATTGCATTTCACCGCATTTCGAACCGTATCGGGTTAGCCCGTCTTGGACCTGCCATAGAAATTTACTCGCTTTTAAAAAATAAATCGATCAATCGAAGTAGCTGAAAAATATAAATTTAGTATATCATTTCCGTTTGGATGGATTTTAATTTAGATTTTGAAGCTTGTCGGGCTAGCCCGTCTTGGATCCGCTGAAGAATGCATTCGTTTTTGGAAAATAAGACAAGAACCGAAGTAGCTAAAAATTCCAAATTTAACATGTCGTTGGCTTTTGCGGTATATCTAAGTTTCTTCGGATTTGAACTTTATCGGGGTAGTCCGTCCTGGGCCCGACATAGGAATGGACCCGTTTTTTAGAATACCTGGAAAATCGGGGAAACTCGAAAATATAAATTTAGTACATCGTTATATTTTGGGGAATATTTTAATTCCTTTGTTTTTGAACCGTATCGGGCCAACCCGTTTTGGGCCCAACTTAGAAATTCACTTTTTTAGTGGAATAACTCTAGAACTGGAGTATCAAAAAGTTTCAAGTTTAGAATGTCGTTCTCATTTGCGGTATGTCTAAGCTCATTGGATTTAAAACCTGGTCGGGCTAGCCCGTCCCGGTCCCAACAAAAAGAATGTACTCGTTTTTTAAGAATAACTCCAAAACTGTAGCAGCTAGAATATCTAAATTTAGTATATCATTGTTTTTTAGGGTATATTTTATTTCTTTGGATTTTGAATCTTATCAGACTCGCCCGTCTTGGGCCCGACATAGTGGTAATGTACTCATTTTTCGAGAATAACTCGTAAATTGGAGCAGCTAAAAAATCTAAATTTAGTATATCAATTTCTTTTGGGGTTTATCATAATTTATAATTTGAACCTCATCGTCTTGAGTCCGTCTTAGGAATGCGATCGTGTTTGATGAATAACTCGAGAACCGGAGTAGCTAAAAATTCCAAATTTAGCATGCTATTGTCTTTTGTGATATATTTCATTTTTTCGAATTTGAACTTCATTCAGCTAGCTCGTGCTGTGCCTGCTATAGGAATGGACTCATTTTTTTAGAATAACCCGAAAACTGGTGCAGATAGAAAATCCAAATTTAGTATGTTAATTCCATTTCGGGTAGAATTTAATATTTTCGACGTATATATAATTATAATTAGTGGCGTAAGCATGGGAGATTGGATGTGTGGTAAAAAACCTCATTTGCCGAACAATTACATTAGTTCTCAAAATTGTCTATATTTAATAAAAATGAATTTTGTACTATGAGCTCCATTCGATCGTCGACCCCCTTGTGTACTAAATACATAGTTACATCCATATGCAAATGAGCTAAGAAGTGCGAAATTTGTCCACGGATGTTGGGTCGGTGCACTGGGAGTACGAGTGAAGGTTACGGTTCTGCGTGATCTGACGAAGAAGGTTTTATGCCTTCGAAACCGGTGGATATTAGTATTTTGACTGGTATTCTGCTTTTTACGGAACTTTATATCGGTCTTTGTAATTAAAATATCTAGTACCATATAGAATTTATTTAATTCGACCGAAAATCTCGAAACTTATTTAAAATTTTATATTTACTGAACATGACAGCATAGGAAAAAGTTTGATATAATTATGCATGAATGGGATTATTTATGGCTGAATGATCACGATATTCTATAGTTTCCATTATTGTTATAAAAAATAGCCAGCCACGATACAATTTTTTGTTCATGACGTCATTAGTCTCCCTCGAGGTGCCTCCCTCGAGGTGCATGACTCCCGAATGGTAGATTGTCGAGTATATTATCACTAGGAATATTTTTTTTAACCCTATAAAGTGCAGGGTAACAGGCTATAGTTTTAAACAGTTACCTATGATAACAATATTTCAAAAATTTTATTGCAAAATTTGCAAAAAGATAGAAAAAGCAACTAAAAATGGATTCTGGTATAAGAATATCGAGTTGAGCAATATACCAGTTAATTTTATTTATATTTTATCATCGAATTTATTTGGAGTATCTGAGTCCATTTTGGTAGTTACGTTAACTGAACTTTTGAATTACAAAAATAGCTTTTTGGTTATTTGTCAATTCAAACGACTGGGCAAAAAATATTATTATTAATTCAATTTTTGCCGCAAAAGTCTGAAAAGTTTAAAAAGAAGGCTGCATTCATTGTTTGGAGATGAAATAATGTTTTACTTATAGTAATTTCCATCATAGAAGAACTAGAAACAAAATATGCCTCCTATTCATATTTGAATTTGAAACGATTTTTGATATTCAGAACTTTTTTACGTGTGTACTAAATACAGTCCCTAGAAGAGTGTGCCAACATAGCCCTGTTAGTAGATGCACACGTAATTCTGAACACCTAATTCCGAAAAAATCCCATAGATGGCAGATGAATACTGCCGCCTCTGGTTTATTCATACAGCAAAAACTATAGCGTTTGTAGCCACCTTTCGCATATTAAACTCTTTTTTTATATTATTTGAAGAATTTCGGGAAGTCAGCTTGCTATTATCGACAATCGAGACAGTTTCGATATAAAGAATTTGGATTTGACGATAATTTTGAAGCGATAAATTGCCAAATGCGGTAATCTCTTCAGGAAAAGTGCAATCCCGCTTATCTCTTTTTGATATCAAAGATGTTCCTTATTGAAAACAAAAACAAAAAAACTACTAAACATGGATTCTGGTATGAAAAAGTCGTGTTGAGCAAGACCCCCCAGTTAATTTTAGTTATATTTTATCGATGCATTTATTTATAGTTTCTAAGTCCATTTTTGTAGCTACGGTAACTGTGTTACGTTTCAATTATCCAAATAATTTCTTGTACATTTTTCAATTCAAACGCCTGGGATATAAGATGATGCATATTTTATTTTTATCCTAAAATGTCTCAAATTATTGAAACCAAGGCAGCATACATTGTTTGGGGATGAAATAATATTTTACGTACCAAAATTTCCATCTTAGAAAAACTAGAAACAAGATGCGAGCCATTTCCATGTGTGAAATTGGAAAGGTTTTTGATATTCAGAAGTTTGTAGAAACCATGCCCAAAAGACTGTCACAACATAGCCCCTGCTACAACCCCCCCCCCCCCCCCGAATCCCCGGTTTTATAAAAAATTCTATTGATTGACTGTAACGTCTAATTGCGAAAGAAACCGATAGATGGCAGATCAATAGTGCACTTTTTGGCTTGTTTATACAGCACATACCATAGCGTTTGTAGCCACTTTTCACATATTAAAGTTTTTTTTTTGTATTATTTGAAAAAATTCATGAAACCAGCTTGCTGTTGTCGGTACAGCTTGGTTATATAAAATTTGGATTTGATGATATTTTTGAAGCTAAAATTTGTCAAATGCTTTAGTAATTTACTTGCACGTTTTATAATTTACATATTGAGTACATGAATTTGGATTTTAATCCTTAGTTCTCAAATCTTATTCCACCCTAATTTGATGACACTTTCTGTCATTTGAATATTTATAATGAAAGAAACTTATTTACTTGAAATTTGTTGGGGATTTAAAGGTTGTAATTTCTTATAAAAATCTAAGTTAACTCAGATAATTATTATTTCTTATAACATGTTTTCTAATAAGATTTTAAACACATAATTTAGAGATATAAAATTATAAAGAGTTAAATATTAAACACTTATCACTAAATGCAGATTTTAAGCACGTAGGTTAGAGGAACAAAGTTAAAAATAAGTAAGTGGTTGGTAGAAATAAACAATTCCGCCTCTATAAACATGAAACAATGAGTGGGCGTGGCCTGTTTGAAAGCTGTACTCTGCTTATAATTTATACATTGGATATTGTTAAGAGGAATGTCTGTCGTAAAAATCAAATATTCTATCAATTTTGATTGTATGAGACCATAGCCCACGCCAAGATAAAGGATATGCCTTTCGTTTAACAACAGTATATGTTTCCTCAAATTAACTTGTGGAATAAAATAATCTTAATATTTATTTTATGACTGGAAACTGCATTATTAATATCTCTGCAAAAGATGTTTATTATTGTTTAAACCTAAACAAAGGTTACCTTCAATAAAACAAAAAATTATCGAATGAATTTAAAAAGCATACAATCTGCAATTCTATTACAGCAAATCTAAACCTAAATCTTTTTTCCTTAAAAATTATAAGAATATAAAATAATACATTAGTGCAAATCGTCCGATTCAACTGAAGCAGATATCAATATGAGAGAAATAAAATCATATTTTAACATTTGTTTCAGAAACCACTTTGAGGATATATTCCTCAGAGAAAGGAGCAAGTATATAGCAAGATCAAATGTAAGAGTTAACATTAGTATTTGTATTATAAGTTAATGTAGCTTGTAGATGAGTCTGAATATACGTGAAATCTAGTTTAAAAATACGGAATTTCAGCACTGAATTTTGGCTAATTGCTGGGGTGCAATGACGAAGATAATAATTTCCCGTACAACGTATATTAAAATCAAAGAACATATTTCTTAATAGAAATTTATGAAAAAATCTGAAAAGCACATTTTTACTTTCTCAAACTATTGTACAGAGAAACTTAGGTACGGCCAGGATCTCGGAGACAACGTGGGAGGGGGTTCGAATTCTGATTTCTCAACATAGACCCTGTGTAAATGTAAAAACTAATGTAAAATATCCACATTGAGCCAATAGAAAGATATATATCATTGTAAATTTTTGCACTTTGATAAAAAAAGCATCTTAAAACCTTATGAACACATTTTAAATATATTTAGAAATATGTTTGTCTAGCAATAAGTCAAGATCTAATATTTGAACTCAAGGATCTACTATTTATATTATAAGTAAATGAAATTAGAGAAAATGTCCAATGATTGATTTATTTGACAGATTTTATTTATTATAGGAGAAAAATATAAAATATACTTTAACACAAGAAAATCACTATACAAAATAAATCGGTGCAATAAAGAAAGAATAACACAGTACAATTTCTTAATGGATGTAAATAGTATTTTCAGGATATTACATAGTTTTTCATTTTCATCAAATCATTGCCTAAAATAATGGTCGTTATATAGAGTGTCAATATACGTGACATGTAGTTTAAAAATACATAACTTCCCAACTAAATTTTAGTAAATTACGGGAATGTAAGTATGTGAATCATACGTTGCTGTACATCGCATCCATACAGCACTAATGATTATATTTGTTCATAGGAAATTATGAAATATCTTGGATCAAATTTACAGCATTGTTACTAACAAATTATAATTATGACAAACTTCAGCATTTCAAAAAATGTTGAGTCAGTGTGGTAAGGAATCATATGCTTTCCTTCTAAAATTAGCACGCTGATCTTATGAATATATTCAAATAATATTAAATAACAAGATTCACATATAAAAAGTGACACCAAATACTATGAAATATAAAACAACCTCGCGGATGTTCCTGTGGTGATATATTGCCTTTTGACATATGGCATCTTTTTATTTTCAAATCGGCTGCCACGACACTTGAAACAGAGCTTTTGTTGGCTTCATCTTCCATTTTAATATCTCGTAAGCTGCCATTATTCTGATCAGCTTACTGACTTGAATATTTGGGGGTCCACGAGGTCCCACATGGGGGTCCACATGAGGGTCCACGAGGTCCCACATGGGGTCTACGGGGCAAACGGGGGGAAGGCTACGAAAGACGTCAAGAGCGGCCTCAAACATTCAATGTTTGGTGTGTAAAGGTGAAGCAAACTTACAGGCGAATTTGCTCCCGCACAATCTCACTCCAACTCCCGTGACGCATGCGCATTAGCTCGGGGGAAATAGTTGTGTACCAAGCAGGGGGGAAATGGGTTATTTCTTTTCTTCATCGCAAGTCAATGTGTGTGTGGTATATTTCCACGTGGTCCGAATTTATTACAATTTTAAGCTGTTAATTTAATATTTTTATCACTTCTTTTACATGGTTGACATGTATTTAATCGTGTATTACAATTCTGGGCTGTGTACATTTGATTTTCCGATTGTAATTGTTTTAAAATGACCAATTTGCTGAGTTTCTTGCAAACACAAAAGGTACGTTGAAAGCCCAGACCATTCGGCTCGTACACAAAAGGTACGTGAATTATTTCTATCCTAAAAGTATTTAATCTATTGTTTTATTTAGTATGCATATGTAGTCGCAATAAACACCTTTAGAAATAAGGGATCTTGTCGTTTAGGATTCTTATCATGATTATATTTATTCATTGTATACTTAGAATTTTGATTCTACTAATCTACTGCCAGTTGATTAGAATAGCTTGACATAAGCCAGTTGATTAGCTTGTTTGAGATAGAATTATTTTTAATTTTCTGTCTGTTCAGGTTGATTTGCTGGATGTGTTGAAGCAGATAGCATTAGAAATAAAATACTATTAGATTATTTATACTGTGTAATGACTATGCTATGTTTTTAATTTCTACTGATTTTAATGAGTCTCCAAATACATTAATTAACAAGACTTTTTCTTATTTGGATTATTTGATAAAACAAAGAGTGGAATGAGTGTTTATTTTCCGAAACATTGCCGTTGCTTAAAAATTTTGGCCCCTCAATCATTTAAAGCAAAATATTCAATTCATACAATTTAGTATTTTTTAGTTGTGTTAAATTTTAAGTAAAATTGAAAATAGCTTATAAATTTTGAATTCAAAAAGCTGAAATTTTATTTTTATCTAATTTGCTAATTGGATTTTTGATTATAAAGGGGGGGGGGGGCGGTGTAAAGAAATCTTATTTTCTTCATTTTTCAATCACAGAATAGTAGTTTGAAACTTTCATATATTTTAAAGCTATATGTTAATGGTGTCACTCAAAATATACAAATTTGAGTTATGCTTTTCAAAACTAATTTGATTATGAATTAAAATTATTTCTTGAAATATGTTTATACCCTTAATTTTTTTTCTTTACATTCTTAACATTTTCTTTATTAAAATTAAGGAATATATATAAAACAATAATCTGTTAAAAATAATGTTTATACCATTTCATAAGTGAAGGCAAAGGATTAATTAGGTTTTCCTTTCCGTTAAGGAAAAATTCACATATTTCACTAATATGTAAATTTTATTCTAATTTTTTTATCAATAAGTAAATAACATCTGTTTTCAATATATTTTACAATCTGTGAAAAAACTAATATTTTATCAATATGAAATTAATGTGAATATTTTAAAACAAATTCAGAAAATATAATTCTGAAAACAAATTGAAAAACAAATGCATTCCATACTCTTTTTTTAATTTCTTCATAACATAAAATATTTTTCCATGTTATACGAACAATTTTGACCTCTCGATCATTTAAAGCGAAGTAGTTTATTCATACAGTACGGCAATATTTTAGATTTTTACTAAATTTAAGGAAAAACTATATATGTTTGTTTTGTAAATTTAACAAATCATGTTATACAAAATTTATGAGAAAGGAATATATAACGTAATCAGTTTTGCATAATCTTTGAAAAAATAGTCTATACTGAAATCACATCAGTATTATTACTATTACAATACCACAAAAAAGAAAAACAAAATATTTTATGTTACAAAGTCTTGTACAAAAAGATTTCGTAGGCATTAAAAAAAAAAAAAAAAAAATAGGAGCAAAAGCTGGGGTGCAACGCGTTGCGGCACCGGAATGTTGTTTACTCTGCATACCTCCGTCAATTTCTCATAGCGCATGCGCCGGATTTCGTGTTTACATTAGCCCAATGGAAGCTTCCCTTCTTTATATGTATATTCTTTGTACGGGGGTCCACATAAGAGATGAGCAAAATTTTAAATTTTATAAAGTGTACAAACATTTATTTCTGGTAGATGAAGATATCATATTCATAATTTTTATGGAAATTTTATATCTGAAGGTATATTGATTACACGATATCCAGCGACGAAAATATCCGCACCGACCATTCTTTCTTCATGTCCATTGTGATCTATGACGCTACTTCTGATCCAGAAACTTTGTAACCACATTAGCCATAAAATGACCGCTAGACGGTGTTATTTAACCGCAAAAACAAAATTGTTATAATTCTAATAGTGCATGTTATTGAAAATTATATATATCCATCACTACTTTCATTTTTTCGAAAATTATTTTATTTTATTTTGTGTAATTAATGTATTAAAAACCCACTGAATTAATGTCACAGTATGACGATAAGAACCACATATTGAAACTGGAGATTAAAGGCGCTTCGCGCCTGGTGCTCTGTCTTGTACGACACTCGACTATAATGTATTAAAGTTAAAAAATGTCATGTGTCTATCTATTGTCTGCAGATCAGCTTGGTGCCAAGTAGCAAATTGTTCATTAAGATTATATATATATATATATATGTCACTCTTTTTAAATAGAAAACAGCATTATGTAATTTGCATGCAAGTTTTATAATTTACATATTGAGTACATGAATTTTCATTTTAATAGAAAATTCTCAATTGACATTCAATCCTGGTTTATCTCACTTTCAGCGATTTGAATATTTATTATGAAATAAATTTATTTATTGTAAATGTGCTTGGGATTTGAAGTAATTTCTTAAAAAAATGAAAATTATCTCAGACAAAATGTATATCTTATAATATGTTCTGTAATCAGATTCTAAATCCACAATTTAGTCATACAGAGCGAAAATGAGTTTGACGGTTGATAGAAATATGAAACTTCAAAATCAGCAGTATAACGCAGCCATTGAGAAGACCGAAAACTAATACGGTGCTCACGCCCTTATTTTAAGTATAGTTCGCTAAAACCCCCCGATAATCTGAAAATTTATCAAATTGTTAAAATGTTAGGAGCAGACGTTAAACTTGAACGATATCGAGGGCGTAAGGGCGCTACTACTGAGTGCTGCTCTTGCCAAAAATGGTATCATGCGCCAAAAAGCTGTCATTTATCGCCCAAATTCGTGAAACGCGCTGACGAGCATCGAACCACGAATGTCCGAAAACAGCAGAAACAAAATGTGCATGCGCAAATTGCGGTGGCGATTATCCCGCGAGTTATCATGGGTGTGCAAAATTTTCCAAACCCAGAATCCTACTTAGAACCTTTTTCAACAAACCGTCACTAATTCTAAATCCTACGCTGCTGTTTTCCAGCCAAATGAAAACGATTCCCCAAAACTAAGATAGTCAATTTCAATCCTAATAAGCCTCCTGTTGACGAAGGAACCCTGTTAAGATGACTGATTGGAGTTTATCGATATGATAGTCCGTTTCAAAAGGAACGGCTATCAGCGCGATTTTATCCAACGAGCTCTTAAATCTGACGTCCCCAAACTCAAGGAATCCAAAACCGTCATCATTAGAATTACTATCTTATACGATACATATGCGAGTTAGCCAAAACTCCAGGATTTTATTGTTCAATTTTACGGTCAGACCGTTGCTAGATCTGAATTTTCCTTTAGATTTGCTAATTTTCCTATTTTGCTCAGCTTGTTCTGCCTTTCCCCCGTAGGTTCCTCCCTGCCGCTCCACCCCTTTTCTCTCCAGACATTTGGTCTTGACTCAAGGCAGACTGAGTAATGGATAGACTCTCGATTTTCTACGGCAGCATTTGCGAGTTAACAAAACCCCGTCAAATTAAGTTGTTTTTTTAGGGTCTGTCATGTTATTTGTAGGACCTTTGTACTTCCGTTGAACTTTCAGCCCGCGTTTTGTGCTGGCCAAGCCTGCTCACTTCTCTGCTTTCGCTCCTCCCCGTAGCCCGCCCTCTTTTACCTCGCTAGTACGCATCTCATCGGCTCAAGACAGAGTTTACTTCACCTTTATTCAAAATTCTCCTTTATTTCTCGGAGATATTTTCTCCATATTCCAAATTAAGCGACACGTAGACTTATTTGGGACTTGTCTCAAATCTGTCTAACGTAGCACAGCTATGATCCCATTGGATTCCTATCACGTTAAAATTCTGTTCCATGATTTCCTAACCTTTTGCTGTGATCGGAGATTAAAGCAACCCTACGGGTACAGTATCTAGAACTAAGCTTCAAAATCGAAAGAACTGAAATGTACCACAAAAGAAAACGTCATACCGAATTTCACGTTACTGTGATGAGAACTTGATTATTTTGGATCTCAAATGTTTGAACGACCACAGATAAAGTTAAATAAAACTTAAAAATACGAATATATCCCTAGTTCAATCTTTCTGAAATTCAAATGACTTTTTGTGTATACCACTAGCAATAATTACTCCAAATTTCACACAAATTCATCAATTATTTTCAAAGATATCGGTAATTTCATTTGCATTAAATTCCCATTAGTTTCAATCAAGTCAAGTCGGGGGTGCAATTCTGGAGCGCCTGGTCAACTATGACCGTATCTCCGAGCTGTATGTGTACAGGTCTCATTCTCATTCTTATTCTCATTTTATTCTCATTAGTCTCAATGTTAACTCCTCCGCTTTTAACCGTTTATTCGAGACCAACGCCGTCTGGAGGAGGCGGTTTTTAGGGAACCTGTTTTTCGCCTCGGTCGGCACACTATTCCTTCTAGACACTGTACTACGGGGTTTGCTATGCACTCTGAAAATTGAGATTCCTTGAGTCTTTGAATGACTCAAGACAGTGTTCCAAGGAGCACTCCCTTATTCAAAAATTTTTCCTTTATGTCCTGGACAAACTTTATTCTCAGCATTCAAAATTTATGCGAGACGTTAAGACTTAATTTGAACTTGTCCTAATTCTGTCTAATGTGCACTGGTACGATGACATTGGATCCCTATCAAGTTAAATTCACTTTCCTATGACTTTCCAACCCATTTTTTATGATCGGAGATAAAAGCAACCCTTGGGGTTGCTAGGAGCTTCAAAAATTGCATCCCTTGAGATTCCTTGAGGTAAATAATATTGAGTCTTTTCAGGTAAATAATATTAAGTCATGAGTGGGCGTGACCTACTAGTAGACTGTAACAATCAATACTAGATTCAGAAGCGTCACTCCCATAGGAGTCCATGGCAGCATCTTTAACATGTGATTTTGCTTAAACACTAGCACTCCAAGCGACTAATCATTGGAACTACGATGTAAACAAAACTACGCTACTAAATTTGGCGAATTTCGCTTTTTTTGTGATTTTATTTTAATGCTGCCAGATGAAAAAACGTACGGGATTGTACTTCTATAATTTCTAAAACTATAAAAAATGATCAGCATTTAAAAATACTTTTATTTGAAACAAATATATTCGTTAGTTTGAGTAAATTTTAATAAGTATAGATATATATTTAATTTTTAGAATCATAAACTAATTAAAAAAGTAGATGCATTGCACTGTTTCACTGTAAAACATTATGTACAAAAAATTACAAGATAACATTCTCAAAAGACTGAAATTTTATATATTATTTTCAGTCTAAAATTATACTGGCCTGTTAATTGTTTATTTACTTGGTTCTGAATTTAAACTGGAATGCTGAGAACAGAATGTTTTTTTTTATGTACTGATATTCTTATATATTACATTGCAACAAATTTACCTAAATGTACTATGCAAAATCTGGACTGAAACGTCTGTATGCTATATACAATGAGCTGTACAGTGTCTCTAATTTATATAGTGGTTATTGTAATAATGGAATATCTGTTGTAAAATAAAGATTTAATTAATTTGAATGTATGAGATCATAGTCTACATTTCTAGAAGACCAAGGAATTATCTGTTGCTTAACAACACTATGTTTTTCCCCAAATTATCTTTTGAATAAAAAATTTGCTGAATGTTAATTTTATAATGGGAAACTATTTTATTAATATATCTGCAAAAGTACTTTTTGCTGTTTAAACATATAAAATATCACTTTCAATAAAACTATTTTGTTAGAGCAAGTCTGCAATTTTATTTTAGCAAATAAAAAACTAAAGTTTCTTTCAATAAAATTTACCAAAAGAGAAAACAGATTAGTGTAATTTGTCCAATAAAATTCAACAGATATCACTATGAGAGAAATAAAAAAATGTTAACATTTCTTTCAGTAACCATTTTGAAAATATTTACCTCGATGAAAAGAGCAAGTATAGCTAGGTATAATCCAAGAGTTAATATTATTTTTTATATTAAAAGTTAATGTAACTTGTAGGACAAACTGAATATACAGGAAATTTAGTTTAAAAATACAGAAATTTCCAAGTGAATTTTGTTTAATTTCGGGGCTTCAATTACGGACATAATAATTTTTTATAATACGGAAAATGACAAAGACCATATTTCTTAATAGAAATTTATGAAAAAGACTGAAAAGCACATTTGCACTTTCTCATATTATTGTATAAAGAAAAATATATACAGCCAGGATCTCGGAAATAAAGGGGATGGGTTTCAAATGCAAAATTAATTTTATTTTACCAACATAGAGCCTATTGAAAATAAATATGAATTTTCCAGATTGAGCCTATAAAAAGTATTGTCTGTTGAAAATTGCCACATTTTGTTAAAGAAAAAGCATGTTTTAAAATTTTCTGAACACATTTTAAATACTTTTGGAAATATGTTTCTGAGGTTTCAAGAACTATTATTGGAGCTCCAACAGTTAATATTTCTACTATAAGCTATTAAAATCGGAAAAAATCTCAGACAGAATCATCTTCTTGAAAGGGAATAAATGTAAAATAAATAAGTTTAGCTTAATGGATGTAAATAGTATTTTCAGGGTATTACATGGTTTCCATTTTCATCAACTCATTCCCTAAAGAGATGTTTATAACAGGTGTTTGCTTGTAATATACAATGTAAATATACGTGACATCTAGTTTAAAAATACATAACTTTACAACATAATTTTAATAAATTATGGGTCTGCAATTATATAAATTATATTTTTTTGTACATCGTATACACAAAGCAACGAAGATAATATTTCTTTCATGGAAAATTATGAAAAATCCTACTACAAATTTACAGCATTGAGTTGTAGCATCATTACTAACAAAATCCACGTAAGACAAGCTTTTATAATGAAACTTAACCATTTCAAAAATAAATGAGTCATGTAATGAAGTATCATACGTTTTTCTTCGAAAATCAGCAAGCAGATTTTATGAATTTATTCAAATGATATGAAAATATATAGTTATATAAAACGTGGCACCAAACACTATGATTATAGTAGTATAAACAACCCAAAAAACGTCGGAAGTTACCCGATATCTAGGCGCTATTTTCGTAATTGGGTTTCTCGTGGCTACTTTTCCCATGTGCGTGCTGCGATTTTGTCTACCGAGCATTCAGGGCTAATGAATTGTCAGCCAGTGACATAAAATGGTAATGCTAACTGTACAGTCTGTCAGAAATATAATCAAACAATTGTATCCCCTCCAGAAATCGCTTCAATGATGATTCCCCCCCCCCCCCCCCACACACACACACTCAAATGAATGGCAGTAGTACTGGACCGGATGAATATTCTTAGTTCTCACCAGCTAACACACATCTATTGTCCTATTACAGAGGAAATTTGGATTCGTCTGGAAGAACAATCGTCCATTGTTCATGGGTCCATATTATATGCTCATGATATTCCTATAAACGTGTTCTACTGGCCCTATAGGTCAACGCGGGCACAAACTTCTGGTATCCGTGCAGAGAGCATCAGCCACTCATGTCTCAATGAAATTCTTTGATTACATAAAGCAGTTGAGATAATTTTCTTTCAACCATTTTTCTCTCCCGCCCCCCGCCCCCCCCAACCTCGTCAAAATTAATTTTATTAGCATCCTGTTGTTTCACTCATTGTTCAATGTCACCCCTAAATTTCACACATTCTGTTTGTCTTTGGTGGAATATATAGAAATTTTGGATTCATTTGTTTTTTTCCTGTGGTGTACATAATATGAGTGTAAAAATATTCACGCGATGTGAAATGCAGGGAGAGCTGTGAAGGTTATGGAATAACTTTTCTAAAAAAATACACTTTTATCCGCCGGCGAGGAAGAGTAAAAGAAAATCGGTCTACAGTAGTGTCACGTGATCGATATAATAAGTGAACAGAGCTTATCGGGTAGGCCTCTTGGCGGTCTGGACAGAAATTCTAAAAACACAATTTTCTTCACTTTCGAGACGGAATTGCAAATCCAGCTAGTCAACCGATCCGTTTGGTTCTGTCTCGTGAGTTATACTATATGTGTCAATTTTCTGTCTTTCAGGTCACCTGGGACTTTCAGGGAGGACGGAAAGACAAAATCATGTTAGACATTTATATATGGATTAGAATATACATTATCCGTAGCACAATATTTTTGGCATTGGATTAACACCTCGTAAATCGATTGGTAATTTTGCAAAATTACTGATCTAAGCAGAATTGACAGAGCGGATTTCAATCACGTGCAAAATCGTCACCGAAATGCAATGCACATCATAAATAAAGAGCTGCATTTTGGAGATCTACGTTGCGCATGACTTCAAATACTGAAAGCATAGCTAGATATTGGACTAATTGGATCAGAATATTGGATCTAGATATTGGATTCTGAATCAGGGGATGGGAACAACTCAAATTTGATAAAATGGTGTATCATTATCGCAAATACGCATGTATGTAAAATTTCAAGAAAATAAGTTCGTTAGAAGTGGGTCAAAATTTGACCCAAATAAACAAAGAAACCAACATAAATAAAATAGTGAAAAACGTAAAATTTTCAATCTTCTCCAACTCAAAGCTGTCATAGCTTTGTGAAACATCTCAGTAAAACATTTATTCAAAACATTCGTGTGAAACATTCATTTTTGAATTTCAACCAGAGATACTCCAACCACAGATGTTATTCAGATCAAAAACAAAATAGTTTTGAATACTGAAATATCTGTGTTTTCTTTGCCTTTTTTTTTCTTTGGAAAGGAGGTGGTGTGGGAGAAATTTTCCTTAAAACATCAAAAATTTTATTCTTTTATTTTTTTTATATTTATTAAAAACAAAGTTAAGAATAAAAGAAAATATCAAAATAATCCAATTAAAACGCGTTGTGCCAAAAAATTGATACAGAAATACATACACAAGTCCAGCACGCCTTCTGGATACTCCTTTTTGTTATGGGGGCCCTTAAACGATTACTTATTCCTTATCGGCAAATTCATCCCTTGTTCCAGAGTATCAAAATATGCTCACTTGTGGGAAAGTATCATTCTGCAGACACCATGTTTAATCGATCCAATAAGTTTGCCAAAATTATCCCAACATCTCAAGAAACGTAGAGAAACTAGGTAGGATGTATTAAGATAAGAGCTTAGATCGTGAAATGCCATCTTTCATCTCGAGATTAAAAATAGAAAGGGAAGAGAGAGAGAAAGAGAGAGCGCCTTATTCTACTTATTAATCTATATAAAATTTTCCATCTCGAAGATAGTTTAAGCTCTTCGTTCCTTAGCTATTTGTTCCCGACGAGGATTTCTTTAGTCTACTATATTGTGATGAATAAAGATGAATGAATATCTTTCTCGTCAAGGACTTTGACTCGCAATCCCTTACGGAGCACGTTGACTTTTAGATCACGGTAAAATCGTGACAAATACAAGTCCTTATTTTTATTTTCCCTACAATTAATGGGTAATGTATAGGAAAATATTGGAATCGTGTCGAAAATCGTAACTCGAGTTTTCGACGAATCTACACGTATTGAGCCTCCTTGAACTTGAAAAAACTATTTTTAGAATGACTTTTGTGTATGAAAATTAACAAACTAGTAGATATTTATACGGTATTCGATATTTCGGAAGATAAGAACGTTGTAAGACATCTTGAATCCATTTCGAACAAATTTAAAAATATCTCTATTTCTCTCTCTGTCTCTTTCTGCGTGTGTGTGTGTTTGAAAGTCTGTCTGTCTAATGCATATATCCACTCTAACTAAGAAAATAATTGACCGAATTTCATAAAATTTATTAGATAAATCATTCGTAAGTTCCCTGGTATTGATTATATTTTCGTACAATTCTGAAAAAATTAATCTTCCTTTATTTCGCGAAGTGGCTCTCAAAGATTGTCAAAATCTATAATTAAAGACTGCATATGCTTACATGTATGGACTAAATGCTTGTTTTATGCGTAATTCTTGACAACGGAAACAACAAGACCAGCCACATCACTCTAAGATGGGCCATTTTTGAGATATTTAAGTTGTTTTTAATTTTAAAGAGCTGAACACGTTTTTCACTGCAGTTAAATATCTATTTGATGAAATTTCTTAACATTTACTACTCAATTCCTTGAAAGTTGTCCTGATGCTGATTAGATTTTAGAATAATTCGCAATTTTTACAACAAAGCGAAAAAAATTGATATAATGACACTTGGATAAACCGTTTTCAAGATATATATATATATATATATATATATATATATATATATTAATTTTGAGGAACTGAAGACGTTTTAATATTCATTATTTTGCCAAATGAATCGAAGTTGCAATAAAAAGGAAAATTGAATAAAATATTATAAAAATATCCATGAAATTTCATGCAATTAAACTCTATATATTCAAAAACATATATAATATAAAACTCTAGAAAACTCTCATCATGCAAAAAAAATATAAATAAATAAATAAATAAACAAAAAATAAAATAAAGAAACTCATTTGAGTTTGTAGGGGAAGCTATATGCTGCCGACAACAGATTCTTTACTTTCCCTACAATATACAGGATGATTAAAAAAAAGATGGGCCAAACTGTAGGAGGTGGCAGCATACACCCATGAGAACTTATCTACCGAAATATTTTTTTCTAGCCCCTTAAGATGAAGAGTAACATGCTACAATTGTGGTAATTTCGTACAAGGGTACAGATTTTTCAAAATTTTTCTGATAATTTTTCCAAAAAACGAAAAATTAAAAAAAATTGCTAAAACAAGATTCTGGCATAAAGAAATCCACTTGAGTCGCATTCCAAGTCAATTGTTCGTAAAGTCGCTTTCTAACAAATTTGCATAATTGCAGAAAAGTTTCAATTAAACTCTATCTTTTTTCCATAAATAAATCTAACATAAGTAATAACTAAATCTAACAATAAGTCCTAAAATTCCGGGATTTTGATATTTTTAATCCCGGGATTTCGAGTGCTTTCTCTTACGTAGCATTAAGAAAGTACTGTTCCCCGAAAATTTTTGATTTCGAGATTTTGATGCCAATACGTGTTTTAAGACCACCTGAACACATTTTGACTATTTTTCGAATGATGTCCATCTGTCTGTCTGATGTCTGTGGTCGATTTCTTGTGTATATCATAGCAGACACAAATATTAATGGATTTTCGCTAAACTTTATGTCCGGAACTTTATATATATTTAAATTCGAAAAAGAACTTAGAAATATTATCTATAGAAATATTACCGAAAATAATATAGATAGTATATAAATAGAAATATTATCGAATAGAAATATTATCGAATAGAAATATTATCAGTAGATTATATAAATTAGAAATATTATCGAAATATTATATTTTCTTAATACGGCAGCATAAGACAATATTTGACATAATCATGCATTAAAGTGTTTAATTACGGTTCAATGACCACGACACTTCACAATTTTAATCACTGTCGCGAAAAATATCCGCGGTACATTTTTTTTTGTTAGTGATGTCATTAGTCCCTTCCCTTGGCGGGCCAGTTACCTTCTTGTCGGGTATATTGTCAAACATCATATACCGATTTTATAAAAATTTTCTTCAAAAACAAAAGAAAAAAATTAATTCTAGTATTTTCTAGTATGATTGTAGTTCAACTGGGTCTCACTCAGGGCCGAAGAAAGAGACGAAATTGAAGAGGGATTGGAGAGAAATTTATGGGGGCACAACAATTTTAAAGGAGCGGCTCACCAAAAACACAATTCATCATTAGCATTTATAAACCATAATAGTTACTATTATATATTTCAATTCATATAAATTATTAACAAATAATTGTATATTTATATTTGCAAACTAAAAGCTGATTATTAATATCCATATAGCTACTATACATCAAAATTAATATATAATATTTACAATTGATTTTATTGTAAGCTTAATAATATAGCTGTTAATAATTCTAGTTAATACTTAATATTAACTCTTACCAACTTATCAGTTGATTTGGACTCCATAGTATAACAGTGAACCCCATAATAATACAAAAGTATCCTAAATACTAGTGTCATAATTTTTAAATATTTTTAAATTAAATATGTAAATAAATAGATCATTAGTATAATCACACATTCAGCTAAATTAAAAATCTTTAAAACAAATCAATTTATAAAAAATAACTCAAATATGCAAATTTTTAATGACATTTTATATGAAATTTCATATCACTACTAAAAATTTAATATTTTTATCATGGGTGGGTCTTAGTATACCTCTTGGATGGATTATCCCCCTCTGACGCCTTCCTGGCTACGGCCCTGCCCCTCCCCCCACTCTACTTAATTTTATAGGGTTCGCGATATTTCGGGATTACCCATCTCTAATTACTACCCATCACTGCCTACAAAGCATCCGTAAAATAGAAAAGAACATCAAAAATAGCTTTTTTTTTTATTGAAAAGCAAAGCAATAACAGCTGCAGTAATTAGGCTAAAATTGCATCTCAATGTGAAACCATTATTTAATATTATACCCCGCAGAAGGCAGATTTGGAAGAGAGCCAGGATCAAATAAAACATCACCTGTGTCTGGAGGAAAGAATGTCCATGTTTTTGTGATAGAATAAAAATGTTTTATGATGTGAAAAAAATGGTCTGTAAATATCAGAAATACAATTTATGATTCGCATGTTGTGTTCCACAGTGTGATCTAGATGAAATAGGAACAGATTGTTTTTTGATTGAGATTAATTCTAATCTCTTGTTTGATTATTATCTTGGTATTTTATTACGTTCCATATATAATCTTCACAGCCGAAATTAAGACTCAGGTCCTCCGAGTGCAATCACCCCCCACTTATTTTTGGTCCATGTATGATTTTAACTATCCCTTCGATCCTATTCGATCCTCTAGCTTGAACAATATCAGGGGGATAGCTGCTTTGTTAAAATTGCCTATTAGTCACAGTAGTTTGCTCAGTCAGTCTATAATTTCTTAAAATGAATCTGAAATTTGCTATGAAGTTTTATGACATAACATGTTATGAATGTGCAATATATTTTCCCTCAAATTAACTTGTGAATTGAAATTTGCTTAATATTAATTTTATGACTGGAAACTGCTTTTATTAATATCTCTGCAAATTTTTTTATTATTGTTTAAACCTAAACAAAGGTTGCCTTCAATAAAACAAAAAAATATCGAATGAATTTAAAAAGCATACAATCTGCAATTTTAATGCAGCAAATTAAAACCTAAATCTTCTTTCAATAAAAATTATAAGAATATAAAATAATACAGTAGTGCAAATCGTCCGATTCAAGTGAAGCAGATATCAATATGAGAGAAATAAAAACATATTTTAACATTTCTTTCAGCAACCATTTTGAGGATACATTTCTCAGAGAAAGGAGCAAGTATATAGCAAGATCTAATCTAAGAGTTAATATTAGTATTTGTATTATAAGTAAATGTAGCTTGTAGAAGATCCTGGATATACGTGAAATCTAGTTTAAAAATACGGAATTTCAGAACTGAATTTTGGCTAATTGCGGGACTGCAATGACGGAGATCAAAATTTTCTGTACAACGTGTATTAAAATCGAAGAACGTATTTCATTAATAAAAATTTATGAAAATAATCTGAAATGCACATTTTCACTTTCTCTTACTATTGTTTAGAGATAACTTAGGTACGACCAGGATCTCGAAGAAGACGGGGGAGGGGGTTCGAATTCTGAATTTTGTTTTCCGAACATAGACCCTAGGGAAAACTAATGTAAAATATCCACATTGAGCCAATATAAAGGAATATATCATTGTAAATTTTTACACTTTTATCAAACAGCACCTTAAAACGTGATGACCACATTTTAAATATATTTGAATACCTAGCCTATACCATACCTAGCTTCGAAACTATCCACACCGACCATTCTTTCTTCGTATCCATTGTGATGTATGACGCTACTTTTGTTCCAGAAAATTTATAACACCATCTATAAAATGACCGCCAGACGGTGGTATTTAAACGCATAAACAACGTATTTAATTTTCTAATAGTGCATATTATTGTACATTATATATATCCTTCACTACTTTCATTTTTTCAAATATTATTTTATTTTTTTGTGTTATTATTGTATTAAAGTAAAAAAATGTCATAGGTCTATCTTATGCCTGCAGGTCAGCGTGTTGCCAAGTAGCAAATTGTTAATTAAAATTATATATATATATATATATATAAATATATATATATACATATATATATATATATATATATATATATATAAATATTTAATTTAAAAATAATTTTTAAAAATTACATACAGCTTGAAAAAATCTATCAAAATTCATTAAGTAAAATATATTCTATTGTGAAGAATATGCGCTTATTGCTGCAAACACACTCCACAAAATTATATAAACTCAAAAGTCAATAACCCTGAAAACCTTACTATCATGATGAATACAAGAACGAAAGAAAAACATACGGGCTAGGTGCAATAAAATGGCCAATGATGGATAGTGACCTCATTTATGTCCCGGTTACCAGCCGGCTGCGCGGTCGCGACACCACTCCCGGAAGCCTGCACGCATCCGTAGTTAACCTCATTGTGACCACGAATAATGAACATGAAAGATCCAAAAGTCAAAAGTATCAAAATTCAAATTTTCAAAGTATAAAATCTCGAAGTGAAAAGTCAAATCCCCGTCACTCGAAATAACAAATCTAATAAACAATTCTAAAAAACCATTTATATATACTTTCACAACTCATATAAAACACCAAAAACATATATACAATAAAATCGGCTTTATAAATTTAAAAACATATAATTCACCAATGCCATAAAACTTTTTTTAATTATCTCTATCACAACTTCAATCAATATTAAAAACATTAAAATAATACATCTCACTTAAACCATCTACCTTTACATTAACTCTCAAATAATCAGCCTTCTCAAAGTCAACTTCAACCTCTCTACACTGCCAGGCGAGCAGATACAGTTATGGTCTATTTCCAGGGTCCCAGTAAGTTTGCGTTGCCAGCTTCATTGTAAGTTATTCAAGAATACCTAATATCTCGTTCAAATGAGATCTTTCTTGATATTTACATGCAAAGCCTACTTGTCTTTTCAGGAAAAGACGTGGATATCCTTTCTCGATTGCCAACTCAATGAATGCCATGTCTCGCTTTTTTCTTATTTCCTCGTTATTAATAATTCGTAGATGTCTCATCATTCCATTTCTAATAATATTTCGAAAAATTTGTTTATGTATATTGGAATCCCATTGAATCAAGTTGTTGATATTAAACCTGAAGGTAGTACGCTTACCATATATGTCGATCTTAAGTTTGTTTTCTTGATTGTAGGAAATGTTCAAATCTAAGAAATTAATGCTTCCATTATCCTCCGAATCTGTTTTTATCAATTCCAAGTTTTCTGGGTATATGCTGAAATCGAAGTTGTACTTTGGATATGTTGTTGCAATTAACAAATCGTCTACGTAACGAAAAAAGATAATTTCGTTATTCAGATGTGAAATACTTTAATATTTATATAAATACAAGTCTGCCAATGCTGATGAGCTACCTCCCCCCCATGGGGATGCCTGATTTTTGTTGATAAAACTCGGTTCCGTTGTACATAACTCAAGGACTCAAGGACGGGGTCAGTGGAGTACCCAGGAGAGGAAGACTCCTCCCTTTAAACTCCAGACGAAGAGAAAAATAGGCATAAAGAGGAAGTAATAAAAAGCTTTTAAATAACTGATAGAATTTAATATCTAAGATATGCCTGGGGGGGGGGGGCGCGACCTAGGTCGTGCCCTTCCCCAGGTCTTCAGAAAAACAGAAACGTTGGGGCCCAAGCGGGTTCCCAACAGAAAGAGAAAAGAGGGGGATAGACTGGGGCGCCCCGAGGGGCGCAGGGCCTTGAGCTTGAGCAGTGCCTAGTAGCGACGACATATAAGGTAGCTTGCCAACGAAAAACGCGAGTTCCCAAAAGCAAGGGAGGAGTACAGCATACTAGAGTCAGCATCTACATTGAGAGCACAATGCTAGGATGGACGCGACCGCTTTTTAGGGCGGAAGAAGACATCTCTCACCGATCTTGTAGGTAACGACCGAGGGCGCTTATGCGACCCCGGGTGCCCTATTCGATAGTGAGGGATGCTGTCCAACGTAGGATTGTTCACGCTTCTCAGACCTCCGTGGAATTTAAGAGAAAGCTTTTTGACATGTTCCAAAAATGGCCTAATATTGAGGTCTCTGTGCAGGACTTCTAGCTGGACGTAGACCGGCAGATCAGCAAACATACGCAGTGCGTTATTCTGGAAGACTTGAAGCGCCTTAATTTTAGACTCAGCTGCGGTGCCCCAGACTGGGACTCCGTACGTCATAATGGGACGTATACAGGACTTGTATAGCAATAACTTAGTTCGAACGGACAGGCGGCTGTTCCTAGCCAAAAGGGGGCGAAGCAGGGCGAGTGCAGCCTTCACTTTCTTACAAGTTTCGGAAATGTGAAGACTCCACGATAATTTGGAATCCAAGTACACTCCAAGGTACTTGTAACTATCTTGCCAGGGAATAGGCTGATTATTTAAGATAAGATTAGCGTGATGGGTATGCCGAGGGGGGGGGGGGGAAGGTGACAGCAGCACACTTTCCAACATTCACTTTGATGCGCCACTTGGTTAACCACTGTGTCAGGTCGTTCAGATAAGTTTGCAGGTTTTCGTGCACGACTTGTGTCTGTTTGTGATGTGCGAACAGGGCAGTGTCGTCGGCATAGAGGCCAAGGGTGACAACAGGGGAGCGAGGCAGATCATTAATGTAGAGGTTGAACAGTTTGGGCCCAACAAGAGAACCTTGCGGGACCCCGCTGAGAACATTCCTGGGAGTGGATAGCTGGTCGGCAACACGGACGGCAAAACTTCGACCGGTGAGATAGGAATATAAGATATGGATGAGATTTGGAGGGAAGGATTGTTTGATAAGTTTAAATATGAGTCCCTGGACCCATACCTTATCAAACGCCTTCTGGAGGTCCAGAAAGACCAAAGTCGAGCGCTCGCGTTTGCTACGCGCCTCATAGACGAGCTCTACAACCCGCAGCAACTGGTGCTGAGTGGAATGCTTCTTCCTGAACCCATATTGTTCAGGAATAACTATTTTCCTCAGGTCGCAGAACTCGTCCAGTCGACGCAGTATAACAAACTCGAAGAGCTTCGATAAACTAGAGAGGAGAGAGATTGGACGGTAGTTGACCGCAAGCGAATGGTCAAGACCTGGCTTGGGGAGGGGAGCAACAGTGGCTACCTTCCAAGCCCCAGGGAAATAACTGTGACGAAGGAGGAGATTGAAGAGCTTGACCATGTAGCTATAGAGCAGAGCAGGCAAGTTCTTCAGCATAGTAGATGTGATGCCATCCTTCCCAGGAGCCTTGTTCCTTCTGAGATTTTGAATACGGGGCTGCAGTTCGTCAAAGGTGACATCTGTCAGTGAATAAGGTACAGCTGTTGTGATGAACTGTTCAACCCTGGCGTCCACGATCGCAACCGTCCTAGGATCGATTACGTCGTGGTGTGGTTCAAACTGGCTTCTAAGACTGTCTGCAAGCAGCTCAGCCTTCTGTGTGTTGGAAGTTGCCCTGAAGTTGGGACCTTCAAGGGTCGGAATGTGTGTTTTGTGCCTACGATAACGTGAGGTTGCCCTCCAAATGGTGTTGTCACTAGTCGTTAGGGACTCAACATAGGTGTTCCATCGTGCACTGGAGTGGGCCTTGATCTTGGCCTTTACCTGAGCTTTAACGTAATTGAGCTCCGTCTTAAGTGCAGGGTCCCTACTGACCTGCCAGTCCTTGCGCAGCCTGTTCCTGTCCCTGATCATCTCCCTGATGTCCCGTTGTACATAATGTTTTCATATATGACAAAGTTTAGCATTGCTTTGAATTTATAGCGATCCATTAATGAATGCAATTCGAATTCTTCAAATAGTTGTAATAAAAATTCGTACAGTACCTTTAAATTGACACAATTAAATAAATCTTTAAAATCATACGAGTTAAAATATAATCTATCTTGATGTTCATTTAAAACCTTTACGACTTCTTGACAGTTGTTAATGGTGCAATTTCCCATCTTTTTGTAATCCCCTCCTGATGCAATTTCCCATCGTAACAGTAGGCTTCAAAACTTACCTTACTAGGGCAAATGAAATGCTGTTACAGATTTTACAGCCCATAATTAAAAAGATCAAAAAGATGGGACGTTTTAAAGACGTTTTAAAATTCATTATGTTGCCAAAAGGGGGATTGGCGAACTCTTTCGAACAGACCAGGCATGTCGCGCACTTCGGCAGCAATGGCCGAAATTCTGGTGCTGAGTTCCTCTTCAGATTCAATGGGAGTGTCGTAGAAGAGACACTTGAGATATCCCCATAAAAAGAAGTCAAGACACGATCGTGAGGGCCAAGCTATGGGACTACCTCGCCGAATTCATCACCCTCTAACATGGTTACGTTTCATTTTCGACCCGGTAAACTATGACGAAAAATGTTTGGTTTGGTGTGTATTACCACCTCTTAAAGTTTGGCCCAACTGTTTTGAATCCCCCAGTATACAGAGTTCCTAGAACAGGCCTTAAGCATAAATTTGTAAAGAAATATGCATGAGTGTATACATTAGAGATCTTTCTATAGTAAGTGACCACGCGCAATTGAATAAATGTTATTTAAGAGCCCCCTGACGAAGAGTTAAAAGGTTAGGTATATAAACTCGGCAACAAAGCGAAATAGATCAAAAATGTCTATAGTTGTAAAACATAGTACACTTAATAGGAATCAACCATAAAGCTGTCCAGAGAAAATATTTATTTCGCACAATATGGACGCAGTATTTACATGACAGGAACTTAGTGCACAACTCATAGAGGTAAAAATAAGCAGTTAAAACTTCATATTAAGAAAACACTATTATAGTTTGAGAGAATCATACAGGTGGCGCTGGGATAAGATAAGTAATCCTGAATTGTACGCATTTCGATGGTGAGAGGCATAAAATCTTTATTTGAACTGTCAATTTTGCAAACATAAATTATTAGCTCAATGCAAATTAGAACGGAAACAATAAAGAATATTCCTACGAATTCAAAATTATTTTACCCTTCAATTTATTTTTATCTCCCTATATTCTGTGCTTTATCCTACAACTATGAAAAAATACTAATTAATTAGACACATGATTAGGGAACCATTAAATAAAAAATAATAAAAAATACATATATTGAATACTACGCCATTTTGTTGTGTCAAATAACAATAGCGACTAATCAACTAACGCTAGGGACACCTAGATATAATTCTCAAATCATTATCGTATTTTCATTCGCTTCATCCATAGGAGTTTTATCTTCTTATTTCTAACTTCATGACGTAGCTTGTTCAAAATATTCTCCGTCATCAATGCACATTTAAATTTCAGAAAGAATACTACTACGTACATTGACAAAAGCATTGCAGGTGTCACCGTGTTACAGTTTCTGAGAATACGATTTATCGACAGGTATTTATTGCCTTCCATATACGAGTTTCGTACGTTCACGGTATCGATTACTACTAATTAGATAACCCTGCAAAACTTTATATTTGACATTTTTCTTCTATCTCGCTTTATTACCAAGTGCGTTATCCTAACTTTTTTAATTCTCTACTAGGGGCGCTGTAATATTTTTTATTTGATCGGGCATGGCCATTTTACTATAGATTGACCTAACGTGCCTGCTGACTGACCTTTCCTTACAAAGTTACTGAGATGCCTATGGGCTTTTCTGGGAGCCTTTTGTCCTTACGGTAACTCACAAAAGGAAACACCGACCCACCCGAAGGTACACGGGAAAGATACTCCGTCGCTGCGATAGCCCACCCAGCACAAGAGGGCGAGGCCGAAAGGCCACGCGGCCCGAACCAACCACCACAGCCACACACACCAAAGGCCGAGAGGAAGGTGGGCGCCAATCAAGAAGAAGACAGCAATGCCCTGGGCAAACGCGTCCTGCCATCTGAAGAGAGTCATCCTCTGATGGCTCCCTCAACTTTATTAGATCCAAAACAAATACATATTACAATTCCCTTCATTAAGGGTCACAAAATTACAAGTTTCCAAAACAAATACATATTGCAATTCCCTTTATTAAGGGTCACAAAATTACAAGTTTCCATCAAAATACAATTTTATAATCTATGAGAGTACAAATAGTACTTTCTTAAAATAATGAAGATATATACATCAAAGTAACTACCAGTTACTAAAATAATACTCAATCTACTAGATTGATAACTTAACAAAAATAGGAAACCCTATACATCATTTACAATTATCACATATTTCCTAATCACATTTACAATAAATTCCTTCCATGAAATATCATACAATAAAATACAATAAAATTCCTTCTATTTACACCAAATTCATCTCGATTGCCAACACATTTTTCATAATTTCTATTACTCCTTTTCTACATTTAGGTAGCAAACATAACTTAAAAATATTTACATTGATATTGTCCTTACGGTAAATCTAACTTGACACTAAAGAGGTATGAGCAAGATTGTAAACTCATCCTAAGTTATATTGTTCATCTATTTAACGCTATCTTATATAATGAAAGAAAATGTTTGTCTGTATTTCTGTAGGTCTATGGTCGTCTGCAGCGCAAAGTCGAAGCATCGGACAGTGATGAAATTTACTGCAGAGGTGCTTCACATTCTGTAATGTGTACCTCGGCGAGATTTTTTAAAGTTCGAACTAGTTTAAAAATTAAGAACTTTTTAAGTCGAAAATCATCATTTCTAGCTATTTTATTAAATAAAACCAGTTTATTCATCTACTGCCGAGCCGCCACAGAAGATATTTGAGAGTGGGTGTTTTGAGCAATTTCGTCACAACAGGAATAATACACATTCAATCTAAATGCATTTAATTTATGGGTTTTCTTCTAACATTGCAAATTTAAAAGCCTTCGTCCTAATTTTTTTTTTTCATTCGGTGTTACATTATCATTCTAAGTACGGTGCTAAAATGTAACTTAAATTTGGGTAAAAAATTCGCTGAGATAGGAATTAAAAATTTGAATGTTATTTCCGGGGGAGGGGAATTTTTTGAGTCTTTCTTTCCCTCAGATTGCGTGAGATCTCAAAAGAATCGAGGAATGTCTCATGACATTTGGGAAGGTTGAAAAGGTGGCGGAATGTACACGCAGTCATCTTTTGATAAACACAACAAGTTCATTCTTAAACTGCAGAAAATCAAAAAATAAGCACCCATTAACGTAATTTACACGTAATAAATCAGAATGTACATGGGCCCCTTTCTTAAACCTTTCTACCATCGGCTGCATCCACACCCGACACGTTCCAACTCATTCTATCTCCTCGTGCTTCACACCTGGACTTTTTAGAACCTGGTTGCCAGCTCCCTATACTGTCCGCAATCAGCGCAGCTGATATATAAATTAAGACTCTTCTTTCCTCAGGGAAGACACTTCCTGAAATATAAGACTTGGAGGATAGAAATTGTTAATCATTACAAGGTTACTTACAATTACAGTTTCTTTAACAAGTGCCCTACTGGCATGGATGGCATAGGCGCACATAAGGAAGGGAAACAGGAGCACTTCCTTCCCATGGAAATTTAATTTTACAAAGGAGGTCATTAAACTAGTCGATGTTGTACTTCTCTTTCTTTAATTTGTCTTCTCCTCGAAAAAGGCCAAAGGTCAATATGCCTATTCATACTCAGTCAGGTCAAGTCATACATTTTAACTTCCTATACAATACGTGGAAATATATTGGAAAAGTATCGGTAGAGGGTCGAAAATCGGAACTCCAAATTTTCGACGGATTTACGCTTTTTACAATAGTACACATCACAATAGCATTATAAACTACGAATATACATATTAAATGTACATACAATCTATTAAATGCGTCCATCAGAATCACTTTTACCCCATGCTGTAATTCAATTTACCTTATGGCACACAATACCAAGAAAGTTTCTAAGTGGCATCGCCAAAGCTCGCCACCGCTCAGAACAAAAGACGCTGCGTGTAATAAACTTATGTATTTCATCGCCTGCATCTTTCTCGACATTTTGATGGAGATGAGCCTTTCTTCCTTCCCCGCAGTTCATTAAGCAATCATTATTCAGTCCTTATTGTCAATCAATTCGAAAATTTTAGGGTATAATTAAATTAAAATGACGTCACATCAGTCATTTCTAGGTTGAAGGTTACTGAATTTTTCTAGGTTTATTAAAGCAGTTCAATATTAAATGATTTAAACGCAATATAAAATACATTTCCCATAAAATTTCTTTTTTTTTTTCAACGCTCATATTTTGAATTTTTGTTTCACTGTCTGTTTATTACTCTGATGCAATAACAAAGCAAACTCCACCTAGAAGTTTTGATAATTTCTTTGTTCTCTGCATATTGTTATTCATTCAGGAATTTTTGTATTGGATAATTAAATTTAAACGACGCGTTGTTTTCAATATGCATTGCTAATTTGACATTGGATTTACTTCTTTAATTCATTTACCTCAGGCAGGGGGAAGAGGGGTTTAGGCATAGCCAGTATCATGAAGGTAACAGTAAGGAGTTAAAACTTTATTAAGGAACCGGTAATATCATTTGAGATAATCATTTAGGGGACGTTGGGATAAGTGGAACTGCACTGTATGCATTTCAATGGCGAAAGGCCTAAAATATTTATTTAAACTGTCCATTTTGTAAAAATAAATTATTAGTGCAATACAAAGTAGAACTCAAATAATAAAGAATATTCCTGCGTTTTCAAAATTATTTTACCTTTCAATTCATATTTATCTCTCTATGTTTTGAACTCAATCCTAACATTATGAAAATATACTGGTTAATTACACTCCTAATTAAAGAACCCTTATTATCAAAATGATTAATACATATACTAAACACTACGCCTTTTTGCTGTATCAAATAACAATAACGGCGGCTACTTTACTAACACGAGCGACACCTAGATATAATTCTCACATCATTATGGCATTTTCTAAAGTTTCATACATAGGAGTTTTATCTTCTAGCCAGTATGCTGAAAAGGGGAGTTGGCGATTGAACGGGTGTGTGTGTGTGTGTGGGGGGGGGGGGGGGGTGGGGTGTATCACAATGGAAATTTTCTTTTATGCTAATGATTCCCAAAAT
Source organism: Amaurobius ferox (assembly GCA_951213105.1). Classification (NCBI taxonomy): domain Eukaryota; kingdom Metazoa; phylum Arthropoda; class Arachnida; order Araneae; family Amaurobiidae; genus Amaurobius; species Amaurobius ferox. The sequence continues at coordinate 86,336,242 of OX578155.1, forward strand.
TTTTTGCTTGAAGGAAACATTGAAGTACTTCGCAAAATCACTGTGAACACTTATACACTTTACGTTCGACAGAGGAAAATTAAAATGCAAAGAAATTGTGATCATAAATAATTAATTCATTCTTTTGAATAAAATATTACAAGATAGTTTATGGTCTATTTATATTTATTTATTACTGTTAATAAAAAATAATAAAAATCATTTTCTCTTCACGTTTGTCTTACTGGTTACTAGTAATTATATAATATTTATTTTTGAATGATATTGTGTTCATAAAATGTTACGTTAAAACGTGAAAAATTTAAATTTTCTTACGCAATTGCTATAGCGGTTGCAAATTGTACATCCTTTTAGTGGGGTTTAGCAATATTTCGCTAATCCTTTGTAGGGAATTACTGATTTAGTCAATGGTGGAAATATAGAGAACCAATATAAATGTTGGACTTAATGGGTCTTTATTACACTAACACCTATTCGTCAAATAAAATTTTCTTTCGCCAAATGAAATTTTGGAAATTTCATTTGAAAATCTTGATTTGATTTATAAATCTCAAATTCCTAAGATTATTGTTGTGGAAATGATGTGCAGTTGTATATATTACGATAATTATACTATGAGTTTTGATTTTGACATCGCCAAAATTATTGCCAAATACGTATGTTTTCAATCGCCAAAATAAATTTTCTTTTTCTGAACACGGAAATGACGATCGACAGTGCTTGCAAGAAAATTTGTATTGCTTTCAAGAAAAGTTTCGACATCAAAATTTTGGTATCCAATATATGTTTCTATATTTCCTGAACAAATGCAGACAAAATTTAGCGTGATTTTCCTGTGTTTGACTGTGGTCGGTTTCCTGTGTGTACAATAGTTTCCATAAATATTAATGGCTTTTTAAAAAAAACTTTATATCCAGCCTTGTTAATGATAAGTCTAGAACTAGAAAAAAAATCTAGAACTTTTAAATTCGATTCATTTGATCAAAATTTTGTATTTTCTGAACATGACAGCAGAGGATAAAATTTGACATAATTATGCATGAAAGAGGTTATTTATGGCTCAAAGGTCGTGAAACACTTCCAATCATTATAGTGAAATATAGCCAGAATATAACTTTTGTGTTCGGGATGTTATTAGACCCCCTCGAAAGGCAAACTTGTCTCTCGAAGGCGAGAAGACAACGTGAACTTTGTATCTACCGAAATATTTTTTTTTCAAGCCCCTTAAGATGAAGAGTAACATGCTACAATTGTGGTAATTTCGTACAAAGGTACAGATTTTTCAAAATTTTTCTGATAATTTTTCCAAAAAACGAAAAATTAAAAAAAATTGCTAAAACAAGATTCTGGCATAGGGAAATCCACTTGAGTCGCATTCCAAGTCAATTGTTCGTAAAGTCGCTTTCTAACAAATTTACATAATTGCAGAAAAGTTTCAAGGAAACTCTATCTTTTTTCCTTAAATAAATCTAACATAATAAGTCCTGAAATTCCGGGATTTTGATATTTTTTATCCCGGGATTTCGAGTGCTTTCTCTTACATAGTATTAAGAAAGTTCTGTTCCCCGAAAATTTTCGATTTCGCGATTTTGAAGACAATACGTGTTTTAAGACCTCCTGAACACGTTTTGACTATTTTTCGAATGATGTCCGTCTGTCTGTCTGATGTCTGTGGTCGATCTCTTGTGTATATCATAGCAGGCACAAATATTAATGGAATTTCGCTAAACTCAATGGACGGAACTTTATATAGATTTAAATTCGAGAAAGAACTTAGAAATATTACATTTTCTTAACACGGCAGCATAAGACCATATTAAACATAATCAGGCGTAAAAGGGTTTAATTACGGCATAATAATCACGACACTTCACACTTTTAATCACTGTCGTGAAAAATATCCGCGGTACATTTTTTTTACTTTCCTTATATACATAATGTATAAGGAAAGTACTGTGAAGGGGTCGAACATTCCAATTTTTGACGGGTTAGCACGTTTCAATCATCCCTGATCACGAATCGAACAGTTTTGAGGTGATGTCTGTGTGTGTGTGTTTCTGTGTGTGTGTGTGAAAGTATGTGTGTGTGTGTTTCTGTGTGTGTGTGTGAAAGTATGTGTGTGTGTGAAAGTATATGTGTGTGTGTGTGTGAAAGTATGTGTGTGTGAAAGTATGTGTGTGTGTGTGTACGTGTCAGTGAGTCTATGGAGACGATATCTCACGAACGAATGGAACAATTCGAATGAAATTTGGTACAAAAATCACAATCCGTGAATACTGGAAGCCTATTCCTTTAAAACACAATTGAATGTTCAGAACCCTCTTAAATTTACAATAAATGCGCAAATAGACATGTATTATGTAATTTTTCTTTAGAAAACGATTCACATAAATTTTAAAACGCTAGCATGAACCGTTCTCGAGATATTGCACATTTTTCAAATAAATTTATCAAAAAGTCCCATAAATTAAAAAAAATATTAACTGTTAAGAAACATGTTCACTTTTCATATGTAATATCATGCGATAAATTCGATGACATCATTCTCGTGGATCTAACTCGTTCCATTCACGAGAAAAGATACTTTGAGTAATACTTTTGTATTTGAACGCCAATTGTCATTTATCTGCTGTAAGAATAACTTATTTCTCCGTCCACAACGCTTGGCGATATTTTGGCGACGAATTTAGCGGAATGACGCCAACTTGGCGACATTTTTAAATATTGCCAAATTAACGAAAATCGCGCCAAATGGATAAAAATGAGGCTAAATCAATGAAAATTATGACTTATTCAAGAAAATCCAATATCTTTGAAAGAATATAAGTATCTACGATAAGTATAACATTTTTTTTAAATGTAAAAGTAGTAAATTCATTGCATTATATAAGGAAAGTCATGTGTTGCCCACATCAGATTTTTTTGTTCGTGATGTCATTAGTCCCCTTCGCTTGGCGGGCAAGTTACCTACTTGTCGTGTATATTGTCAAGCATGATATACCGATTTTATAAAAAAAAATTTAAAAAAAAAGGTGAATTCTAGTATGTTCTTGTATGATTGTAGTTCAGTTGAGTCCCACTCAGGGTCGTAGCAAAAGACGAATTTGAAAAGGGGTTAGAGGGAAATTTATGGGGGCACAACAATCTTAAAGGAGCGGCTCACCAAAAACAAAATTATTCATTAGCATTTATAAACCATAATAGTTACTATTATATATTTCAATTCATATAAATTATTAACAAAAATTGCATATTTATATTTGCAAGCTAAAAGCAGATTATTAATATCCATATAGCTACTATACATCAAAATTAATATACAATATTTACAATTGGTTTTACTGTAAGCTTAGTAATAAAGCTGTTAATAGTTTGTTGAAACAATCTGAAAGTCAATACGTGTTAATGCTTAATATTAACTCTTACCTATTTATCAGTTGATTTCGACTCTATAGTATAACAGTGAACCCCATAATAAAACAAAATTATTCTAAATACTAGTATCATAGTGTTTAAATATTTTTAAATTAAATATGTAAATAAATAGATCATTAGTATATTCACACGTTCAGCTAAATTAAAAATCTTTATAAGAAATTAATTTATAAAAAATATCTCAAATATGCTAATTTTTAATGACATTTTATATGAAATTTCATATCACTATTAAAAATTTTATATTTTTATCAGGGGGGGGGGGGTCTGAGTATACCTCTTGGATGGATTAGGCCCCCTCTGACCCCTTCCTGGCTACGGCCCTGACCCCCACTCTACTCAATTTTAGTAGTGTTCGCGATATTTCGGGATTCGGTATACCTAAATTACCCATCCCTAATTACTACCCATCACTGCCTACAAAATATCTGTGGGACAGAAAAGAACATCAAAAATAGCTTTTTTTTTTACTGAAAGCAAAACAATAACAGCTGCAGTAATTAGGCGAAAATTGCACCTCAATATGAAACCATTATTTAATATTTTACTCCGTAGAAGGCAGGTTTGGAAAAGAGCCAGACCCAAATAAAACATTACGTGGGTCTGGAGGAAAGAGTGTCCATGTTTTTGTGATAGAATAAAAAGGTTTTATGATGTGAAGAAAATGGTCTGTAAATATAGGAAATAAAATTTATGATTGGTATGTTGTGTTCAAAAGGAAGTGTGATTGATCTAGATGAATTAGAGACAGATTGTTTTTTGATTGAGATTAATACTAAACTCTTGTTTGATTATTATCTTGGTATTTTATTATGTTTCATATATAATCTTATGCGTAAAATTGCCATTTTCACCCACGCTTCGCTTTTGCAAAATGGGTAATGGCTCATTAAATGTGACACCTATAAAATTGATAAAATTTCGGAATACCAGAAACCGTTTCAAATTAATGTATTAAAATGGTACATACTTATGGTTTCGTTATTTAATACATTGCATAAAATGTATTATATATATACATAAAAGTCATTTAATACATTACATTACATAAAACAATGCATAAAAATGGTACATGCTTAGCTGTTAGCAAGGGAATTGCGGATTATGAAATAACATTTCATCTCCGATCATTGTATGTTGACTTATTTTAAACGTTTTCAGACGTGCTTCGATTCTGATTGCATTCTTATTAGGGAGGCTTCGAATATGCGCATTCAGGGGGGAGATTAGCCTCCCCCTTTCGGAAGTATGCCTGAAAGAAACACTGTTTTCCTTTTCAGCCAGTTCCTCTTCCGCGATGAAAAAAATAACAACAATATAACTGTCAGCGTATAGAGAGAGTTACTAGATTGAAAATCACAGGGAACTGCTAGAAAGGGGCGTTCCCCAAAATAAGGATGATACTCCCATTGTAGATAACAGTATCCATGGATTTCTTTAGCGCTAATTCTGCACTCATCAGTCTGCAATGAATAATCGTGAACTGCATAGTCATCAAGAACACTTGAGAGCTACCCCAATTTTGCGAACTTTTATGGGAACTAGCAATTTCAGTCCTTCCACGTAGCCGGCGTGTAGAACAATTTCCATAGATGTAGGAAAAAGCAAGTTTTCTTGCTGACATTGCAGTTACCGGTTATTCTGTGCCGATGAGCGCATAATTGCGAAATACGCCCATGTATACGTGGAGGAAAGGATACTGTTTTGCAATGTGAGAGTCATCCTTTCGGTTTTGTCAATATAGAGGTGAAGGAGCACCTGCCCGCATGTTATCTCCATGCTTTATAAAATATCCCATCACTCTTTGTTCATATATTTTTTTCTTTCGACCCAGATCGTCCAACTAACCCAAAGGAGTAAGGTATCGGTTTGGACGGCTGAAACAGTGCCACCCAATTTAGACCGAAACCCAGTGGGATAGACATGGGATAGACTTTCTAGTGGGATAGACATCCATCCTCTACCACCAACCTCTCGGAGGGACTTCATCACCACCCTTCTCTTCGTGCCTAAGTGGCACTTAAGGCCTTCAGCTTAGTTTTCCAAACACGACGATCGCGTTCACAGCTCTCGCTTCATTCCAGCTCGCCCATCCAGCCTTGTTTCTCTCATTGTCCACCAACCGTCTCCAAGTTAACTTCGGTCTACCTCTTGTCCGTCTGCCTTCAGGTGCCCAGGCCAGGGCAACAGCGGGAATGCTGTCCAATGGCATTGTCAAAACATGGCCTACCCATTTCCATCTCCGATATTTGATGTTATATTCAATGGGTTTAAATTGGTCCTTTTATATAAGTTCTCATTTAATATTGTGTTAGGCCGTAATATTCCCAGTATTTTCCTAAGGCACTTGCCCTGCCAGACATTAAGTTTGGCACTTTGAGATTTAGTCACTTTCCCCGTTTCTGTTCCATATAACAGTACACTCTTCACCAAGGTATTAAACAAGTTTAGTCTTGAGCTTTATCTCCGAAGTTCTCCACACTTTGTTGAGCCCCCCGGCCACACAGAAAGCTACCATTAGCCTTTGGGTTGGTCGTGTGGTCTGGGCTTTCTACACTTTGTTGAGCCCCGGTCGTCCAAATAGATACTCTAAGTCCTCTGGACGAGTCGGACGGCCTGGGGCTTTCACACTTTGTTGAGCTCACGAAAACAATTTTGGGCCCTAGCAATTCTAATTATGATCTCCTCATCAGTTCCAGCCGTTTTTCCCACCATGACACACTTAGATAGGTAAACGTATCCACATCTTTAATGGTATCATTATCCAAAACAATTCTGTTTAATGATTTTTCCTTTAATCTCTCAGCTTTAGTTTTATTCTTGTTGATATGAAGACCAACCTCTTTAGCATGTTCAACAAAAACCTTGGTTTTCTGCTGTAAGTCATCTAAACTAGAGGACATCAAGGCAATATCATCAGCAAAATCTAGATCTTCCAATATTGATGTGAAGTTCCGTCTGATGCCTCGCCTCTTATTTCAGATAGTTCTTTTCATGATCCAGTCAATTACTATTATAAATAATAGTCCTGACATCACACATCCCTGTTTAACACCAGTCTCAATTCAAAAAGTTTCTGTTAGATATCCGTTCACCTCTACACAGCATTTGCTATTTTTATATAGTTCAATGATAATATTAATAAATTTTTTGAGTGATACCATAAATTCCTAAAATTTTCCAGAGCGTTTCTCTATTCATTGAATCAAACGCTTTTCGGAAATCAATGAAATTCAGGTACAGAGAAGAATTGAATTCAATGCTTTGTTCAATAATATTTCTTAAGGTGAAAATTTGTTGTGTTGTTCCAACACCTCTCCTAACTCCAGTCTGTTCTTCTCTCAACATACGCTCAACTTCGCCTTTTAGCCTGTTGATAAGAACTCTTCCAAAAACCTTGCGGGTATAGACATCAAATTGATTCCTCTCCAATTATCACACACCGATAGGTCCACCTTTTTAGGTAACTTGATAATGGTACTTTCTTTCCATTTTTCCGGGACTCTAGGTTTCCCAAATTTCATTAAACAGGATTTTCAAAAACTCTGCTGTTACTTCCACGTCTACTTTCAGCATTTCAGCGGCAATAAGGTCACTTCCACAGGCTTCACCAGAATTCAACACCTTCAAGGCGTTTTTAATTTCGCACAGCTAAATTTCTTCCGTGGAGATGATAAGGATAGGTGGTACATTACATGTCTTCTCACATAGCTCAGCATGATATTCACATTTCGAATATAAGGTCTCCCTGAAGTGCTTTTTCCACCTGGCCCCGATCTCAGCATCCGTAGTCAGAAGTTTACCCTTTTTGCCTCTGATTGCATATTCAGGTTTCCTATAAACTCCACTAATCTGTTTAACCAGCTTGTATACTGTTCTCATTTGGCCTACTTCAGTCGCATGTTGCGCCTCTCCAGCAAACCCATCAAAATATTTTCTCTTGTCCTTTCTGATACTTTTCTTGACATTATTGTCCGCCACACTATATTTCTCTTTATAGCTGTGGTAAAGTCTTTTGGATCTAGTACTGTCCAACAGAATTTTTAACCTTCTTCTATGTTCAGTAAGCTTCCAAAACTCTCCAGTTATCCATTCTTTGCTTTCTGTGTTTTGCATTCTTCCGATTGTATTTTCAGCAGCTTCATTAAATATTGTCACAAAATCATGCCATCTCTTTTCAACACTGTTAGATTCGTTTTCGTGTGTCACAGCATCGCACTCCGGGGATGTAGGTTTTTCTCTCACTACAGCTCTAAACTTTTCTCTAATTTCTGTGTCCCTTAATTTTGCAACATTGAAACCAATACCTCTTTTCTGATTTTTCCTACAGCATTTATGTAATTTTAACCTTAATAGTGTTATTAGCATAAAATGGTCAGTTCAAACATATTCTCCCCTTTTTGCTCTAATGCCCATCATAGGCGTAGCAAATTCTCCATTTATAGCAATGTGGTCAATTTGGTTCCTGGTATTTCCATCAGGAGATATCCATGTTAACTTATGGATATCTTTATGTTTGAACTTGCTACCTACAATAACAATATTGTTAAGTTCACAAAAGGAAACAAATAATTCTCCGTTTTCATTCCAGACCCCACATGCTTCATTTCCCATTGCCCTTTCTTCATTATACTTCTTTTTTCCAACCTTTGCATTCATATCTCCCATAACAAGGATGAGATCATGCTTTGCAATATCGTCCAACACTTTTTGCAAATGATCATAAAAAAGGTCTTTCTCATCTTCGTTGGCATCATTAGTTGGTGTATATACCTGTATGATGCTCATTTTAATATGCTTAGAATAAAATCTAGCTCGAATGATTCTTTCATTAACAGGCTTCCATTCGATAAGGTTTTTTGCAGTGGTTTCACTTAAAATAAGGGCGACCCCTCTTTCATGTTTGTCGTCCATTCCGGAAAACAAAATAGCCTTGTTGTCATTTGTCCTCATTCTTCCAAAACCGGTCCACCTTACTTTTCTAACACCTAAGATGTCCAGTCCATAATTATCCATTTCAGTAGTCACTTGCCTAGCTATAACCCCGGACACTGGGTGCCCTTTTTTGTCGCCTTTTACGACATGCAAGGACTGTAGCGGGACTATTCTACTCCGATCACCACACGGCGCTCGGAAGGACTTACAGACCCATATATTTAACGTGACCGAACTCCGCGTGAGCATGGAAACAGTGTGGTTACAGTCGGACTCTGGTCCTCCGAGTGCAATCACACCCCACTTTTTTTTTTGTCCTTGCATGACTTTAACTTTCCGTTCGATCCTCTAGCGTCAATAATATTAGTGGGATAGCTGCTTTGTTAAAATTTCCTGGTGGACACAGTAGTTTGCTCACTAAGTCTATAATTACTTAAACTTAATCTGAAATTTGATATGAAGTTTTATGACATAACATATTACGAATGTGTAATAAACTAGGAAGTATGCTTGTCTAATTAAAATCATAACTTTTTCGCACATAGAAACAGATAATTAATTTTATGTAACACGCACTAATATCTTGTAATTATATCATACTTTTTCTTTGTCTTAAATTCTAAGCATTAAGATGTTCTTAGTAAAATAGATTTTAGAGAAATAGTTTTTTGAAAGTTGAGAACTATAATTTTTTCTGTAGCAGCATAAAAAAAAATAAATAAAATAAAAAATATAAATTAAAGAAATGACGATGACACAGGTAATGAATAAAATATAATAATTGACATTTTTCATATTCTTCCACAAATTTTAATTTTAAATAATTTTTAATTTAATATTTTAGAAATCGGGAAATCCCGAACCTCAGGATCGCAGTCTGTGTGAATTTTCAGACTTTTAAGGTGATAAATATAATTGGACCTTTCTTACCATCCAAATTGGTATAAAAGAACAAAGTAAAATATGGCGATGGCACAGGTATTGAATGAACTATAATAATTAAATGTTTTTAATTTTCCTTATATTTTTAAATAATTTCCTTAGAATCCGGGTAATCCGGAACCGCAGGATCGCTGTCTGTGCAGATTTTCAGACTTTTACTATAATGAATATAATTGGGCCTTTAAAATCATCCAAATTGCTAGCGAAAAGAAAAATAATTTCTTTCCTATGCTCATATTGGAACTACGCCAACAGATTTCTCGCTGATGTTTGTCATACACGAAAAATCACCGGAGATACGTTTAATTAATAACAATCTTTTCTTGGTGACATTTCTTCTGGATAACAACAGCAAAAAGAAAACGAGGAAAGGAGTTCCTTAAAGATATATCTCGAAATTACAGATATACATCGAGAGTGGATGATGGGTCATGGTTGGTTGATTTATTGTACCGAATATTTTTGTATCGAATTATTTCTGTTAGAATATCTACAGCGAGGCTCCAATTGAGTTTGTTATCTATATCAAATAGCTGAATTTGACTATATGATTTAAGTGATGAATTACACAACCTAAATTGTTGAAAATAAGAAACTTGAAACTTTACAAACACGTAGGATTCCACCTATAAATAATGAGAAAAATGTAAAATTTTGGAATTTTTAAAAGAAAAATTTATATATCTCTGAATTTTTTCTGACATTCTTTCAACTACTTCGAGAACGGCTAGACCCTCAAAACTCACGTGCACATTGTACAGTCATGCGCAGCGCGAGAAATCCTAAATTTTCTTAATTAATTCTATTGCTGTACAATCAACCGTGCTGCCCAGGCGGTGAAGTGGATATCGTCGTCGGCTGCTGTCCGGTGGGCTCGGGTTCGAATCCCGAGTAAGGCATGGTTGTATATCAAGTTAAAGTCAGTCTTCAGCCTACTGGGTCCTCATCTACAATATGAAGCTGCACCCCCTTTGACCTTCGTCAGTGATGCTTGTCCGTAATAAACTTTGGTCTCTTGTATTGTCTTGTTCGTTCTGTCCCGTGTCACTGGTCCTGTGTCGGCTATGATTCGATTACAGGAGGTCATCAGAAACAACAACAACAACAATCAACCGTTTTGGGAATATTTCAATTTATTGTTATACCAGACGATATTTTTACTTTCTCATATGTAGTACTGAGAAAGTATCGTTTTCACAAAAAATTTCGATTTTGAGATACTGATGCAAATATACGTTTTAAAACATCCTGAACACGGTTTGAATATGTTTGGGAAGATGTTCATCTGTCTGTCTGCATGTCTGTGGTCGATTTTTAGTGTAGAAGATAGCGGCCGCAAATATTAATAGCTTTTCAAGAAAGTTTATATCGGGCTTTGTAATAAAAAAATTTGGAACCATATAGAATTATTTTAATTCGACCGAAAATCTCGAAATTTATTTAAAATTTTATATTTACTTAACCAGGCAGCATAGGAAAAATTTTGACATAATTATACATGAATGGGATTATTTATGGCGGAATGATCACGATATCTTTTAGTTTCTATCATTGTTATGAAAAATAGCCGTGATACAATTTTTTGTTCATGACGTCATTAGCCATCCTCGAGAGGCAAGATACATGCCTCCCGAATGGCAGATTGTCAAGTATAGTATCACTAGGAATATTTATTTTAGAGCTCTGTAAAGTGAAGGGTAACAAGCTATAATTGTAATCAGTTATCTATGATACCGATATTTCAAAATTTTTATTGCAAAATTTGAAAAAAGAAAAAAAAGCAACTAAAAATGGATTCTGATATGAGAATATCGAGTTGAGCAATACACCATTTAATTTTATTTATATTTTATCAATGAATTTATTTAGAGTTTCTGAGTCCATTTTTTGTAGCTACGGTAACTGAGTTTTTAAATAACAAAAATAGTTTTTTGGCTATTTGTCAATTCAAACGACTGGGCAGAAATATTATAATTAATTCAATTTTAGCCACAAATGTCTGAAAAGATTAAAAAGAAGGCAGCATACATTGTTTCGAGATGAAATAATGTTTTACGTATCGTAATTTCCATCATAGAAGAACTAGAAACAAAATATACCTAATATACATATTTGAATTTAGATACGATTTTTGATATTCAAAACTTTTTCTAAGTGTGTATTAAATACAGTGCCTAGAAAAATCTCCCAACTATCCCTGTTAGTAGATGCACACGTAATTCTGAACACCTAATTCCCAAAAAATCCCATAGATGGCAGATCAATACCGCCGTCTCTGGTTTGTTCATACAGCAAAAACTATAGTGTTTGTAGCCACCTTTCGCATATTAAATTCTTTTTACTTTCCTTATATACATAATGTATAAGGACAGTATTGTGACGGTGTCGAAAATTCGAATTCGAGTTTTCGACGGGAGAGTACGTTTCAAGCATCCCTGATCACGAATCAAACATTTTTGAAGTGATGTCTGTGTGTGTGTGTGTGTGTGTGTGAAAGTATGTGTGTGTGTCAGTGAATCTGTGGAGACGATAACTGACGAACGAATGAACCGATTCGAACCAAATTTGGTACAGAAATCACAATCCGTAAACACTGGAAGCCTATTGTTTTTATACGCAATCGAATGTTTAGAACCCCCCTGAATTTTCGAATGAAATTTTGAAAAAATCGTCAAAAAATCAAAACCGCTAATAAAGTTACGCAAATAGACATTTCTGATGTATTTTTTTATTAGAAAACGATTGGCATGAATTTTAGAACGCTAACATGAACCGTTCTCAAGATATTGTAAATTTTTCAAAAAAATTATCAAAAAGTTATATAAAATAATAAAAAAGTATTTCCTATTGAGAAACATGTTCACTTTTCATATGTAATACGATGCGATAAATTGAGTGACATTATCGTGGATCTAGCTCGTTCCATTCATGAAAAAAGATACTTTGAGTAATACATTTGTATTTGAATGCCAATAGTCATTTATCTGCTGTAAGTATAACTTATTTCTTAATGCATAACGCTTGGCGAGATTTTGGCGACGAATTTGGCGGAATGTCGCCAACATGGCGACTTTTTGAAATGTTGCCAAATTAACGAAAATCTCGCCAAATGGATAAAAATGACGACTATTTGTTGAAAATTCAATATCTTGGAAAGAATATCAGTATCTACTATAAGAAAAACCTATTTTTTTACTGTAAAAGTAGTAAATTCATTACATTATATAAGGAAAGTCATGTGTTGCCCACATCAGATTTTTTCATATTATTTGAAGAAATTCATGAAATCATAATTGTTATTATCGATAATCGACACAGTTTCCTTATAAAGAATTTGGGTTTGACTATAATTTTTGATGCGATAAATTAACAAATGTGGTAATCTCTTCAGGCGAAGTACCATCCTACGTACCTTTTTTTATATCAAAGATGTTCCTTATTGTAAAAAAACTACTAAAAATGGATTCTGTTATGTTAAAGCTGGATTGAGCAAGACCCCCCAGTTAATATTAATTATATTTTATCAATGTATTTATTTATAGTTTCTGAGTTCATTTTTGTAACTACGGTAATTGCGTTACGTTTCAATTATCAGTATAATTTTTTGTTTATTTTTCAATTCAAACGCCTGGCAAATAATATGATACTAAATTCATTTTTATCCTACTTAATTCATTATTATATTGAATGAACTAAAATAATTGGATTTTTTATTTTTCCTTATATTTTTTAATAATTTCCTTAGAATCCGAGTAATCCGGAACCGCAGGATCGCTGTCTGTGCAGATTTTCAGATTTTACTGTGATGAATATAATCAGGACTTTCATATCATCCAAATTGCTAGCGAAAAAAAAAATCATTTCTTTCCTATGCTCGTATTGGAACTACGCCAAAAGACTTCTCGCTGATGTTTGTCATACTTGAAAAATCACCGGAGATACGTTTAATTAATAACAATCTTTTCTTGGTGACATTTCTTCTGGATAGCAACATCAAAAAGAAAACGAGGAAAGGAGTTGCTTAAAGATATATCTCGAAATTACAGATAGACATCGAGAGTGGATGATAGGTCATGGTTGGTTGATTTGTTGTACCTAATATTTTTGTATCAAATTATTTCTGTTAGAATATCAACAGTGAGGCTCCAATTGAGTTTCTTATCTATGTCTAATAGCTGAATTGTACAATATGATTTAAGTGATGAATTACAAAACCTAAACTGTTGGACATAAAAAAATCTGATGTTGGCAGCACATAATTTTCCCTGCAGACTTATAGCCACGTTCTCTTTTTTAATTAAATTTATTTCACTTTTAATTCAATTTTCATTTTCATATGGTAACTGGACTTATTATAGTCAAAGGTGGCGTACAGAAAAGACGAAAAACAAAAATATCTCGAGAACGGATATTCTTAGTGTAATGTGGTTGGTCTTATTCTTTTTCCGTTAAAAATTACATATAAAGCAAGCATTCAATGCTTATATTTCAGCATACGTAGTATTTTATTTTAGATTTTGACAATTTTTGCGGGTCATTTAGCAAAAAAAGCAGATTATTTTTTTCTGAATCGTACTAAAATCTAATCAGCACCAAGGTAACCCACACGGGACTTATCTACCCATTTTTTAAAATTCGGTCCATTAGTTTTTCTGCGAGAGTTGATAAAGGTTTTTGAGGGCCATATCGCAAAAAAGGCGGGTTCTTTTATCCCGAATCGTACCCAAAACTAATCATCACCAGATTCTCTCACAAGTGACTTACCTACCAAATTTTATGAAATTCGGTCAATTAGTTTTTTAGTTGGAATGGATACAAAATCTGCACAGTCAGGTACACACACAGACAGACACACACAGAGACAGACACACACACAAATGTCACGCTAAAAATAGTTTTTTCGTATTCTAGAGGTCTCGAAACGTGTAGATCCGCCAAAAACTCAAGATGCGATTTTCGGCATGATTCGAATACTTTCACTATACATTACCATGTATTGCTGGGAAAGTAAAAATTGAAACTTTACAAACACGTAGGATTCTACCTATAAATAATGAGAAAAATGTAAAATTTGGCATTTTTAAAAGAAACATTTATATATATATATCTGAATTTTTCCTGACATTCCTTCAACAACTATTCGAGAACTGCTAGACCCACAAAACTCTATTTTGGACAATCATGCACAGCACGAAAAATCCCAAATTTTCTTAATTAACTCTATTGCTGTACAATCAATCGTTTTGGGGATATTTTAAATTATTTTTATACCAGACGATATTTCTGCTTTCTCATATTTAGTACTAATAAGGTATATTTCTGCTTACTCATATGTAGTATTAAGAAGGTATAGTTATATATATATATATATATATATATATATATATATATATATATATATATATATATAGTTATATATATATCACGAAAATTTTCGATTTTGAAATTCTGATGCCAATATACTTCTTAAAACCTCCTGACCACTGTTTGACTATTTTTGGGATGATGTTCGTTGTCTGTCTGCATGTCTGTGGTTGATTTTTTGTGTACACGATTGCGGCAACAAACATTAATAGCTTTTCTAGAAAGTTTATATCTGGCTTTGTAATAAAAAAATTTAGAACCATACAGAATTTTTTTAATTCGACCGAGAATCTCGAAATTTATTTGAAATTTTATATTTACTTAACATGGCAGTATAGGAAAAAGTTTGACATAATTACGCATGAAAGGGATTATTTATGGCTCAATGATAACGATATTTTATAGTTTCCATTATTTTTATGAAAAATAGCCGCGATACAATTTTTTGTTCATGACGTCATTAGCCACCCTCGAAGGGTAACTTACATGTCTCCTGAATGGTGTAGTATCACTAGGAATATTATGGTATCACTAGGAATATTTCTTTTTGAACCTTATAAAGTGAAGGGTAACAGGCTATAATTGTAATCAGTGACCTATGATACCGATGTTTCAAAAATTTTTCTTGCAAATTTGAAAAAAGCAAAAAAAAAAACAACTAAAATGGATTGTGGTATGAGAAAGGAGAGTTGAGCAATACACCAGTTAATTTTATTTATATTTTATCAATTAATTTATTTATAGTTTCTGGGCCCATTTTTGTAGCTACGGTAACTGCATTTTTCAATTACAAAAATAGTTTTGGGTTATTTGTCAATTCAAACGACTGCGCAAAAATATTATAATTAATTCAGTTATAGCCTCAAAAGTCTGAAAAGATTAAAAAGAAGGCAGCATGCATTGTATGGAGATGGAATAATGTTTTACGTACCGTAATTTCAAGCACAGAAAAACTTGAAACAAAATATGCCTCATGTTCATATATCAATTTGAAACGATTTTTGATATTCAGAACTTTTTTTAAGTGTGTCATAAATACAGTGCCTAGAAGAGTATCCCATCATAGCCCTGTTAGTAGATGCACAACTAATTCTGAACACCTAATTCCGAAAAAATCCCATAGATGGCAGATCAATACCGCCGTCTCTGGTTTGGTTTCATATACAGCAAAAACTATAGCGTTTGTAGCCACCTTTCGCATATTAAACTCTTTTTACTTTCCCTGCAATACATTGTAATGTATAGGAAAAGTATTGGAATCATGCCGAAAATCGCAACTCGAGTTTTCGACGGATCTACACGTTTCGAGACCTCTAGAATACGAAAAAACTATTTTTAGCGTGACGTCTGTGTGTGTGTCTGTCTGTGTGTCTGTCTGTCTGTCTGTCTGTCTGTGCAGATTTTGTATCCATTCTAAATAAAAAACTACTGGACCGAATTTCACAAAATTCGGTAGATGAGTCACGTATAGGTTACCCTGGTGCTGATTAGATTTTGGTACGATTCCGAAAAAAATAACCTGCCTTTTTTTGCAGAATGGCCCGCAAAAACCATCAAAATCTAAACTAAAAAGCTACGTATGCTCAAATATATCCATTAAATGCTGATTTAATACGTAATTTTTAATGACGAATAAAATGAAACCAACCACATTACACAAGGACTAGCCGTTCTCGAGATATTTTAGTTTTTCGTACTTTCCCTACACCTTTGAAAATAAGCCCGGTTACCGAATGAGAACGAAAATTGAATTAAAAGTGAAATAAATTTAATTAAAATAAAGAGAACGTGGATATAAGTCTGCAGGGAAAGTCATGTGCTGCCCACATCAGATTTTTTTACTTTCCCTGCAATACATGGTAATGTATAGGGAAAGTATTGGAATCATACCGAAAATCACAACGCGAGTTTTCGACGGATCTACACGTTTCGAGACCTCTAGAATACGAAAAAACTATTTTTAGCGTGACGTCTGTGTGTGTGTCTGTCTGTCTGTGCAGATTTTGTATCCACTCTAACTAAGAAACTAATGGACCGAATTTCACAAAATTTGGTAGGTAAGTTACTTATGAGCGAGTCTGGTGCTGATTAGTTTTGGGTACGATTCGGAATAAAATAACCCGCCTTTTTTTGCGAAATGCCCCGCAAAAGTTTGTATCCACTCTAACTGAAAAACTAATAGACCGAATTTCACAAAATTCGGTAGATGAGTCACTTGTGGGTTACTCTGGTGCTGATTAGATTTTGGTACGATTCGGAAAAAAATAACCTGCCATTTTTTGCAAAATGGCCCGCAAAAATCGTCAAAATCTAAACTAAAGAACTAGGTATACTCAAATATATCCATTAAATGCTCGTTTAATACGTAATTTTTAACGACGAAAAGAATAAGACCAACCCCATTACACTAGGACTAGCCGTTCTCGAGATATTTTTGTTTTTTGTTTTTTCACTACGCCACCTTTGAAAATGAGCCCAGTTACAAAATGAGAACGAAAATTGATTTAATAGTGAATTAAATTTAATTAAAATAAGAGAACGTGTATATAAGTCTGCAGGGAAAGTCATGTGCTGCCCACATCAGATTTTTTACTTTCCCTGCAATATATGGTAATGTATAGGGAAAGTATTGAAATCATGTCGAAAATCGCAACTCGAGTTTTCGACGGATCTACACGTTTCAAGACCTCTAGAATACGAAAAAACCATTTTTAGCATGACGTCTGTGTGTCTATCTGTGTGTCTGTCTGTCTGTCTGTGCAGATTTTGTATCCACTCTTACTGAAAAACTAATTGACCGAATTTCATAAAAATTGGTAGGTAAGTCATTTGTGGGTGAATCTGGTGCTGATTGGTTTTCGGTATGATTCGGGATAAAAGAACCCGCCTTTTTTTTCTAAATGGTCCGCGAAAGATTGTATCCACTCTAGCTGAAAATCTAATGGACCGAATTTCTCAAAATTTGGTAGATCAGTCGGCTGTGGGACACCCTGGTGCTGATTAGATTTTGGTATGATTCGGAAAATGTAACGTGCCGTTCTTTTTGCAAAATGGCCCGGAAAAATCGACAAAATCTAAGATAAAAAAACTATGTATGCTGAAGTATATCCATTAAATTCTTGTTTTATACGTAATTTTTAACGAAGAAAAGAATAAGGCCAACCCCATTACACCAGAACTAGCCATTCTCGATATATTTTAGTTTTTTTGGAATTTTTTCTACGCCACCTTTGAAAATACGTCCAGTTACCAAAGGAGAACGAAGATTAAATCAAATGGGAATTAAATTTAATTAAAATAAAGCGATCGTTAATATAAGTCTGCAGGGAAAGTCATGTGCTGCCCACATCAGATTTTTTATATTATTTGAAGAAAGTTCGACACAGTTTCCATATATCCAAACTGTTGCTCTAAGTCCTCTGGACGAGCCGGACGGCCTGGGGCTTTTACAGTTTCCATATAAAGAATTTGGATTTGACGATAATTTTTAATGCGATAAATTCCCAAATGTGGTAATCTCTTCAGGCGAAGTGCCATTCCACGTTCCTGTTTTTATATCAAAGATGTACCTTATTGAAAGAAAAACTACTAAAAATGGATTTTATTATGAGAAAGTTGAGTTGAGCAAGACCCCCAGTTAATACTAATTATATTTTATCAATGTATTTATTTATTGTTTCTGAGTCCATTTTTGTAGCAACGTTAACTGCGTTACGTTTCAATTATCAATATAATTTTTTGTTTATTTTTCAATTCAAACGCCTGGGATAAAATATGATATTTAATTCATTTTTATCCTAAAATGTCTCAAATGATTGTAACGAAGCCAGCATATATTATTTGGGGGTGAAATAATATTTTACGTACCATAAATTCCAATTTAGAAGAACTAGAACAAGATGCGAGCCATTTTCATTTGTGAAATTGAAAAGGTTTTTGATATACAGAAGTGTATAGAACTTCGATATACAGAAGTGTCACAACATAGCCCCTGTTTCTAGACCCTCCCCCCCTCATCCCCCAATTTGGAAAAGATTCTATAGATGGACTGTAATATCTAATTCCGAAAGAAACCGATAGATGGCAGATAAATACCGCCGTTTGTGTCTTGTTTATACCGAAGCAACCACAGCGTTTCTAGCCACTTTTCGCATATTAAATTTTTCTTTGTATTATTTGAAAAAATTCATGAAACCAGGTTGCTATTGTCAGTACAGCTTGGTTATAAAAAATTTGCGTTTGATGATATTTTTTTAAGCTATAAATTGTCAAATGCTTTAGTAATTTACATACACGGTTTATAATTTACATATTGAGTACATGAATTTTGATTTTCATCATTAGTTATCAAATGATATTCCACCCTAATTTGATGACACTTTTTTTCATTTGAATATTTATAATGAAAGAAACTTAATTACTTTAAATTTGCTTTTGATTTGAAGGTTGTAATTTCTTATGAAAAGCTAAGTTATCTCAGATAATTATTATTTCTTATAAGATGTTCTCTAATAAAATTTTAAACACGTAATTTAGAGTAGTAAATTACGGGACTGTAAGTATGTAAATCATAACTTGCTGTACATCACATCCATAAAGCACTAATGATTATATTTGTTCCTAGAAAATTATGAAATATCTTGCATCAAATTTACAGCAGTGAACACGCAGTCCCCACTACTAACAAATTATAATTATGACAAGCTTTTCTAAAAAAACTTCAACGTTTCATAAAATATTGGGTCAGTGTAATAAAATATCATACGTTTTTCTTCTAAAATTAGCAAGATGATTTTATAAATGTATTCAAATAATATTAAATAACAAAATTCACATATAAAAAGTGACACCAAATATGTACTATGATTTTAGAAGTATAAAACAACCTCAAAACAAGTCTTTCGCCATATAGAGGATTTTTCCGTAGTTAAATATTGCTATTTGATATATGGCATTTTTTTTTCAAATCGGCTGGCACTTGAAATAGAGCTGTTATTGATTTCGTTTTCAAATTTAATAACTTGTAAGATGCCACCATTTCGAGCAACTCACTGACTTGAAATTAAGGTAGTAGCTATTTGGGTGTACACATTTATTAAAATTTTATATTTTAAAACATGCACTATACATTTATTTCTGGTAGATGAAGATACCATATTCATAGTTTTTATGCATATTCTGTTTCTGGGCCTCACCTTTGTTACACCATAACCAACGACAAAAATAACTGCACAAACCATTCTTTCTTCCTATCTATTGTGATCTATGACGCACGCTGCTTTTGTTCCAAAAAATTTGCAACCACACCAGCTATACAATGATCGCTACACGAGGTTATTTCGCCGCAAAAACAAAGTGGTTTATTTTAATAGTGCATGTTATAGTAAATTATATATACCCATCACTACTTTCATTTTTTCAAAAATTATTTTATTTTGAGTTATTAGTGTATTAAAGTTAAAAAATGTCATGTGTCTATCTATTGCCTGCAGGTCAGCTTGGTGCTAAGTAGCAAATTGTTCATTAAAATTATATATATATATATATATATATATATATATATATATATATATTATTAATTATGATGCACTGAGATCACTGATGTTACTGGGTACTAAGTACCGTATACCTACTAAATTTAAACATAAATTAATATGTAAAGGTTTATTTCTTTACTTAAATAAATTTATCTATAAAATCAGTTATAAATATCAAATCCCTGTAGAAGCCTTTAAACTCTGGAGAGTCTTAATAGAGCAATACTTAAATCATTATATATAGAATCAGAAAATTAATAATTCATATAAACTTAATTCAATTAAAAATGATATTAAAGAAATACAGAATGATTTTGTCATTACATATGTTGATAAGGCAAGTGGTAACTACTCAATTATTTGTAAATATTATTATAAAAGTACCCTTCAGTCACACTTACTTAATAATCAAATCTATAAATTACATAAAACTAACCTTAAAATCTTATCCAATAGAATATCAGCCAAATATAAGCAAATCCATCTAAAAAATAGTTGTAATAACATTCCATATATTGTTTTAGTACCCAAGTTTCATAAATCCCCTGTTGCTTTTCGAACCATTACCAGTGGGCATAATTCTTACATTACTAATGCTGGAAAATTATTATTAAAGATATTACATGAAGTATCCTTGTCAGATGAAATCTCAAATAATTGTCATATTGTAAAAAACAGTTTTGAATTAGTTAAGAAATTGAAAACTCTTACTAATATTCATAGTATTTATACCTTTGATTTCAAAGATTTGTTTAATAATATTAATATAGATGATCCGTATAGAATTATTTTAGGAATTTTTGAAAAATATAATATCAACCTAAAATATTCAAATTTTCTTTTTAAAAAATTACTTAATTTCACTCTTTATGAGAATTATATTCAACATGATGGTACTTTTTTTAAACAACAGGTTGGTATCCCACAAGGGGTGTGCCTCATCATTGTTAGCTAATCTGTATTTATACTTCTATGAAAAAAAACATTAATCCAAGCTTGCATAATATGCACATGTTTAGATATTTAGATGACATATTATGTCTATCCCCAAATAATATCCCTATAGTATTAAACTTTTATCCAAAAAATTTACAATTAAATGCAAGTAATAATGACTCGAATGTTGCAAACTTTTTAGATTTAAATTTAAATTTACAAAATTGTAATATGGTTATAAACTTGTATGATAAAATACAGGATTTTAAATTTAATACATCAAAAATTCAACATTTTGACTCTTGTTTGCATATATTTGTATTTAGAAATATTATAATAAACCAGGCTCTTAGAATCAATAAAATTTGTGATGAATATTATAAATTAGCGCATTTTATGAATTTATTGATAACAGTGACTAATAATGCATATTCCCCCAAGTTTGTTATTAAAATTATCAACTCAGTGTATCAACTTTCACTCGATAACATCCTAGAAAACTTTCCCAATTATAGTGACTAACATAGATTAAAAAAAAAAAATATATATATATATATATATATATATATATATGTATATATATATATATATATAATTATATAAATAAATAAAAATGAAAAGTAATAAACTAAGTCAAAAACATTAGAAAAATCAAAAAATCGGAAAATAAGATGCATTAACATTAATGTTTTGAATTTTATTTTCGCAAAAAATTGTAACTTTTGCCAGTATTGAAACTACGATTTGAGCGCCCTTATAATGGTGTATAGTGGCATTCTCGTTTATCCAGTTTTCCTATCAATTACTTGTTTAGTAAGAATTTTCATCCTTGATTCATGTTCATATTCAGGATTGCATATTTGGGAAGCTAATATTCTGAATTGCTTGTCCGGTATCCAGCTTAGACTCACTGGACGGGTCTGGGAGTATTACAGTGAACGTCGTACTGCCTCTCTGGTAGAATTTCGACTTGTTCATTCCGGTGCTTCTAATCCTAGTTGCTTCCGGTGCTTCTAGTCCGGTGCTTCTGCTGTTGAGGTTGATCGTGTATACACGTGGTGGAAGAAGAAGGGTTCATGCCGCATGGTAATACAAATTTTCTTAATGTATCCTATTTTCATTTTTTTTTCATTTTTTATTGCCTGTAGTCTGGGTTGGAGTATTTATAGTAATGTACTATTGCTCTATATAGTAATGTACTATTGCTCTATATAGCAATGTACTATTGCTCTATATAGTAATGTACTATTGCTGAAACAGGCATGTGTTTGGGTTAGTTAGAGTTAAATACTCAGACCTGAGGAGGAATTTGACTCTGACTAATCATCGAATTTGGGCTGGTGCTGTTTGTTCTCTTCTCTTATCAGCATTATGGCCGTGAATTTGCTTCTATGGTGATGCTAATATTACTTGATTTTATTATTATTATTATTATTATAATTTTTACATATTTCAAATATATATATATATATATATATATATATATATATATATATATATATATATATATATATATATATATATATATATATATATATATATATATATATATATATATATATATATATATATATATATATATTGCATATATATATATATTATATATATATAGACGTATTGTATATATATATTGCATATATATATATTATATATATATAGACGTATTGTATATATATATAAATATATATATATATGTCACTCATTTTTAATAAAAACAGCATTATATAATTTACATGCAAGTTTTATAATTTACATATTGAGTACTTGAATCTTCATTTTAATAGTAAATTCTTAATTGACATTCCATCCTGGTTCATCTGACTTTCAGCGATTTGAATATTTATTATGAAATAAACTTATGTATAGTAAATGTGCTTGGGATTTGAAGTAATTTCTTATAAAAATATAAATTATCTCAGACAATATGTATTTCTTATAAAATGTTCTCAAATAAGATTCTATTTTTGAATATATTTTCCTCAGTGAAAGGAGTAAGTATATAGCAAGGCATGATCAAAGAGTTTTTATTATTATTTGTATTAAAAGTTAATGTAACTTTTAAGAACAGCTTGAATATACGTAAAATCTAGTTTAAAAATACAGAATTTTCTAAGTTAATTTCGGTTAATTGTGAGGCTGCAATTACGGCCATCATAATTTTTTATAATACGAAAAACACCAAAGACCATATTTCTTAATAGAAATGTATGAAAAAGACTGAAAAGCACATTTGCACTTTTTCATACTATTGTATAGAGAAAAGTGTATACATCCATGATCTCTGAAGAAAGGTGGATGGGATTCAAAGGCTGAATTTTATTTTCCCAACATAGAACCTATTGAAAAAAATCTGATGTGGGCAACACATGACTTTCCTTATATAATGTAATGAATTTAATACTTTTACAGCAAAAAAATAGGTTTTTCTTATAGTAGATACTAATATTCTTTCCAAGATATTGAATTTTCGACAATTAGTCGTCATTTTCATTGATTTAGCATCATTTTTATCCATTTGGCGAGATTTTCATTAATTTGGCAACATTTCATAGAAGTCGCCAAGTTGGCGACATTCCGCCAAATTCGTCGCCAAAATACCGCCAAGCGTTATGCACTAAGAAAAAAGTTATTCTTACAGCAGATAAATGACTATTGGCGTTCAAATACAAAAGTATTATTCAAAGTATATTTTTTCATGAATGGAACGAGCTAGATCCACGAGAATGATGTCACTCAATTTATCGCATGGTATTACATATGAAAAGTGAACATGTTTCTCAATAGGAATTTTTTTTTATGTGACTTTTTCATAATTTTTTTGAAAAATAATACAATATCTCGAGAACGGTTCATGTTAGCGTTCTAAAATTTATGTCAATCGTTTTCTAATGAAAAATTACATAAGAAATGTCTATTTGCGTAACTTTATTAGCGGTTTTGATTATTTGACAATTTTTTCAAAATTTCATTCGAAAATTTAGGGGGGGTTTTGAACATTCGATTACGTATAAAAACAATAGGCTTCCAGTGTTTACGGATTGTGATTTTTGTACCAAATTTGGTTCGAATCGGTCCATTCGTTCGTCAGTTATCGTCTCCACAGACTCACTGACACACACACACACATACACACACACAGACATCACTTCAAAAATGTTTGATTCGTGATCAGGGATGCTTGAAACGTGCTCTCCCGTCGAAAACTCGAATTCGAATTTTCGACCCCGTCACAATACTTTCCTTATACATTATGTGTATAAGGAAAGTAATAAATGTGCATTATCTAGATTGAGGCCATAAAAAGTATTGTCTTCTGAAAATTTCCTTATTTTGTTAGAGATAAAGCATTTTTTAAAAATTTCTGAATACATTTTAAATATTTTTGGAAAAATGTTTGAGGTCATAACCCAAGAACTATTATTAGAGCTCTAACAATTAACATTTCTACTATAAGCTATTAAAATTGGAGAAAATCTCTATTGAATTTGATTTAAAGCCAGGAACATCTTATATTTATTAAATACAATGTTAAGAATAAAAGAAAATATCAAAATATTCCAATTTGAACACGTTGTGCAAATAAAATTGATATAGAAATACATGCACAAATCCAGCAGGCCTTCTGGTTACTTCTTTCTGATATGGGGGCCTTTAAACGATTGTATATTCCTTATCGGCAAATTCATCCTTAGTTCCAGAGTATCAAAGTATGGTCACTTGCGGAAAAGTTTCTTTCTGGAGACGTCATGTATAATCGATCCAATAAGTTTGCCAAAATTATCCCAATATCTCAAGAAACGCAGGGAAACTAGATAGGATATATTAAGATAAGAGCTTAGATCGTGAAATGCCATCTTTCATCTCCCGATTAATCCCAAAGACAGACGGGGAAGAGAGAGAGAGCACTCGATCATTTCATTAATCTATATAGAATGTTCCATCTTGAAGATAGCTTAAGCTCTTCGTTAGCTATTTGTTCCCAACGATTTCTTTAATCTACTATATTGTGAGGAAAAAAGATGAACGAATATTTTTTTCGTCAAGGGCTTTGACTCGCATTCCATTACACTGCACATTGACTGTTAGATCACGGTAAAAGCGTCACAAGTACAAGTCCCTATTTTTACTTTCCCTGCAATTGATGGGTAATGTATAGGGAAAGTATTGGAATCGGGTCGAAAATCGCAACTCGAGTTTTCGACGAATCTACACTATTGAGTCTCCTTGAATATGAAAAAACTATTTTTATCATGACTTTTGTGTATGAAAATTAATAAACTAGTAGATAATTATACGGAATTCGATATTGTGGCGGATAAGAACGTTTTAAGACATCTTGAATCCATTTCGAACAAATTTAAAATTATCTCAATTTCTCTCTCTCTCTCTCTGTGTGTGTGTGTGTGTTTGACATGCACTCAAACTAAAAAATAATTGACCGAATTTCTTAAAATTTATTAGATAAATCATTCGTAGGGTGGTTCGCTGGTACTGATTATATTTTCGTACAATTCGGAAAAAATTAATCTTCCTTTATTTCGCGAATTGGCTCTTAAAAATTGTCAAAATCTATAATTAAAGACTGCATATGCTTACATGTATGGATTAAATGCTTGTTTTATGCGTAATTCTTGACAACGAAAACAACAAGACCAGCCACATCACTCAAGGATTGGCCATTTTTGAGATATTTAAGTTGTTTTTAATTTTTAAGAGCTGAACACGTGTTTCACTGTAGTTAAAAATTTATTTGATGATATTTCTTAACATTTATTACTCTGTCCCTTGAGAGCTGCCCTGATGCTGATTAGATTTTAGCATAATTCGGTGAATATAA
Organism: Amaurobius ferox; assembly: GCA_951213105.1. Taxonomy (NCBI): domain Eukaryota; kingdom Metazoa; phylum Arthropoda; class Arachnida; order Araneae; family Amaurobiidae; genus Amaurobius; species Amaurobius ferox. The sequence continues at coordinate 86,362,228 of OX578155.1, forward strand.
ACGACATTTTACGAAATTTTCCGCAATAATCGTGAAAGTATGAAATAAATGACTAAAATTGTTGAATTATATTAATATTATGTACATGTTCTTATAACTTTTTACAGCAAAGCGAATAAAATTGATATAATGACACTAGGATAAACCGTTTTCAAAATATATATATTTTTTAATTTTGAGAAGCTGAAGACTTTTTAAAATTCATTATTTTACCAAATGAAACGAAGATGCATTAATAAGGCAAATTGAATAAAATATCAGAAAAATATCTAGTTTATTTTATGCAATTAAGCTCTATATAATGCATCATGCAAAAAAAAAAAAAGAATAATAATAATAAGAAAACGCATTTGAGTTTGTAGGGGAAGTTATATGCTACCCACAACAGATTCTTAAATTTCCCTTCAATATACAGAATGATTAAAAAAAGATGGGTCAAAGTGTATAAGGTGGTAGGATACACCAAACCAAGCATTTTTCGTCATATTTTACCTGATCGAAAATGCAACATAAAACCGTTACAAAGCGAGTAATGGTTAAACCAATAAGGTGAGGCGGAAACACAAGAATGACTTAGAAGTTTTAAAATGACAATTAAAAAGCAATAATTAAAATATTGGCTCAAAATGGCGACCGCCTACCTGAATGCACGTCTCACAGTGACCATTGAGGGATTGGCGAAATCTTTCGAACAGATCTGGCATGTCGCGCACTTTGGCAACAACGGCAGAAATTCTAGTGCTGAGTTCTTCATATTCAAGGGGAGTGTCATAGAGATATCCCCATAAAAAGAAGACAATACACGACAGATCGGGAGACCGTGGGGCCCAAACTATGGTACCTCCTTGCCCAATCTATAGCCCTGTAACGCCTTTACGCTTCACCCCCACCCCCCACCGCGTTTAGTACCCCTCCACAAGTTGTAAGATGAATTTGTCTAATTTTATATCTATTCTATATAATTATAAAAATAAACGTTTGCTTACCAAATAATGATGAAATATTTTACATAATAATACTGAAAAAAAAAAATAAAAATAAAAAAAAATTCAAGGCATCACAGATTGACAAAACTCTTTAATTGAAGGAACGAATTCAAAGAATATAGTTTGCATTGATATCTCTGTATTAACTATAAAAGGGATTGTTTCTGAGGAAATATATTCCCCCTGAAAGCCTTCTATGAAGACAAAACATTTTTTAAATAATTGGTTTATTTAAACTTTTAATTTAAAATGACGTATTTTTTGCATAGAAAAGTATAATTGTCTGCTATGATCAGGTGAGTTTTAACTGCAGCGCCATCTGTTGTGCTTCCTGAACAATTCTCCTGATTTATTTCCTTGAAGGGAACCCTAGGTATCTAGTTACTGATCTCTAAATACTTCCAGACTCAATGTTTAAGATTGCTTGGCCATGGTTTCTTTCAGAATTACGAAAAAAGCTTGCATTTCCAAATTTCCCTATTCAGAATAATACTATCCAGATCTTTAGTATTGAATAATTCGAGTTCTAATCATACAAATTATAAAAACTTTCATAAAGTTCTAGATTGTTACAATAATTTTTTAAATATCAATTTTTATGGTGTTATCTACATTTGTTCTTGAGTTCAGTTACTATAGTTCTAGCTTATCAGGGATGGCGGAATTTAAGAGTCGGATGTTTTTAGTGCTACGCCTCTTTCAAAACTTGGTAAAAGCTAGATTATTTCAGGTTCTAGATTTGAGTTTGATGAGAAAATACTTTGAAAGGTCTCATTTTAAGTAACTTTTCTAAAAAAAAAATATATGTTCGCAAAGTTATTTTAAGAAATATAAAGGTATCTTTAAATTAGAATCAAACAGGAGAGGCTCAGCTTTTGAGCCTCAATGGACGCCACGCCACTGCTTCTTACCGCAAAATCTATAGCATACAAAAACATAAAATTTGGTACACTTATAGAGGAAGCATTGGAAAATATGCTTAAATAAACAATTTTTCGATATATATTGTGTAAGAAATAATGTCAAGTCAAAATATTAAATCAAGTCAAAATATTTAAATTATAGTCAAAATATTGAATTTTTGCCCTGTTTTTAAATTTCGATGTAGTTTACGAGATATTATACATTTTATGCACTTCTGAAGTGAAAAAAATTCTTTCGCGTCGACACGTCCATTGAATTTCTTTGTCTCTTATCGCAAAAGTGTAGCATATAAAAATATTAAGGAAATTTAGTACGTTTATGGAGAAATAATAGGAATACATGAGGAAGCAAACCGATTACTGATTTAAACTTTAGTTTGATTTGAAATAGCTCGTGAAACGAGTTCTGCAAACGTAGCTAATAGGAGGCAAAGTTTCCCGACTCACAAAGCGAGTTACGGGGATTTTCAAAGTAAGTAGTGTGTGTGTGTGTGTGGGGGGGGGGGGATTTTAAAATCTTTAAAAAATATTAGAATTTGTCCCCGAGATTTGAAATTGATATATTTTTACTCGCATTTGTCTGCTCTTTCCGGTCGTGTGATTTGTTTTATGGATTACAGTTGCCCTTATATATATTTCTTCCCTCAGCTATATTATATTAAAATGATCAAACAGCATATTTAAAACAATTTTAAATTTATGCAAATGAGCCAGGAAATGCTCTTGTTTTAACTTTAAGTCACTGCCATATGACTAGCAAAATTTTTTTATCGAGGACGTTTCAAGAATTTGCTATATTTTGCCTCTTATTTGCATCAGTGTATATTTTTAGCTCATTTTGCTTCTTATCTTATTTGCATCATTATCTTATTTGCATTATTTTATCTTATTTGCATCATTGCATCATATATGACTATTTACATCATTGTATCATATATAACTATTTGCATCAGTGCATCATATATAATTATTTGCATCATTATACGTAGGTGGTTCAAAAAGTAAGGTAACAAGAGCTATATTTTTAGCTTATTTGCTTCTTATCTTATTTGCATTATTATCTTATTTGCATTACTTTATCTTAGTTACATCATTGTATCATATATAACTATTTGCATCAGTACATCATAGATAAAAATTTGAATCATTGTACGTAGGTGGTTCAAAAAGTAAGGTAACAAGATCTATATTTTCTAGCTTATTTTCTTCTTATCATATTTGCATTATTATCTTATTTGCATTATTTTATCTTAGTTGCATCATTGCATCATATATATCTATTTGCATCATTCTATATCAAAGTGAGCTAAAAGTGGATTTTGTTCTTGTGACATCGTTGCTGTTCATGTAATAACGTTGCTGTTCAATGAATACCACTTTAACTTTATTAAATAAACTAGAACATGCACCCATCGACGCCCGGGAGTAAAAGAAGACTCCTTATATAAAATAACAAAATAAAAATTCGGGAACATAGGTACAATCTTCGTAAAACAATGCATGGTCGTACAACGCTCAGGTTTCAAGCTACAGACTGCACACACACACAGCGAGGGAGAGAGAGATCTTCTTTTATTATGTAAGGTGCTGGTAAGAGTCCTCCAAATATATAACTGAAAAACATATCTTTCATTTTATATGCATTTTGAAGTTAAAGCCTAAGTTAATTTTATAGCAGTATGCCATTGTACTAAAGTGATAATTATTATATGTTAACATGACAATACATCTTTAACACGTAAGTAGCGTTTGTAAGAAATATTACCTAAGTTTTGATTTTGTTTCTAAATCACTTAAATAACATAAACGCATAAGCCTCAATGCACCGCCTTAGTTGCATTGGCGTAGTTTTAAGACTGTGTAAAATGAGTAAGTTATGAGGAAACGCAACCTAAAATCAAATACAAAACTGCGAAAATTAGTTTGATTAATATGTAAATCCAAATTTAAAGGGCGATATTTTTCTCAGTATAAAAACGGTTATTTTGACATTTTTAAAATATGGGATTGGGGGCTGCAGTTGTATCCCCCCCCCCCATCTGGCGACTGCCTGCATGCGCCAATGACTGACATTTACCCTTTTTTATCTCGCTAAACTCATTTAAAAACAATCACCTCGGCGCTATCCTAAAGAAGTTTCAAAATGAAAATAACAAAGGCGACCGGAAAGCACAACCTAATGAGCAGATTTTATCTATTATATCTTAGCCGTATACTCTCCTTTAAAAGCTTGTGTCAAAAATACTCTTCACTTTAAAAGAGACATTATAAAACGTGGGAGTTTAAGTAATGTGCGTTTTGGTGTATTAAACCCAGAATGTCAGAAGACTTTCAAAACCCTTTTATCATTTGGTAGGTAGGCATTGAGTTATTTTTTATAGAAACATGAAACAAATAATCTGATGTGGTCGGCACATGACTTTCGCTACAGAATGCAATGACTCTATTTCTCCCATAGCGAAATTATAATGTACAGTATGCACGTCACAATGTTTTTGACATTGAATATGAACCATGTCAATTGAAATTGGGGTTTTCCTTTTAACTTTTGTGTCCTAACATAAGGCAATATTCATACTCACGAAAATCAATTCTGCCTTTAAATGGGCGTTATGAAAATCTAAGTCACAATCACACAGTAATCATATCCCCATATTTCGCCAGATTTCAACATTATTGGCTCCTTCAGAAGGAGTGGGAGGTTTTAGCTGAAGCAAACAAATTCAATGTAATAATGTAGCAAAGTAATTTTTTTAGCAGAGGCCTTGGGTTCAATATTGAAAAATTAATTCTGCATAAAATGGGAGTTGTGAAATGCTAATTTCAACCACATAGTAATCGTATCACCATATTTTACCAGGTTTCGACATTATTGTGCTCCTCCAGTAGGAGCATGTGTTTTAAGTTGAAGCAAAATAATTTAGTGTACTAATGTAGTACTGTGGCAAGTTAGTTTTCTTAGCAGAGGCTTCGGATTCGAACTTGTAAAATTAATTCTGCCTAAAATGGGAGTTGTGAAATGCTAACTTGCAATCACAATGTAATCACATCACCATGTCTTGTCAGGTTTCGACGATTAGAATTATATAAAGAGCGATTTTAGGATATGAACCACGCCGCTTCATTAGAAATTTGTCAAGAAAATGAAAATTGCTCACCGGCTGGTAGGATTAAAATCTGCGTCACCGGATCAAGGTTATGTGATAACAGACGACTCTACTGCAACAAAAAACCATCTTTCCAAGATGCTAGGAAACCGTATCCGAATTAGAAGTTCGGATCCGAAGTTAGCTTTTGGTGTAATCTTATAATGTCGGGCTTGTAAGCTCTAGGTCCCGGGTTCGAACATGACTCGCGTCCAAACATCATAAATTCCCACATATGTAAAACGATATTTTCCCCTCCTTATGTATTTTTAAAATGAATGGTAGATCTTATTAAGGGTAAATTTCCGCATTGTTGAATTGAATTTGGATTTTCGAAAATTAATTTTTTATATGTTTAAAAAAACCAAATTTATTGAATAAGGAGTCTTCTGTTAGATATATGCACAATACGGGACAACGAGCGTGAGGACAAGTTCATTTATTAGAGGAGGTAATAAAGAAGGGAAGGGGTGGGGAATTTTGTTGAATTTCTGCAGTCAAGGTCTAGCTGATCCTGGCGGGGTTTTCCCCTCTCCTTCTGTTCGTTTTTCCAAACTTTATGAAGTAATGTGAAATTTCAATGGAAATTAAAAAAACAAAAATAATTGAAATAATTTTACTAATTTCAATATTCAATGATTTGTAACAAATAATTTTAAAATTAAGTATTTTTTCTTTAATAATTAAAATAATTTTATACTAATGTACACTCTGTGTGAACAAATTTTAGTTCTAGTTGCCAAGTCAAAGTGAAATTCAATATAACTAGGAAATGCAATATATTTTTTAATAGTAATATTTATTGGAACACTTTCCAAGAATTTCAAAGTACTGTTGATTGAAAATTTCAATCATTTTGCAATCGGTATATTTATATAATTGCTGTATATACATTTCATATGTACATTAAATATTTTATCAATATTTAATTATTAATTAAGTAACTTAAGTATTTTAAAGTTAACACCGGGATAATCCAAGTAACTCTCTCTATGCTGCTACAGTTATTCAACCCATTCAAATTTAAAATGAAAACATGTAGGAATGATAGTGAGTTGCATATTGTAGCATAGATATAACAAATGCGAAGAAGGTAAAACAATCAACGAATCAACAATTTCAGAAGGCCTTTGCTAATCCTCATTCAGAGGCTTAGTATGACGTCATGCAAATAAATTCTGGCTTCAAGTCACGATTTTATTATGCTTTCTTTTTAATTTGAAGTTTTTGTGCGTCTTTACTATGCTACTTCTTTCACGTATCCAAGGAACAGTGAATTACATTAATTGAATTATGATGTTATATATATATATATATATGTTTGTGTATGTATATGTATATATATTATATATAAACTTGTTTCATATATATATATAATCTTGTATATAAATGTATGTATAAATTTGTTTCATTTAAAGTATAATAATATACTTTTCCATTACATAATAATTAAAATGGAAAATTTGAGAATTGTCGTCGAAAAATTGTCGTTTATATGCATAACATATACAACAAATAGACATATATTTTCTAAAATACACCGATTGGTGTTTTTAACCCGATTTCCTGAACGGCAAACTGCTTGGATTTATAAACGCTTTGCAATATCATTACAAAAATAAAACTGATGTTTGATAGTTTCTAACGCAGGCGTCACAAGAATTCTTAAAGAAAGTAAAACTTATTGAACAATAGTTTCACCTTAAGCATTTAACATTGTTAGTTTCCCTCTCTTTAGCAGGCTTGTAAAGAGTCTTGCTGTTCCAACCGGGTATGGAACCCTGGATCTTCAAACTGGCCAGACGGTACTCTACCATTGACCTACTGTGAAGGAATTGCAATTTCTTATCGTCAAAGTGTATTCAACTTTCTCCACTATCTAATGTCGGATTATCGAGCAATCCACACTCTGACTGACCACCTCCTGCTATTTTTACCCCAGGTTAGCCACCTGCTGCAATTTTTATCCACCAGGTAAACTTCTTGCGTGGTTTTTGACTTCCCGATTGGAAATCGGCGCTCAATGTCCCAGAGCCTCTGCATTCGTTCTAGTCGCCCTGGTGTCACTTTCAGACCCCCGACATCTTTGCACTAACCTACAGGGTTGATTTCTTCGAGCGTCATTGTAAAAAGCATTTCTGCTGCCAATCGAGAATTGAACCCTGGATCTTCGAACTAGCCAGCCGACGCTGAGCTACTGTGGCGAAATTGCAAGATCTTATCGTTGAAATGAACTCTGCAGGCTTAGATTCCTTTACTATGGTAAAGTAATAGTGAATATCAAACTTCGCTTTTTTTTCATCTAAATTTAGAAAGCCGTCAATCATTGCTAATTTCTGTTAGAAGCAAAATTACTGTAGAAAATCATCAATTACCAGCGATGAAAGAAGAAACCGTCTATCCGAGAAAAAAAATAAAAATAAAAACGCGAACATTAGTTGGAAAACAGATTAAACTTTTCAACTGCAATAGAATTTTTTTTCTCCCGTCCTTTAATGCGCCGTCATCTATCAACAGCAAGATAGACAGAAGAAAATTAACTCTTGTTTAAGTTTTTACTTCGGGACAAAGAATATTTCGATTAAAAGATATCGATGAAAAATGGGATAGTTGATTGATGGTGGTGCTGTCGACCTTCGGCTGTTTAACTTTCAAAGGAGTAGTTTTATGTGCTTTATTAAATCAACAGCATTTTTTGAGATAATATTAAAATTTGAGATGATGTTCAAATGTAGATCTTTACTTTCCCATCTTACTGTATTGACAAACTATTGTTTTCCCAAAAATATTTGTATGCCTGATACTGCAGGATCAATAAGTTTTTAAGACCTCTTGAACCCATTTTAAAAGCTAAGACCTGCTGAATACGATTTGACTATTTTTGGAGTGATGTGCATCTGTCTGATGTCTGTGGTCGATTTCTTGTGTACACTAAAGCAGCTATATCTGTTATTGGATTTTCAGGAAACTTTATATCCAGCTTTGTTATAAAAAATCTAGAACTAGATCGAAGTTTTCGCTCTAATTAAAAAAAAAATCTCAGTTTATTCGAAAATATATTTTTTTTTTAACATGACAGCATAGGACATAATTATGCATAAAAGGGATTAATGATAGCTAAATGATCAAGAGACTTAATAGTTTCAATTATTGTTTTCAATAATAGCCGGGATACAATTTTATGTTCGTGACGTCATTGGGCTCCCTAAGGGGTACATTGTCAAATATGGAATCAATCGAAAGATTTTGTCAAGCCCACTTAATATGAAGGGTATCACGCTATAAATGAAATCATACGGATCAACTATATTGATTTTTCAAAATTTTAATTTATCGATTTTATAAAAAATTAAAAATAAATAAATAAATAAATAAACCAGCTGTATAATAGAAAAATGAGTTATGGTATGATAAAGTCGAATTGAATCACACACCACTTGATTTTCTATTGAAAGCAATGACAATTGCCGGGACAATGAGTATGATGTATAATATTTAAAAAAAAAAAAATATTATTTGTACCACTCTTCGCGTGGTTCAGATACCAAAATGTAGTTTAAACTTACGCAAATCAGTTGAAAGTATCCAATAAGTTGACGTTATTAAGATGTTGCCATCTTGTAATAAAACTTTGTAAAAGAATTTCTTCGAAAATTTTCCTGAAAACAATACTTTCTCAATACTACTACGTACGAGAAAGAAAAAATTGAATAGTTTCAAAACACGTAAATTCGTTGCAAATATTTCTGTAGCCAAAATTATGTTTCCTAGTAAAATACTGGTTTTACTTAAATCGAGACCCACCATCTTTAAAGTATACATATATTTTTTTTCAGTTTTGAAAATCAAAATGGTAAAATATTCCTCTTGGTCTCTTCTTTTTAAAAATTTTTACTTTTATCAAGATGAATCTTCCCTCTTAAAAAAGGTTTCTTGGTAGATATGGATGCAGAGTAATGAAAAGTAATGTCGTTGTTTTATTCATGAACTTTTGAAGGTATTTCGAAAAATAAATTCAGAAGGGGGATCTGATGGAGGCAGGTATATGAATTTTCCTACATATTGCAATGGCTTCACTACGTTCACAGCACACTATTGGCTTATAAGATCCATAGCACAACGTTTTAATATGACTCATTTCGAAATATAATTACTCAATAGCCCTTTACAAAATGCAATTCATTTACGACCCCCCCCCCCCCCCACCCGCAATAAAACTTACCTGGACCACAGAGAGTGAAACGTACTATATTTGTAATTAAGAATATTAATTCCTCCAAAGCGACAGGAATTATCAAAAAAATCAAAAGTAATTTTCCAAGATATGGAATTTACATCAATTTTGTGTCATTTCCGTTATTCTAGCTTAATTTTTGCCAATTTGATGACATATCCATCAATTTGGCAATATTTTCAAAAAGTCACCAAGTTGGCGATATTTTGTCAAATGCATCGCCAAAGCCAACTTCTTTCATTTTGCTTCCGACTACTTTTGATTTTGTGCATGATTCCCTAAATGTATCCGAAAACTTGTTATATATCGTTTTTGCTACTGTCTGAATTAATGTTATGTAATGTTCATGCTCAAATGATTCATGCTAATGTTCTAAAGTGGGTGTCATTCGCTTTCTACTGGTAAATTAAGTAAACACTGATTAATTATGTAACATTGTTAAATATCTTTATTTTTAAGTGACTTTAAAAAAAAATCATTTAAATATTATGGTGTGTGGTGGTGGTGGTGGTTGTGTGGAGATTGTTCTTAACATGCGATCGCGTTTATAATCAATAAGTTTCCAGTATTCGCTGATTATTTGTTTCTTTCAACCCAGACTGCCTGAGCTACCCGAACGTGTAAGATATCTGCTTGGTATCAGCGTGTTCAATTTAGACTGGAACCCAGTGGAGCGACACCCACAAGAACCGTACTCTCTTTCCCCTTCCACCAACCTCCCGAAAGGATTTTCAGACCCACACCTTTAACGTGCTTGTACTCAGCGTGAACACGTTAACATTTTGAACAGAGTCGGGAATCAAACTCGGGTACTCTCAGTGTAATCCCAGTAACTGAACCACTGATATACCCTCCTCTCAGTATTAGCTGATAGTAATATTCGAGCCAAATTTTTTTTAATCGTTCCATTTGTTTGTGAGATATCACTTACACACACACACAAACCCTCACCCTCCACACACACACACCCTCACACGCGCAAACACACACAGAGAGAGAGAGGGGTAGATAAGTGGAGAAAGAAGCATCACCGCAAGAACGTTCGATTTGGGTTGAGGAATAACGTGGAACGTGCAATTCCGACGGAAACTCGAATTCAAAGTGTCGGCCACGTCCCAGTGCTTTAGCTATACACAATACTATCTAAGCGGGGAAAGTAAAAACATTCCTTTTAACAAGATGAATCTCCGTTCTTTAAAAGGATTCTCTGTAGATATGGATGCAAAGTAAAGAGAAGCACAGTTGTTGTTTTATTCATGAACTTTTGATGGAATTTCGAGACATAAATTCAAGAAAATAAGAAAACAGAATGTAATTTCAGATTTTCGATTGCGAAGACGACTGGTAACGTGATTTATTACCAGAAAGTTAATGTGATTGTTTTTATAAATAGAATATAAGTATAAAATATAACTGGAATATTATAATTTATATTTATTAAATGCTTTATTTTAATATGAGTATAAAAATATCTGGAGTTGTAGTACCCACTCGATTTTCTCATACATGCACACTTCAAAGTGTTTACTTCCAATTGCATTACAATCCTTATCAGGAGGGGGAAAGTTTGATGTGGGCAGCACATGACTTTCACTATATATTGCAATGAGTATACTTCTTTCACAGTGAAACTATAATGTACCAGACACATTGAAACATGGTTTTGTCCGTCATAAAAGCAATAAAATATGTGCTTTTCAGATAAGCACGTTTCTTCTGCGCCTCTTGGGATGTTGAGATTTCCGAATTCCCACATGTTGAGATCTGCTGCAATAATCTTCAGTTTTTCTCCAGTCATAGTTCTATAATCATTAACATTTTTCCTTTTATTACTAGACCCATTCAAATATTGTTGCAATTTTAACAAATCGTACAACACACAAAAGAATACAAAAAATGTGCAATATCTCGAGAAGTGATAAAAAATTAAATAAGAAATGGTTATTTACACAACTTTATTAAAAAGTTTGATTCTTGATGATTATTTCAAATTTTCATTTCAAAATTTGAAGGGGGGGGGGGGTGTTAGACATTTGATTACGTTCGAAAGCAATAGGCTTCCACTATTCACCAATTGCAATTTTTGTACCAAATTTCGCTCGAATCGCTTCATTCGTTCGTGAGATATAGTCTCTGCAGACTCACTGACATGCACACATACTTGCACACACCCACACACACACAGAGAGAGAGAGAGAGCAGCTCAAAAACTTCTTATTAGCGTTCTGGGATGCTTGAAACCTGATCTGCCGTCGAAAACTTGAATTCGAATTTTGGATCCCGTCACAATAGTTTCCATTATACTATGTATATAAGGAAATTAATAAGAGTGTAATTGACGAATTATGTTCCACTGTGATGAGGAGATATGCTGTTTCTATTCAGTTCTGTTTATCTTGGATACAGTTGATAAAGGATGTGTTCATAACTGCTGACCAGTCGCAGGTGTGAACGGGTGGTTACTAGATCCTTCAAGACTTGTTTCGGAACGGTTACGCAACGGATGTCAGCCAATCAAATTTCACGAATCCACTAACGGTGTTCGTATGATCAAGATCTTCCGAGCTGATTCAATGGCGGCTCCCTCAAAGCGCCGTCTGAGTTTGTATGAACGGTTGGAATTGAGTTGTGAACTAAAGACTATTGAATCAGTTACTGAGATTTATTTGTGTTCGTGAATTTTTATCTTTATATTTACGGATTTTGCGTAAACATCGGCTTTATTTTTGTGACTCCATTTGTAATATGTGGCAGTGCTTAAATATTGCATTTCAGATTTCTTGATGCCACTCACTTGGACATTGACTGTAAGTAAAGTGATCGAGTCTAATATGTCATACATCGAGGGTAAGTTTTTGATTTATGTTTTTTAAATTGAAAACATGCAAAAAAACAAAGTTACGCATTTACTGTCAAAATTGTTGAATGCATATATAAATTGTTGAATCTGTAGTCAGACCCCGATTTGTTGCTGAAAAGCACAAATACAATTTAGTTTCTTATATATGCATTATTTCCAATGCTTGTATGATAGATGATACATATCTTGCATGCGTTTAAAATCTGTATTCATCTTGCATTCATGTCAAATCATGATCGAGAGGGATAAAAGAGAATATGTGGTGGCAGTTTTCTTTTTCAGGATCTTTTTTTGATCGGGGAGCGAATGAAACTTTAGAGGGGGGGGGGGCAAATTCTGTATTTGCCCATTACAAATATATGTAAATGCAGTCACATAATAGAAATTAAATTAATAATAGAAATCAAATTAACATAAATATCTCCGGGAGGGGGTAAATTATCATCTCCTGGGGTCTTTGACCCCCCCCCCCATATGCATATGCCAAAAAGAAACACTGTATGGAGGTAAATTCAGTACAAAATTAAAAGTGGTTGTCCAAAATATATATAAGTTGTATCATTTTTTTTGTTTTAAATTTTTAGAAGCGCTGGGGAATGTTGTTTTCATTCAAAGGGCAGAAAGCTAGACAAAAGTATGTTGAACCGACTTGTATCAACATTTTTATATAGATATTTTTTTCCAGTTCATGTGAAACGTTCTTTTACTTTAAACTATGTCGCCTATGAAAAGTATAGTGATCATGGTTTGAACAGAAATCGTGTTTTCGCAGCAAGTACATAGGTGGAAATATTTTACCAGAAAGATTGGACTTTTGATACCAGAAAAGAGTAAAATGAGTTTTGTTTATTGTGTGTGTGTCAAAACGATATCCCTTAGTAATCTGGAAAGACCCTGAAACGATTTAACAATATTTGAGTGATAAGTTCCATTTATTATATAGATGAGAACACAGAAGATAATTCGGAAAAATGTATATTGTGTAGGTATAAAGCGCGATGTTGTCAAATTATGTCCTTTCGTAATTTCAAAAACGGCTGAAACCAAATTTGGGTGATAAATTATTGTGTGGATGAAAATGTATAATGTTTGGTTCAGAGGGCAAATGCCCTCTTGCTTCGCTTGAAAAGTCTGGAAATCGCCTAGATCCCCTACATTTTAATAGATATTACACCTCTAACTTTTGTTTTGAATTTTATTTTAATTTTTATCTTATCAAGTGTAATTTTCGGGATATAATACTTAATATTAGTTAAATGTTACCCTATTAATCAGTAAATGTATGGTAAGTTAAATTCATAACTCCAGATCGCTCTTGAGACTTTTCAAGCTTTTCAGAAAGTCATAAACTGAAATTAACAGACGTGACTGTTTCTCAAAAAATATCAAAGTTCGAAATTAAGTAAGCTTTCGTGAGCAAACAGAACAAGTGTCACAACTTAAAACACAGATGTCATTAATTGCAGGAATGAAATATCAAATTTGTCCCCTCCTTATCACCTCTAAATATATCTTATTACTTAGAGCCATTGAGGGTATCTTAAATTCTTAAACAGTGCTTCTTTAAGTCCTCTTTCTCCAGGACGGGGGCGAATAAAACTTTAGGGGACCGAGTTTTATATTTGCCCTATGCACATATATATATAAATGCTATCACATAAATAGAAACTAGGTTAAAATGCATCCATGAAGGGGGATCTTCTCCCCTCCGGAAGTATGCCTGAAAGAAACACTGTTCTTAAACATTTGCATATAATTATACTATAACGCTAATACTAATCAAGTTATTCCTTTGGTCCATGACATCTCTTTCATACCCTCTATATATAATATCCTTTGGGACAGTCTTTGATTGTTGGGACATGTATTCATGTTTTTCTACAGGGAGTTTTGTGCGAAGTGCAGTAGCATGGGAGCATCATTCAACTTAAATGAGAGATTGAATCATGTTATAGGATTGTGAAGACTGTTACACAGTAAATTTTCAGCCACGTGAACCTGCAGTCCATTGGTTACAAATCCGACACTAAATGCCAAATTATATCTTCAGATTCGATTCTCTAGATCGGGAAATCTTTGGTACGAAAGCGGAACTTTTCAATTGATGGAAGGAGCGGAGTTCGTTTCCCTTGCAATTATTTAGTCGTGAGTATGGAAGATCATCAATGGAGTTGCAGGACATGGTGAATTCCTCGCAAATTTATCATTTTCTGTTCCCGTGCTGTTGAAACGGGCATTTCGTGATTGCAATCGGCCAAAAAATAATAAAGCCTTAAACGGGCCTAAATTTGTTTTTTGATGTAAATTTTTCTGAGTAATGTTAAGCGAAAGCTCTCATACCAATTTATTGTTCTATAAACAGATCATGCTTTCCAGCCTTCTATAAAAACATTTCTTCATATTATCATCTTATTTAAAATATGTATACTGAAAGAAGACAGATTTATCTCTAGAAATTAAAAGTATGTTTTTCAAGTGTATACTTTATAAAATATAAAATGTTCAATGTGATGACTTTTTATCACATTTTAACATTTTAAGAGCACCTATGAGCCCTTAAATCAATCATGAAACGAATGAAATGAATTTACTTTTTTCACCAACTACTAAAAAAACATTTGTATTCTTTAAATTTATTTAAAATCAATATCGGAAAAAAAAAACTTGTATGTTATTTAAGTGTATTTTCCTCTTAAGGATAGCTTTTAAAGCGAATTGAAACAATAATGTTTTAGATCACAAACATTTCCGAATAATCGCCCATCAGTAATACTAATCAGCATACCAATGGAAAACAAATTGATTCTATTTTAACGACATTTCAATTAATACATATACCAACTGGCTATACCTTAATTCAGCTTACGTTTATACAAAATGTATTTCATAGAAAATAAATGAATTCTTGATTAACATTATAGCAATTTATTTATGAGAGGCTAGCATTTAATCTGTAAAAGACGAAAGTAACACTCTTAAAACAATATTAAGCTTCAACTTTTATAATACATTTTTTTACGGCACTAGCGTCAAATAGATTCGATTTAATAGGAATTTGTCTCAGTTGGGCGTTGTCCCGTTTTCAATACTAAAACCGTGCAAAGTTTCAGCCTTCTAAGTCATCTGGGTGAGGGGAGGGTTGTCTGGAAATACTTCTTGAAATACCCCCCCCCCCCTTTGCTCTCAAATACCCCTCTTTGTATTCAAAATATGGTCCCACAATGTTTTACACGCCATTTAAGTCAAAGAGGGATTTGGGGGTTGGAACACTTTATTTGCCTCCAAGGGGTGGGAATCAGAAATTCAATCCGGTTTCGTTTGTTTCAAGCTCCATGGTTGATACTATTAGTTGACAAAGATTTTATCTTCTAGGCCGACGGGGGGGGGGGGGGGACTTCTATAGAGTTCGGAAAATCATAGCACGTTAGACAATAATTATATAGATGACTGTACAAATGATGCCGACGTGAATCTACTCCCAATGTTAAAGAATAATAAGATACCTTTTGTCTCATTAATTTGTAGTTATTCATTTATCTTGCCACGATGCTATTATTACTTGAAAACGAGTTTTGTTATTACTTTGAAAGTAGTTCTGTTATTACTTTGTAAGTAATTCTCTTATTACTTAAAGAGTAGTTATGTTATTACTTGAAACATAGTTCTATTATTACTTGGAAAATCGTTCTGTTATTACTTGGAAAGTATTGTTAATACTTGAACAGCAGTCCTATGAAATCAACAGTAGTTATACTATTATTCGAACAGTAGTTTTGTTGTTACTTGGACAGTAGTTTTTTACTCAGACTGTAGCTTTATTGATACTTGGACAGTAGTTTTGTTACTTGGACTGTAGTTTTATTGATACTTGAACAGTAGTTTTTTTATTACTTAAACAGTAGTTCTATTATTACTTGGACAGTAGTTTTATTATAACTTGAAAATTTTTGCTATTATTGCATGGAAAGTAAAAAACTTCTATTTTTGCATTCTACTAAGAAATAAGAGTTATTCAGCTAATTGAATCCAAAATGATCCAATATATTGCCAGTTTCTAACCGTTTGCTAAGACCTGATTAAACCCCTTAATAGCAAACAAATATAAAATATATCTTCTAAATATAAATACTCAAGTGTTTTTGCATTGAAGTGAAATTTGACTAACACTCTTGAAGCTAATTATATTAAGAACAACAGCAAAGACGAAAATTAAAATAAATTTATCGTCTTCCAGTAAGTCTCAGATAATCCTCATAGTTTAATAAGCGCCACGAAGATCATTCAATCAGATGAGTTGAAAAAGTTACAGGGATTTAAAAAATATTTACTGAAACTGATTTTGAAAGCTGTTCAATCTAGTATATGAATTAATAAATGAATGGCGGTGACCACAGCCCGATGGAGCTTAAAATGTTTGACATGATTATCGTCTTGTTAAATATATTGTCTTCAATGAGTTTATTCGTTGCTTTCCGAGTTATTTGTTTTATATACAAAAAAAAAACATCTGATGTGGGCAGCATATGACTTTCCCTACAAACCCAAATTTATTTTCTCTTTATTTCTTTACTGATAAATTAAATTGAATTTAATGATACAATATGACAGACATAATTTTTCGAAATAACATTGAATTTTCACTTTTATATTAATTTACGTTTTCATTTGGAAACTGGACGTATTTTGACAGCGAAAAAAAATACGACAAATTGAAATATCTCTAGAACGGTTCGTCCTAGAGTAATGGGGTTGATCTTATTCTTGCCATTATCAAAAACTACGTACAAAACTATCATTTAATGAACACATTTAAACACGAATAGTCTCTTTTTTAGATTTTGACGGTTTTTGCGGACCATTTCGTAAAGAAAGGCAGGTACTTTCTTTTCGAACCTAACCGAAATTTAATCAGCAGCAGCGTAATGTCCAGCTAACTGATATAAAAGAATTTATGAAATTTGGTCAATTAGTTCTTTAGCTATAGTGGATACATGAGATTTTTGCGGGTCATTTAGTAAAAAAACACACACACACACAAATAGAATTTTCGTGTTTTAGGTCTCAAAACGTGTAGATGCATCAAAAACTCGAGCTGCTATTTTCGACGCGATTCCTGTACTATACATTACGATGTATTGCATGGAAAGTAATAATGTGATTTTTGGAACCTAAAATAGGATACCTAATTGAAACAACTTAGTATCAAGTTTATGCAAGTTTGGCCGTGCGTAGCAGATTTTAACATGCTCTTATAACCATTCTATTTCGAAAACTAATTAACCAATCGGAAATCCATGTATATATCTTCGTAGAGCTTTTAAAGGGCTATCAGCTATAGCTATCAATTTTAGGCCATACTATAGCAACTTATAGATATCAATTTTAGGTTTTAAGATAAAAGTATTAAAAAATGTAAAAGCGATAAAATTTCAATTTTCTTCAGCTTGGGGTGAACAGCCCAATGCTTAGCGGGCAGGGTTTTCACTCGGATGACCTGAGTTTGATTCTCGGCTGTGCCGAAACTGACCTTGTGTTCACGCGGATTACGAGCACGTTAAATGTGTGGGTCTGAAAGTTCTTCGGAGAGGTTGGTTAGTAGAGGAAGGTGGGTACGGTTCCTGTGGATGCCGCCCCCACAGGATTCCGGTCCAAATTAAATGTCACTTTCCCGGCCATCCAAACAGATAACTTATACTTTTATGTTGCTCCGTCGGTCTGGGTTAAGAGAAAAAACAATTTTCTTCAACTTGAAAAGACGATTGCTGAAAAACCGAGTAAGATTATTTTAAAAGAAAATATTGATTTAGAAACTGGATTTACATCTGAAAATTTTTGAAGTTTATTATTTAAATGAACTTTTATGGCAAATATTGGTGAAAATAAAAAATTATGGTAAATATTGACGATAATTAAAAAAGTCGACAAGTTTGCGACATCCTGCCAAATTTTTCGCCAAGCATTATGGAAGGGCGGAGAAATGGACTAGGCAGTTATTCATATAGACGTTTGTTATGTTTCTTTTACAAGATATTGAATTTTCATCAATTAGTCGCCATTTTCATTGATTTGACATCGATTTTATCAATTTAGCGATATTTATAAAGATAATACGCCGCCATAATTCATCACCGGAATCTCGCCAAGCGTTACAAGCGGAGAAATAGGTTATTCTTATAGTAGGTTTTTATATTTCTTCCAAGATATTGAATTTTTATCAATTAGTCGTCATTTTTACCAATTTGGCGACATTTTCGTCAATTTGTCAACATTTACATGATCCCGCCAAGTTGGTCATAATCCGCCAATTTTGACAATAAAATTTCATCAAGCGTTACCCAGAAATAGATAAACATATAAACAGACAGATAAATCAAGGTGTTTATATTATAAATACTAAATGATTTTACACATACACCCCACTGGCTAAAGTATTACATTACTTTTTTATAATAAATATATTGATAAACGAAATCCCGCTCTATTATTGCCCCCCCCCCCATTTAATAATCGAGTTGGTTCCACATTACGAGATTTTGGCTAAGTCTAAGGCGCAAACTCACTACACAACCATTTTGTGACAAATCGGTTATGATAGTGATTCTGGTTGAATAAATAATCAGTGTGCTCAAGTTCATAGACTTTTAATTTCTGTATACATATCCTATATACAGCCTCCCCACATTGGCTAAAGAATAACATTACTTTTCTATACAGTTTATATTGAAAACCGATAACCCGTTCTATTATCTCCACCGATTCGATCGTCGTACTCCCCCCTTTCGAGATCTTGGCTACGCCTATAGCGTAAACTGATTACATGATCATTTTTTTTGATAAACCATTTATGATAGTACTTTTAGCTAAAGAAATAACCAAAGACCACTTATTCATAGTCATATAATCACATTCAATATGCCCCCCCCCGCTCTCCATTGACTAATTATTTGCCTATTTCATATAGTGGTCATATTGTGGGAAAACAGATCCCCTCACCCTCCCCAATCTCATTCGGCCGTAGACCTCACCCTTTCCTATATCTTACCAACGCCCAAGGCATAAACTGACCACTTGTTATAAACTTTTTTTAGTATACATCTCTTGTGATAGTATTTTTTATTGACGAAGTAGTCGGAGCAAACAAATTCATAGACCTATAATTTATTCCTTTTACTACATATCCTCTACACCCCCTCCCCATTGTAAAAAGAAAAGTTTCCTCCATAAAATAAAAAGTTGATTTGATATTTAAAAAATCGGATTTTAGGGTAAAAAAATCACAAACTTGCAAATTAACATATTATCTCATCACATTGAATATGATGAGATAATATGTTAATGATGAGATAATATGTTTATGTATGTTATATGATGAGATAATATGTTGTTTATGGTTTTTCCTTTATTTGAATATCTCCACCTGACAATTCCCGGATTATCCGATCTTTGAGTTCAAGTCTACATTACAACATCAGCTGTGATGCACTCAACTAGTCGTGTTTATCTGTATTCTGAATCTACCCTTGTGGAAGGGCCCTAACATATTTCTAGATCTGTGCCCTTGCGGAGGGCAAGTCAGCACATTTGTGCACTGCAGACGCTTCCTTAGATAAGGACTTGAACAGCATGGCAGCGAGTATGAAACGACTTGCTAGGCGAGTTACGGTGGTTGACGAAGCTTAGCGAGCAGAGGGTTGCTCCCCCTACTGTCTTAATACTCAACGTACCATGACCGGTCAGATGACCGAAAATTTTAATTAGAAAATTCGCATATAATGTTAGCGCTTTTTCTCACTTGAATTCATGCGTATCTTGGACGCCTGCCGGACGCTGGATTTCTTGCCGCAAAGACCCAGGAAGTGAAGGATGCGGTGAACTATTGTGGAATGGTGATCTACGTGCTGACACTGCATATCCGGGATATGCTCAAGTATGGACTCCTCGGACAGGACAAGGACCAAGTCTCCCGGATTCTAGGTTCGTTCAATTTTGTGAATTCTTTTTTGTTGTGCTGTGACATTGGTAAATTCAGAAATTGTGATAGGGATATTTATGTGATCTTTAACTCAGTTGAGGAGTATAATGATAGAGAAATTAGAGCTAAACTATTAGAGTTAGAACTAATAAATGAAATTAAATTTGCTGACAAAACTGAAACGGTTGTAAATCCATGTAAAAGGGCTAGGATAGAGGAGTCTCACACTAAGGGAACCATGATAACATGGAATGACCATGATAACATGGACTGTAATGCTGCTAGTGATAGTGTTGTAAATGAAAAGGTTAGTGATAATGTTGTAACTGTAAATGAAAATGTTAAAACTAAGACTTATGCTGAAATTGCCGCGCAACCGGTTCAATTTAAGAGTGCACCTAAACCTTAAACGTCAACCGTTTAAGGTTTAGAGAAAATATTATGGAGGTAGAAAAAAAAGAACCAAAAGCAGAATGTTTCTTCATAAAGTTTAGAGACAACTACCAGGCTCTCCTTAAAAAGCTAAATGAAATTACAGGCAATAAAGTATCTGGCAAACTCTCAGGAGATATGCTCAAACTCATACCCAATGACGCTGACTCCTATAGGGTTGTTCAGCGCCATTTGACTAGCGAGAAAATCCCCTTCCATAGTTTAAACCTAAAAACTGAAAGGCCAAAAAAGGTAGTTTTGAAGGGGCTACCAACTAACTATGACATTGAGGAGATTAAAATGACGTTAACATCCATTGGATTAGATGTAGTCCGGATTTCTCAATTGAGAAACACAAAAACAAGATTACCCCTGCCGATCTTCTTACTCAGCCTTAGGCCCACGGAAAACTGGCAGAGGATTTACAGACTGACAAGGTTAGGATACTTGGCTGTGAAGGTAGAGGCCTTCAGAGCACGGGGCTGTAAGATTTGCTACCGGTGCCAGCAGTTCAACCACTCCTCGGAGAACTGCAGTATGCCACCAAAGTGCCTGAAGTGTGCACAAGATCATTTCACACGGGACTGCCAGAGACCCAGGACAGAGAAAGCAACGTGTGCAAATTTTTATGGAGACCACCCGGCGAACTTCAGGCAATGCCCGAAGAACCCCTGGAACAGAGGAAAGGCACCGGAGTATGCCCCCCTCCCCCAAAAAATCAGATACCACCTTGGAGGCAAAAGGCCCTCGGACTAAACCCCCAGGCACCCCCTCAGGGCTCCTCGCACATAGTGCCACAGGAAAAAAGACACCAACCTTCAGCACCTACCAGATCGGTGCAAGAGCAGGCCCCCAAATCATCGACCTCCAGAGAATTGACCCTGGAGGAAGTAAGAGCAGCTACAGCTGCCATTAAAAAGAGATCGGAAATAGAAAAAGCCAGACAGGCAAAGGAGGCAAAGGATAGGCTTGACAGGAAGATTGAGGACTAGAAACAATATAAACGAGTCAGGGATGAAGAGATCGCGCAAACCCAGCTGTTAGTTAAAATGGGTAAAAAAAAGCAAAAAAATATCGAGTTCCAAAAGGACACTCACAAAAAAGTGCAAACCGCGGTTGAGGCTGAGGAAATGGAAGCTGAGACTGAACCGACTGATAAATCTGATGCTGAAAAGATGGAGGATATCCTCAACCTCATCAGAGGATTTATTAGCATGTTCAATCTAGACGACATAAAACATCTGTTGATGCAGTTCGCAGAGTTAGTACAAAAAAAGAGCGATCCTATGGTAATGGTCTTTGAGGCCCTTAAAATAATCGCGGACTTTAAAAGTAACAGTGAGAATCAAACCCGTCATGGCTAGGTCCCAAAAAGAATCCTTAAAAATAATATTTTGGAATGCGAACGGCATATCTCCAAGAATAAATGAACTTAGGAACTATGTAAATGAAAATGACGTAGACGCCTTATTAATTCAGGAAACTAAAGTTAGAGAAAGTAAAAAACTAAACATAGCCAACTACATATGCTATCATAATCTTAGTTCAAATACTAATGCTAGAACGCCCCATGGAGGAACAGCAGTATACATTAAAAGAAATATTCCCCACGCAGAACTAAACAACATAAATCTTCAAGGTATAGAAAATACTAGTATAAAAATTAAAATTAATAATACTAGCCCGTTCATCCAAACCTCAACATATGTCAAAAATATGAGTAGAGTAGATGTAGCTGCGCAACTGGAACTGCTTTTCGCGCGATATCCAAACACGATACTCGCAGGCGACTTCAACGCGCACCACCGAGCGTGGGGCTGTAGGAGAGCCAATTCACGCGGTACACAGATACACAGACTGCTGAACACGACAAACACTAACATTATTGTACCGTCGACACCAACCTGCTTCTCAGGCGCCAACAGCTCATTTATAGACTTTGTCCAAACGCGAAACATAGATTACGCTCACACTATTAGTACCTTGGATGAATTCGACTCGGATCATCTGCCGGTACTGGTGACATTCGACCTGAACACACCTCTTCCAGCCTCTTTGGGACAAGAGAGGGTCAACTGGGAAGTATTCAAAAGAGCACTCTTCGAGCTGCACTTAGCAGTACCTGACATAATGAGCACGGCGGATATTGACTCTGCCATTCACACACTCACAACAGAAATCAAGAGAGCAATTGCCTCTGCCACAACACATCGTTAGTCTCCAAAAATGCCCACACTTTCCCACCATGTCAAACAATTAGTCAGGCAAAGAAATAGAATACGTAAGACATGGCAGGCTAACAGAGACCCCGCCCTTAAAAGGGAGCTTAACAGACTCACGTGCAAAGTCAGGGAAAAAATTGTCGCAGAAAAGCAGCAACAGTATAAAGAACTAATCGAATCCCTTAGTCCAGAAGATGTATTGTTCTGGCAATTCGCAAAAAGACTCAGGAAACCTCAAATTAAGCTCCCGCCACTAATGGATGGTGCTAAAATCGCGTACTCAGACGAGGAAAAAGCCGAGGCGCTCGCAAGCCATTATGAAAAACAATTCCAACCAAACCACGATCTAATGTGTCAGGACACCCTAAGAATGGTTAGTCAAACTTTAAATAACTTCAGGAACTCCCCGGTAACGGCTGAGATTGACCCAGCCACCCCGCAGGAGATAGTAGAAATTATTAAAAATCTCAAAAACCGTAAAAGCCCAGGGCACGACAAAATCAGAAATATTGCGGTTAAAAACCTACCCTTAAACGTAATATGTTACTTGACTATCTTAATAAATAAAATATTAAAACTAAACTATTTCCCCAAAGAATGGAAGGAAGCGATAATTATAACAATCCAGAAGCCTGGTGAGGATGCCACAATTCCAGCCAACTATAAACCAATTAGCTTGCTACCGACACTTAGTAAAATTACTGAGAAAATTATTCTTAAGAGACTGAACACGCACCTTAGTGCGAATGACATTATCATTCCGGAGCAGTTTGGATTTCGGCCAAAGCACTCCACCACTCATCAATTGCTGAGAGTGGTAGAGTACATATCTTCTGGTCTCAATAACAAGACACCCACAGCTGCGATTTTTCTGGACATACAAAAAGCCTTTGATAAAGTATGGCACTGTGGATTAGCGTACAAATTGATCACTTTAAAAGTCCCTGACGCTCTTGTCAAACTTTTAATCTCATACTTAAATAACAGACACTTTCAAGTCAGAGTTGGAGGTAACTTATCTACACCCTAGCTCATTAAAAGTAGTGAACCGCAAGGTTCTATACTGGGCCCGACACTCTTTAACATATACATGAACGACATCCCTAGGACTCCATACACAGAGCTGGCATTCTATGCAGACGACAGTGCGATACTTGCAAAACACCCCTATGTCTCAGTAATGCACAGACAGCTACAACAACACTTAAACATACTCCAAACTTGGCTGGAAAAATGGCGAATAAAATTAAACCCCAATAAATGCCATTGGATTTATTTCTCTAGAAAACGTAAACCTCCGCCGCTTCTGTACATAAACAACCATGCCCTAAAAGCGGAAAAATCTACTAAATACCTAGGTGTAACGATAGATTCCCACCTAACCTGGAAACAGCACGTAACGAACTTAATCAAAAAAGCGTATATGGCCACAGGAGCCTTATACCCAATGATAGGAAACGGAAATCTAAGTTATCAAAATAAACTCCTAATTTATAAATCGGTCATCCGCCCGGGAATGTTGTATGCAGCACCCGTATGGGGATATGCCTGTAAAACTACGATAGACCTCCTAGAGACAAAACAAAACAAAATCCTACGGATTATCAGGAAAGCTCCCAGGTACTTAAGAAACTCGGTAATTAGGAATGACTTCAAAATAAAAACTGTTAGAACCCAAATTAAAAAGCTAGCGCATAAATTTTACAGAAATTTGCCATCCGTTCCAAACGAACTGTTATTCAATCTGAATGTCTATGATCATCGCAAGGCCAAATCTCGTAAGAGACCCCGCGGTGTTCTAAACATCGATAATCGGAATTAAATGATCCCACCTCAAACATCTGATTTTAAAATAAAACTCGCGACTATTATTTTATAAAAAGAAAAATATATATATATATTCTAAACTGCCAAAACGCTAGGTAAGCCTTAGATCTGCATCAACCCCCCAAACTGCTTAAACTCTAAATGTGCAGCAAACTGCCACACTAGGAGCTAGGACAAATAATAAAATGTAGTAAATAAAAACCTCGAACCTCCAATTAGGGTCACTGAATTAATGTCACAGTTTGACGAAAAGAACCACATATTGAAACTGGAGATTAAAGGCGCTTCGCGCCTGGTGCTCTGTCTTGTACGACACTACGTATAATGAATCAACTAACATACTCAAAAGACTGAAATATTATACTATATTAATTTCAATCTAAAAAATATATTGTTGTTTTGATAGTTTATATAATTGGTTCTTGATTTATTTTGCGATGCTGATAACAGAATGTTTTTTTTAAATACTTCATTTAGTAAAATGTATATAAAAATATATACACATACAATATCAAATTCAACTTAACTAGCTCTAAGAAAACTATCCATATATCAATTTTTATACATTTTATTAAAATGCGAAAAATAATCTTCAATGAAAAGAAAATACAGCAATTCTTAAACAACTAGCCTTACTATAGCTTGATTTGTTCACATGCTGTACTCAGAATCACCAAAGTCATAACAACTTTTCAATTATGTTGGTAAGTGTTAAAACGTAATTTAAAGAAATGAAGTTAAGAAGTTAAAAAAAAAATGTAGGTGTCCATAGCAATATATGGCAGTTCCGGAAAAAATATTTGTGTCAATGAGTGGGCGTGACTGTACGCGTTATTTACATATTTAATATTGAAATAGAGGTATATCTCGGTAAAATAAACAATTATGTTAATTGGGATGTATAATATGTCATTCATATTACAGTAGCCCAGTTGCTAGAAGACAAAGTAATTATCTATTGCTTCCTCAAAATTATTTTTAAGTAAAAAATATGTGCGTAATGTTAATTTTATGATAGGGAACAGTTTTTATTAATATGTCTGAAAAATTCACTATCGAATTTTAAACCTAAATTATCTTAATTTTAATAAAGCAAAAATATAAGCAACTGAATTTGAAATGCATACAATCTGTAATATTCTTTCAGCAAATAAAAAGGCTTTCAATAAAATCTTTCAATAAATATTATTAAAAGGTGAGATAAAACAGTAGTAACATTTGTCTAAATCAGGTCCAACATATGTATTCCATCAAGATAGAAATAAAAAGAAAAACGTTTAGTACATATTTCAGTAACTATTTTGAAAATAATATATTCCTCCGTGAAAGTGTTAAGTATATAGTGAGATCTAACCTAAGAGTAACCATTAGAACTTGTATTATAAATTAATGTAGCTTGTAGAACATCCTGAATATATGGGAATTCAAGCTGAAAAATAAAAGACTACACAGCTAAATTTTGGCGAATTGCGGAACTGCAATTACGTAGATCATAATTTACTATACAACGTATACTAAAAACATCAAAGTACATATTTCTCCATTGAAAATTGTGAAAAAGCCTATCCCAATTAATCAGCAGTAAATTCATTTAACAAAATCATTATATGACAATCGTTCCCCTTGACATAGAACGAGGTCTCGGATACGTTGCATGTTCCATAAGCCATTTTAGACACCGACGTCTGTGGGACGCCCGTAGATTTAAATTTTATTATTTGCAAATATTACATAAATGTAGGAGGGCGTGGTTTATATCCTGAAACTACACTTATCTCCTAATTCGTATGTTACAGGGTTATACAAACTTAAGTGTTTAAAAAATTAATCAGCCAATGCAATAAAGTGCTATATGTTTTCTCTATAAAAATAACAATTTTGATTTATGAATTTCTTCGCAGTATATATATACAGGGTTGTTATAATTAAAGTTCGCCTATTCAGAAGGCTCTAGAGCCGGATCTATGGCTTCAAACGAAACAACATTTAACTAGTATGTAGTACAAGTGATGCGCTCTGCGAAAATCGAAAAAAAAATTAGTTACAATTGCCGCCAGTAGGTGGCGCTGTGCCAATAGCTAAGGCGATTGTTGCAATTTGTTTGTAAAATAAATAAAAGAAAATAAATGTATTGCATAGTTGGTACAATAACAATTCGCTAATGCAGAAAGCTCTAGAGGCAGATCTATTGGTCCAAACAATACAGAAAAAAGGAGATAATTTCATGTGATGCAATCTGAGTCCAGAAAAATAAAACATGTCGCTCGCCAGCGACGAATAACAGCATTACGCATCCTCAATGAACCCTCCATTATTTGCAATCACACATTCCATTCTTAGAACTGTGTTTTCTACTGCAGAGCGTAAAGTGTCCTGTGGGATTGACCCGATGTGACGCCCAATACTGTTCTTCAGATCAGAGATCGTCAGACATCTGTCTTTAGACACAGAGTTGAAGCGTATTTCAGCGTTTCGAAGTTGTGACATCACTGCTGTATCGTCGAAGATTTGAATAAAAAGTGATCTTCTTCAAAGCGTTTGTTGAAATTTTGTACACTTTTGTGTGTTTCGTCTGGATTGACCGAAATTGATAGAATGAATCTGCACAATTTTACTTTTACCAACTGTGACATAAATTTTCCTTTATTTTTTTACAACGAAACTTGCGAAAATCACCTTAGATATTGCAGAAGCGCCACCTACTGACGACAATTGTAACTAATTTTTTTTTTCGATTTTCGCAGAGCGCATCACTTGTACTACATACTAGTTAAATGTTGTTTCATTTGGAGCCATAGAACCGGCTCTAGAGCCTTCTGAATAGGCGAACTTTAATTATAACAACCCTGTATATATATATATATATAAATATTAATATACGAAAGCTAATTACAAACGCCATGCTTTTAATAATATAAAGAAGTAACCATGAAGTGGAAATGTAAGTAGAATGTAAAGAAGTGGAAATGTAAAAGATCTTCAAATAACATATATATTTTTTAATAAAGCACATTGTATGGGACCATCCAACAGGTGTGTATGCTCAGTCACCTAACTGCCTTATAAACTCTTAAAATAATACTCTTAACTACCATAAATATATATGCTGACATTCTTATATAAAGTAAAATTTTGTTTAATAAAATGATTTCAAGCATTTGGAAAGAGATCAAAAGAGTAAAGAAACCCTTCGCACAGCTCCCCCCCCTCCTCTCATCTACAGGCACCGCATTCTCAGAACGGGACAAAGCAAATGCTATCGCAAATTGCTATGAGAAGCAATTTGCGATTGATATCCCAAATAACGAATTTCATAATCATGTACAAACCTCGGTCACTAGCTTTCTGTCCTCCCCTCCCCCCCATCCCATCACACCCACCTCGGTTGACGAAATTGTAGAAATTATTCATAAACTTAAAAACAAAAAAGCACCCGGAATTGACAAAATCTCCAATAGGGCCCTTAAGTCTCTCCCCCTTAATATTATTTTTTACATCGTTCTCATGATAAATTCCATACTTAAATATTGCCACTTCCCAGCGTGTTGGAAAACCGCCGTTGTAATACCTTGTTTAAAGCCCGGCTCTGACCCCTCTAATCCTGTGTCTTACCGCCCCATCTCCCTCCTCCCGTCTCTTAGTAAAATAACTGAACGTGTAATTCAAACCAGACTTTATAAAATTATTAATGAAAAAGAGTTAATTATCCCTGAACAGTTCGGCTTCCGACCCATGCATTCAACATCCCACCAGCTTCTCCGTGTTGTCGAGTTTACTGCTAATGCCATTAATAATAAAAATCAAGTAGGTGCCCTCCTGTTAGATGTTGAGAAGGCGTTTGATAAAACTTGGATTACAGGAATAATTTACAAACTTATACAGTATAACATCCCCCCCCCCCCCTTCATTAAAATTATAAACTCTTATCTGCACAATAGGAAATTTCACGTTCGAACCTTAAACACCCTCTCAGAAGTTAAACAAATTCAGGCAGGAGTACCACAAGGATCCATCCTCGGGCCCCTTCTCTTCAATTTATATGTAAATGACATCCCCCGCTCCCCTAACACCACCCTTTGCTTATACGCCGACGACACTTGCATTATTTCGTCAAATAAAAATATTAATTATCTACATTCTCAAATTCAAAAACATTTAGACCTTCTGGACAAATACTATGACAAATGGAAAATCAGAATAAATGCGAATAAATCACAGGCAGTATTCCTCTCAGGCGCACGTTTCCCCCCCTCCCCCCTTATGTTCAAAAATCAGTCAATCCCCTTCCAGCGCACAGCCAAGTACCTCGGCGTCCATTTGGACAGCCGACTTACTTGGCGTACGCACTTTGCATACGTAGTTAAAAAATCTAGAAAAC
Source organism: Amaurobius ferox (assembly GCA_951213105.1). Taxonomy (NCBI): domain Eukaryota; kingdom Metazoa; phylum Arthropoda; class Arachnida; order Araneae; family Amaurobiidae; genus Amaurobius; species Amaurobius ferox. The sequence goes on from OX578155.1 coordinate 86,391,208, forward strand.
TGGTAGGAGCATTAAACCACCTTTTGTTCTCTGAGCATCTTGACACGAGTAATAAAATCCTTCTTTTTAAAAGTATAATCCAACCGATTCTTTTATATGCATGCCCAATTTGGGGGTATGCATGTAAAACGAACTTACAAAAACTACAAACTGAACAAAACCGGATCTTAAGAATTATAAGAAAAGCACCACGCTATCTCAGGAATGATATCATACATAAAGACTTTAAAATTAAAACTGTAAAACAAGCTATCAGGAAGCAATCTATTAATTTCTTCAAAAACATCCCTAAAATTCCGAATGAATCCCTTTTCTGCTTACAAGACTATGACCCACGGGCAAACAAAAAGCGTCCCCGTGCAGTTTTATATGACCCACCCTAAGCATTGCATTAAATCCGCCTTCCCACTCTGCTTATTGTGCAATTCTAATTGTTTAAAACTCTTATTTAACTACTTATTCTGCATCTTATCATTAAATTCCCCCCCAGTCATGTATTCTAATGATACACGGCAGCTTGTGGTATCCCCACTTGCCTCTAGATGGCAGCACTGTTGCATGTAAGTTTACACTTTTGCCCTTCCATTAAGGAAGGTATGGACAAGGCTGTCCTTGTCAAAGGTATTTCCAGATCTCTTAAGCTCATATGATGGCAAAATATACACATGTTATCCACAGATCGGAGGTAAAAGCCTTCGGGCTAGGCACTCCTGCACGGCTATAACATCACCGATTCAAAATAAAATGATTTCATATCACGTAGACAAGATCCAGTAAGTGAGTTGCCCTGAATGATGGCAACTTACGAGATTTTAATGTCTGCTACAGGTTTTAAGCACTCCATGCAGACTCTCTGGCACTGGAAGCCTGTTGTTTTTATACGCAATCGCATGTTTAGAACCCCCTAAATTTTCGAATGAAATTTTGAAAAAATCCTCAAAAATTCAAAACTCTTAATGAAATTACGAAAATAGTCATTTCTTGTACAATATCTTCTAATAAAACTTCAGCATTTCAAGAAATATTGAGTCAGTGTAATAAAGTATCATTCGTTTTTCTTCTAAAATTAGCAGACTGATTTTATGAATGTATTTTAATGATGTTAAATAACAAGATTCACATGTAAAAAGTGACACCACATACTTTGATTTTAGAAGTATAAAACAACCTCAAAAGTAGTCTTTCGCCATCTAGAGAATTTTTCCGTAGTTAAATATTGCCGTATGATGTACGGCATCTTTTTTCAAATCGGCTGGCACTTGAAATAGAACTGTAGTTGACTTTGACTTTAATATCTTGTGAGTTGCCACCATTTCGGGCAACTCACTACGTATAATTAATACTTTTATTATATGTGCCAAGCCAAGCCAAGACGTTCCATTACGGGCTACCATGGGACGAAGCCCTTGCGCCCACATCGAATGTAGTATGTCCACTTTAAATAGTTTTCTAATATAGCAATATAGATAGCATTGGTACTCTACGAAGTTCGGGTGCTATGTAGAGGTCAGAGACGACTGATGTACTCTCGTCTTCACAGACTAATATACAGACCTGCCACTCTCGATAGTTTCGTTTTCGCGGCGGCCATTAGAGATAGACCAAAACGAGGGTTGGCGCGCTCTTGGCGATGGTCTGGTTTGAGTCCAAGACGATTTCCAATGTTAACCCTATTCTTAACCCTATTTTGCTCGACGAAAGCTTAGAACAACAGACTAGCGTGGTTTGAGTAACGTGAAAAATTATTATTTGTTAAGTGTTTAGATCATTTCATAGAAATGGATTGATAAAAGAAAACTGGTTGCGTTACAGGGTATGTAATTTATTTTTATTAAAATTGAAATAATTTTAGTTATCACCATCCTACATACGTGGTCATTATAAGTATACACGTGTTCATAAGTATACATGTGGTCATCATACAAAATTAGTGCTTTGTTATTACTGCTGGATTAAACTAAATTTTAAGAGGTAGTGGTATAATTAGTTAAAAATATTTTCCGTATTTTTATAAAATGTGAATAATTGATATTTGGATAGCTTTTTCTTAGTTGAATGTGAAATTGTATGTGTATATATTTATGTAAAATTTTTATTAAGTGCCTTATGGTGGAAAATTCACCCCCCCCCCCCCCTCGGGTAATTATGATTGAGTTCCACAACTTCGATAGTGCATTTATGTAAATTTCATATTTACTATATGAATATTTTTATATATAAAAAGAAAAGTCTATTATCAGTATCCCAGAACAAATTAAGGATCAAGTATTTAACGATCAACACGCTAGTATACTTTTTAGACTGAAAATATTATATAATATTTCAGTCTTTTGAGTATGTTAGCTTGTAATTTTTTGTGCATTATGTTTTAAAGTGAGACAATGTAATGTGTCTATTTTTTAATCTATTTTATGAATATTTGAATTAAATATATAACTATGTTTATTTAAATTTACTTAAACTAATGAATATATTTATGTTGCAGATTAATGTATTTTTAAATCCTGATCATTTCTATAGTTTCAAAAATTATAAAAGTGCAGAGGTGCAAGTGCATTTGATGGTGAATGCATTTGGGGGGGGGGGGGAGATCATGATTGGTTATTGGGGTTCTGATTGAAATGGTGATCTAATAGTATTAAAATTTGAAGGCCTTTGTCGACTATTGGGATGTTAGATTGAAGGATTTCACCAAGTTCTTTTAGAAATTTTAGGATCTTGTTTATGTTTTGAAACATTACTTTGGCTTCATTGTAAATTTTTAGCAGGTCATTAAGTGGGGAGGTTTTATCTTGGTGAGTATGACTGTTGGGAAGATTGCTATATACATTCTACATTTTCATTAGCGTTGGTTGGCCTAGCATGTGAGTTTGGTTCTGGGGGGGGGGTACTTTTCTGGGTGCCAGAGATTTGAGTTACGCTGTTTTCCCGGTTCGGAGCTTTTGTTTTGGAGTACTCATTGACTTCACTGATTTTTGTGGGATTTTTGTGGATGATGAGTGAATTACTGGTTTGGTTTTCATTACGCGGCTGGTGAGGGGGGGGGGAGAGATGCTGGGCTGATTTCTGTTTGTTGCTTCATTAGCTTTCTTGGATTTCATTTGGTTTTTTACGGATGGGATGTTTTTACACGGCAGATTGCTGCATGGAAGGTTCCAGGCATTTGAGGGGGGGGGGACCTGCGTGGGGTGGGTTGACTGTTTGTTCGATTCATTTGGTTAACTTGGTAATTATTTGAGTTTCTGAACGGTGAGTGATTCCTGGAATTTGGAATGGAGTTTTGGGGTGTATAGTTATAATTAAACCAGGAGGGGGGGTTTCTATTATTTTCCGGGTTTTCAGGACAGGATCTATAGTTTGCGGGGTGAGGGTCTCCGCAGTTTGCACAAGTGGCAGAGGTGGACCGAGGCTTGGTGCATTCACGGTTTGAGTGAAAGCCAGCACATTTTAAACATCTGAAGTCGTGCGAACACCGGTCTGACGAGTGTTGCCACCCCTGGCATCTATAACATTGGGCATAACCCTTAGAGATGAATGGGACAATTTCTGCAAAGATATAATTTACATGTCTGATTTGATAGATTGCGTCCAAATCTGCGGTTGGGGGGGAGGTGCATAAGAAAGTTAGGGAGCGGGAGTTTGGCTCTCAAACTTTTCATGGGGTGTATTTTAAGTGGCTGGAATCCATTAGCTTCAAAAAATTATTTTATTTCTTCAGGGGGGTAATGGGGGGAAGGCCTTTAACCCTTTCATTCCCAAAAATTTTCTGCTGAACAGAAATGGTGCGATTGATAATATGTCATCACATTGAAGCATTACAATACATTTTAGGCAAAAAAAATTTAGTACTTGCACTTTCCTGAAAGTTACAGCATGTTGCTCAGGAGCAACATTGGGCATATGTGGGTATTAATGCTTCAATATCTCATACAGGGAAAATAACACGTTTTTCCAGTCTATTTAGGCTTTTTTCATGTGAAAATCCATAAAATAGTTTCTTTTTGGAACAAAACACAAGTGAACATTGCATTTGCTGCAAAATACAAAAGAAAAGCCATTTTTGCCGAATGTGCACCTTTGTTTTGTTGGGTTATGCTCCGGCCAGTGATTTTGTCCATCATAACGAACATCAGAAATTGGACGTCTGGCAACTGAGTTTTTAATTGTTGCAATAGGGCTTTTGGTTGTTGGGAGGTTACTATCGCAACTCTTGTTTTTATTTTTTCGCGATGTAGATAAAGCCTGGCAGATATATGATCTAAAATTAATCAAAGGAATTATTTCCTTCTTCTTTTTGTTAATTTGCAAACAGTGTCGCTTATATAGTAGCCAACTGTTTACTACTGATGCATCCAACATCCAACAAAATATTCTCATATACCACTTTTTTGACTTGTGGTCTATTCAATATAGTTCTATAAGCATATCGGACAAATCCACACCTCCCATATACTTATTATATTCCTGCACAATGTATGGCCTGTCTAGGTCGCCACTTTTTTTTTCAGCATTTCTTCATCAAATAATTGACAAAAATATTGATACGGCGTATAAACATCATCCGGAGGATCAGGCAATTCTCCATAGAAAGGAATTTCCTCTGCATGTTCATTTTCGTCGATATGAGTCCATTTTCTTCTAACCTTTCTTTCTTTTGAATTCTTCTCCTTGTCTTTAGGTTTAGAATAATGGTGTGATGATTTATTCCTCATAATATCATTTTCTAAATTATCAGTCATAGAATCATCTTTTTTGAGAATTTCAAACTTCAATTCATTCTTTTGTTTCCTATCTGAAATATCCTTATCACTTTCTAAGCCTCTTTCTTCATCTAACTGTATAACAGTAGTATACTAAAATATTTAGTACACTTGAAATTATATATATATATAATTTTTCATATACTTTTTAATGTTGCTGTGGATTATAAGTAATAATGAATGAAGCATAAGGGTTTTATTATTGGCTTGTATTAATTTTAAAGTAGTAGTAAGAAAATTAACATTCGACTATTATTAATTTATAATAAACTTTAAGTTTTTAATTATATGTCATTAATATTTATATTAGCCTTCTAGGTAATATTAAATATTTAGAAATATTATTTTAATCAGAATCAACAAGATATAGATTTTTTTTTAAAAATTAATTGGAATAATTTAACTGCTTGAAGCAACAAAATATTTTTTTAATAACTGAGAGCCTCATCTAAAGTAATAACATTTGATAAAAACAAAATCATGTTTTTAAAGCAGAAGAGGGTCTTTTTCGAAGGCGAAAAGGGGGGTGGGCAAAAATGTTAAAAAAAAATTTTTTTGACGTTACAAGCAAAACAAACCTAATAAAAGTAAAAATTTACCATGTATTTACTAAATTTTGAGAGGGGGGGGAAGGACCCCCCTTCCCCCCTGGGCCCGCTACTGCTTCAAGTACTCACATTGTAAAATAAAAACAACTTTTAAACATCTAAGTATAAATATTTCACTTTGCAGCGATAAATCGTAGCTACTCGATTTTGAATGAAAACAGCCATTTCTTCCCAGTGTTGCTCTAGAGCAACACCCTTATTTAAAGCACAGTTTCAGTAAATTATATGCCCCAACCTAAAAAAAAACTACATGGATTTAAAGTACGTACCTTTATTTAATAAATCATCCAGTTTTTAAGTTTTTAAAACTACTAAAACGATATAAAATTTATGAGAACACAATGAAGGAAAACACTGAATCACAAAGTGTAAAAAATGTACTGACACCCGCTCGCATTTCCTTCCAAATAAAAATACAAACTGCATGATGGCAACATCTATTGGATTTTTTAGTAACTTGAAACATTTACTATTAATAATATATCAGTTAATATCCATGAAAAAGAAATATATTTTTAATATACAGGATCAAAAACTATGTTGCTCAGGAGCAACAATGGGAATGAAAGGGTTAATGACTACTTTTTTAGGTCTTTCTTCTTTTAAATTAATTGAGTGGAATTTCAGCTTATTTTTTGTTAGGTAATCTTGGACTATTCGATAATGGTTGGCTATTTTAGTGTAGATTCTGAGAATATCGCCAGTTAGTTTGGCTCTAACTTGGTCTTCCGTAAGTTTGCTTAGGTCTGTCATTAATTGTTTTGGATTATCGTTGAGTTCGACATAAAACGGGTCAGGATATTTTTCTCTATTTATTATTTGAGGTTGGGTTCTTCAGTGCTGTTGCTGGTGGAAGTGGTGTTTTCTTTACTTTTGGTTACTTTTGGTTGGTTGGTGGGGGAGGGGGGGGGGGGGGGTACTTGGTTTTAAGAAATTATGCGCCGCGTATTGAAGTTCTTTAAATTTAGGAATGGCGTCACAATCAGTCCCTTCGGATTCTGAAATGTCAGTTTCCCAGTCTTGGTTGGAGATTTTAGGGTGCTTAGTACCAATGAAAGTTTTGGTTTTGTTTTTTAAAGTTTTTGCTTTAGTGACTATTATTTTGGGTTTTTTAGTTGACCTTGTGGTCCTTTTATTTTCTACTAGGGTGAAATCAACTTTTTAAATAATAGGATTTGAGTTCTTCAAATTTGTCTTGCGTTGCAAAAATCAAGTTAAAATTAATCTCATTAAATTTAGGGGGGGGGGCATTTTAGTACAACAAAATCAGAGCACATACCTCTGATGGCTTGATTCGTCCTCAGTTGGCAGTCTGCATCCATTGTAACCTTATTCAGGTGAAAGTACGCCACTGCTGCTCTGGCTAGATTCTGTAACTGCATGGCGTAGTCAACGGTAAGGACTTGTTCGTCATCAAGGTTGTTTCCAGGCTCCCAGTCAGTGTCCAAGATGGCGGTCAGCTCGGAGAGTTCGACATTGCTATCATGACTTGTATCTTCGTTCATCATTCAAGGGATGTTTTAGAACTAATCCAGGATGAAATGGTGCAATCATATAACGCTCGGAAATCAAAGCCGAGAGGAGTGAAAAAGCACGTGCGCGAAACCGGTAGTTGAAAGCACAGACTATTATACAGACCTGCCACTCTCGATAGTTTCGTTTTCGCGGCGGCCATTAGAGATAGACCACAACGAGGGTTTGCGCGCTCTTAGCGATGGTCTGGTTTGGTCTGACCGCTTGGCGATGGTCTGGTTTGAGTCCAAGACGATTTTCAATATTATAACCCTATTTCGTTCGACGAAAACGTAGAACAACAGACTAGCCTGGTTTGAGTAACGTGAAAAAGGATTATTTGTTAAGTGTTTAGGTCATTTCATAGAAATGGATTGATAAAAGAAAACTGGTTGCGTTACAGGGTATGTAATTTGTTTTTATTAGAATTGGAATAATTTTAGTTATCACCATCCTACATACGTGTTCATTATAAGTATACACGTGTTCATAAGTATACACGTGTTCATATAAGTATACATGTGTTCATCATACGAAATTAGTGCTGTGTTATTATTGCCGGATTAGACTAAATTTTAAGAGGTAGTGGTACGAGTAAATTAGTAAAAAATATTTTTCGTATTTTTATAAAATGTGAAATAATTGATATTTGGATAGCTTTTTCTTAGTTGAATGTGATATTGTATGTGTATATATTTATATCAAATTTTTATTAAGTGCCTTATGGTGGAAAATTCCCCCCCCCCTCGGGTAATTAATGATTGAGTTCCACAACTTCGATAGTGCATTTATGTAAGTTTTATATTTACTATATGAATATTTTTATATTTAAAAAAAAAGTCTATTATCAGTTTCCCAGAACAAATTAAGGATCAAGTAATTAACGATCAACACGCTAGTATACTTTTTAGACTGAAAATATTATATAATATTTCAGTCTTTCGAGTATGTTAGCTTGTAATTTTTTTGTGCATTATGTTTTATAGTGAGACACTGCAATGTGTCTATTTTTTAATCTATTTTATGATTAGTTGAATTAAATATATAACTATGTTTATTTAAATTTACTTAAACTAATGAATATATTTATGTTGCAGATGAATGTATTTTTAAATCCTGATCATTTCTACAGTTTCAAAAATTATAAAAGTAGAGTTCTCAACATTTTGTTCCCCTCCCGTTTTAAAAAAAAATCGCCAAGCGAGCGATAACGCGCCATATCTGGCAGACGCATGGTAGTTCAGTTGGTCCAACTCACGAGCACTAGTGTCTATGCGACATCCCATGTTAAAAATGTTGCCATAGGGTCCTATGGGAGTGAACCTTCTGAATATCACAGACTACTATACAGACCTGTCACTCTCGATAGTTTCGTTTTCGCGGCGGCCATTAGAGATAGACCAAACATTGGGTTGGCGCGCTCTTGGCGATGGTCTGGTTTGATCCGAGCGCTTGGCGATTCTCTGGTTTGAGTCCAAGCCGATTTTCAATGTTATAACCCTATTTCGCTTAGCGAAAACTTAGAACAACAGACTAGCGTGGTTTGAGTAACGTGAAAAAGGATTATTTGTTAAGTGTTTAGATCATTTCATAGAAATGGATTGATAAAAGAAAACTGGTTGCGTTACATGGTATGTAATTTATGTTTATTAAAATTGAAATAATTTTAGTTATCACCATCCTACATACGTGTTCATTATAAGTATACACGTGTTCATAAGTATACACGTGTTCATATAAGTATACATGTGTTCATCATACGAAATTAGTGCTGTGTTGCTATTACTGCCGGATTAGACTAAATTATAAGAGGTAGTGGTATAATTAGTTAAAAAATATTTTCCGTATTTTTATAAAATGTGAAATAATTGATATTTGAATAGCTTTCTCTTAGTTGAATGTGATATAGTATGTGTATATATTTATGAAAAATTTTTATTAAGTGCCTTATGGTGGAAAACTCCCCCCCCCTCGGGTAATTAATGATTGAGTTCCACAACTTCGATAGTGTATTTATGTAAATTTGATATTTACTATCCCAGAATAAATTAAGGATCAAGTAATTAACGATCAACACGCTAGTATACTCTTTAGACTGAAAATATTATATAATATTTCAGTCTTTTGAGTATGTTAGCTTGTAATTTTTTGTGCATTATGTTTTATAGTGAGACAATGATATGTCTATTTTTTAATCTATTTTATGATTATTTGAATTAAATATATAACTATGTTTATTTAAATATTCTTAAACTAATGAATATATTTATGTTGCAGATTAATGTATTTTTAAATCCTGATCCTTTCTATAGTTTCAAAAATTATAAAAGTACAGTCCTCAACATTTTGTTCCCCTCCCGTTTAAAAAAACAAAAATCGCCAAGCGAGCGATAACGCGCCAAATCTGGCAGACGGATCGTAGTTCAGTTGGTCCAACTCACTAGCTCTAGTGTCTATGCGACATCCCATGTTAAAAATGTTGCCATACGGTCCTATGGGAGTGCACCTTCTGAATATAGTATTCTGTGCTGAATATAGTATTCTGTGGGTGAAAGTACCGGAGCAGAGCGGAGGGACGTCTGACAGGTTCAGCGTTTCTCCCTCGAATGAATGTTCGCCATCTAGCGAATTTTTCCGTAGTTAAATATTGCCGCATGATGTACGGCATTTTTTGTCAAATCGACAGGCACTTGAAATAGAACTGTTGTTGACTTTGTCTTCGACCTTAATAACTTGTGAGCTGCCACCATTTCGGGTTACTCACTACCTTGAATTAATACTTTTATTATGTGTGTGATATGTTTACAAAAATTTTAGTTTTAATAGAGTTTACTATATATTTATTTCTGGTAGAGGAGATACCATATTCATTGTTTTTATGAAAATGCTATGTCTGATTGTTTGTCACCTTTGTTACACCATAAACAACAACGAAAATATCCTCACAGACCATTCTTTCTTCGTATCCATTGTGATCTATGATGCTACTTTTGCACTGGAAAATGTGTAACCACACCAGCTATTAAATGACCGCTATATGGTGTTATTTAACCCCAAAAACAAAGTGGCTATTTTTCTAATAGTGCATGTTATTGTAAATTATATATATCCAATACGTGGCAATATATTGGAAAAGTATCGGAAGAGGTTCGAAAATCAGAACTCCAAATTTTCGACGGATTTACGCTTTTCACAATAGTACACATCACAATAGCATTTTTAACTACGAATATACATATTAAATGTACAGACAATCTATTAAATCCGTCCATCACTATCACTTCTACCCCATGCTGTAATTCAATTTACCTTATGGCACACAATACCAAGCAAGTTTTTATGTGACATCGCGAAAGTACGCCGCTCAGAACAAAAGACGCTGCGTGTAATAAACTAATATATTTCATCTCCTGCATCTTTCTTGACATTTTGATGGAGATGAACCTTTCTTCCTTCCCCGCAGTTCATTAAGCAATCATTATTCAGTCCTTATTGTCAATCAATTCGAAAATTTTAGGGTATAATTAAATTAAAATGACGTCACATCAGTCATTTCTAGGTTGAAGGTTACTGAATTTTTCAAGGTTTATTAAAGCAGTTAAATATTAAATAATTTAAACGCAATATAAATAATTTTCCCATAAAATTTCTTTCTTTTTTTCAAAGCTCATACTTTGAATTTTTGTTTCACTGTCTGTTTATTACTCTGATGCAATAACAATGCAAACTTCACCTTGAAGTTTTGATAATTTCTTTGTTCTCTGCATATTGTTATTCATTCAGGAAGTTTTGTATTGGGTAATTAAATTTAAACGACGCGTTGTTTTCAATATGCATTGCTAATTTGACATTGAATTTACTTCTTAGATTCATTGGTGTCGGCAACAGGCAGGGGGAAGAGGGGTTTAGGCATAGCCAGTATCATGAAGGTAACAGTAAGGAGTTAAAACTTTATTAAGAAACCGCTAATATCATTTGAGATAATCATTTAGGGGGCGCTGGGATAAGTTGACCTGCATTGTATGCATTTCAATTGCGAAAGGCCTAAAATATTTATTTAAACTGTCCATTTTGTAAAAATAAATTATTAGTGCAATACAAAGTAGAACTCAAACAATAAAGAATATTCCTACGTTTTCAAAATAATTTTACCTTTCAATTCATATTTATCTCTCTATGTTTTGAACTTAATCCTAACATTATGAATAATAAATTATTAGTGCAATACAAAGTAGAACTCAAACAATAAAGAATATTCCTCCGTCGCAGTTATTTTCCCGGGGCTTGGAAGGTAGCCACTGTTGCTCCCCTCCCCAAGCCAGGTCTTGACCATTCTCTTCCGGCCAACTACCGTCCAATCTCTCTACTTTCTAGTTTGTCGAAGCTCTTCGAATTTGTCATACTGCGTCGCCTGGACGAGTTCTGCGACCTGAGGAAAATAGTTATTCCTGAACAATATGGGTTTAGGAAGAAGCATTCCACTCAGCACCAGCTGCTGCGGGTCGTAGAGCTCGTCTATGAGGCGCGTAGCAAGCGCGAGAGCTCCACTTTGGTCTTTCTTGACCTCCAGAAGGCGTTCGATAAGGTGTGGGACCAGGGACTCATATTTAAACTTATCAAACAATCCTTCCCTCCAAATCTTATCCATATTTTGTATTCATATCTGACTGGTCGAAGTTTTGCCGTCCGTGTTTCCGACTAGCTATCCTCTCCCAGGAATGTTCTCAGCGGGGTCCCGCAAGGTTCTCTTGTTGGGCCCAAACTGTTCAACCTATACATTAATGATCTTCCTCGTTCCCCTGGTGTCACCCTTGGCCTCTATGCCGACGACACTGCCCTGTTCGCACATCACAAACAGACACAAGTCGTGCACGTCGCTCTGCAAAGTCATCTGAACGACATGACACAATGGCTAACCAAATGGCGCATCAAAGTCAATGTAGGTAAGTGTGCTGCTGTCACCTCCCCCCCTCGGCATACCCATCCCGCTAATCTTATCTTAAATAATCAGCCTATTCCCTAGCAAGATAGTTACAAGTACCTTGGCGTATACCTTGATTCTCAATTATCGTGGAGCCTTCACATTTCCGAAACTAGTAAGAAAGTGAAGGCTGCACTTGCCCAGCTTCGTCCCCTTTTGGCTAGGAATAGCCGCCTGTCCGTTCACACTAAGTTATTGCTATACAAGTCCCGTATACGTCCCATTATGACGTACGGAGTCCCTGTTTGGGGCACCGCAGCCGAGACTAAAATTAAGAAGCTTCAAGTCATCCAGAATAACGCACTGCGTATGTTTGCTGATCTGCCGAACTTCGTCCAGCTAGAAGTCCTGCACAGAGACCTCAAAATTAGGCCTTTTTTGGAACATGTCAAAAAGCTTTCTATTAAATTCCATGGAGGTCTGAGAAGCGTAAACAATCCTACGCTGGACAGCATTCCTTACTATCGAATAGGGCACCCGGGCTCGTGCAAGCGCCCCCGGTCGTTACCTACCAGATCGGTGAGAGATGTTTTCTTTCGCCCTAAAAAGCGGTTGCGTCCATCATAGCCTTGTGCTCTCAATTTAGATGCAGACTCTAGTTTGCAGTACCCCTCCCTAGCATTTGGGAATTCGCGTTTTTCGTTGGCAAGCTACCTTTTATGTTGTCGCTACTAGGCACTGCTCAAGCTCAAGGCCCTGCGTCCCTCGGGGCGCCCCAGTCTATCCCCCTCTTTTATCTCTCTGTTGGGAACCCGCTTGGGTCCCAACTTTTTCAGTTTTCTGGAGACTTGGGGAAGGGCACGACCGCGGTCGCGCCCCCCCCCCAAGCATAACTTAGATTTAAATTCCTATCAGTTGTTTAAAAGCCTTTTATTACTCTCTCTTTCTGTCTCTTTTCTCTTCGTCTGGAGTTTAAAGGGAGGAATCTTCCTCTCCTGGGTACTCCACTAACCCCGTCCTTGAGTCCTTGAGTTTTATCTTCTAGCCAGTATGCTGAAAAGGGGAGTTGACGATTGAACGGGTAGGGGTGGGGTGGGGGGAGGGGTATCACAAAGGAAATTTTCTTTTATGCTAATGATTCCCAAATTTTTTTGCTTGAAGGAAACATTGAAGTTCTTCGCAAAATCTCTGTAAACACCGATACACTTTACGTTCGATAGAGGAAAATTAACGTGCAAAGAAATTGTGATCATAAATAATTAATTCATTCTTTTGAATAAAATATTACAAGATAGTTTATTGTCCATTTATATTTATTTATTACTGTTAATAAAAAATAAAAATAAAAATCATTTTCTCTTCACGTTTGTCTTACTGGTTACTTGCAATAATAATATATATATTTTTTAATGATTTTGTGTTCATAAATTCTTACTTTAAAACGTGAAAAATTTAAATTTTCTTACGCAATTACTATAAAGGTTGCAAATTGTACATCCTTTTAGCGGGGTTTAGCAATATTTCACTAATCCTTTGTAGGGAATTATTGATTTAGGCAATGGTGGAAATATAGAGAACCAATAAAAATGTTGGACTTAATGGGTCTTTATTACACCAACACCTATTCGTCAAATAAAATTTTCTTTCGCCAAATGAAATTTTTAAATTTCATTTGAAAATCTTGATTTGATTTATAAATCTCAAATTCCTAAAATTATTGTTGTGGAAAGGATGCGCAGTAGTATATATTACGATTAATATTCTATGAGTTTTGATTTTGACATCGCCAAAATGGTTGGCAAATAATTTTTCAATCGCCAAAATAAATTTTCTTTTTCTAAACGCGGAAATGACGATCGACAGTGCTTGCAAGAAAATTTGTTTTGCTTTCAAGAAAAGTATCGACATCGAAATTTTGGTATCCAATATATGTTTCAGGATTTCCTGAACATATGCACACAAAATTTAGTGTGATTTTCCTCTGTTTGGCTGTGGTCGGTTTCCTGTGTATACAATAATTTCCATAAATATTAATGGCTTTTTAAGAAACTTTATATCCAGCCTTGTTAATGATAAGTCTGGAACTAGAAAAAAAATCTAGAACTTTTAAATTCGATTCATTTATTCAATATTTTATATTTTCTGAACATGGCAGCAGAGGATAAAATCTGACATAATTATGCATGAAAGAGGTTATTTATGGCTCAAAGGTCGTGAAACACTTCCAATCATTATAGTGAAAAATAGCCAGGATATGACTTTTGTGTTCGTGATGAAATTAGACCCCCCTCGAAAGGGGAACATTTCCCTCGAAGGGGAGAAGACAACGTGAAGTTGGTATCTACCGAAATATTTTTTTTTCAATCCCCTTAATATGAAGAGTAACATGCTACAATTGTGGTAATTTCGTACAAGGGTACAGATTTTTCAAAAATTTTCTGATAATTTTTCCAAAAAACGAAAAATAAAAAAAAATTGCTAAAACAAGATTCTGGCATAGGGAAATCCACTTGAGTCGCATTCCAAGTCAATTGTTCGTAAAGTCGCTTTCTAACAAATTTGCATAATTGCAGAAAAGTTTCAAGGAAACTCTATCTTTTTTCCACAAATAAATCTAACATAATAAGTCCTGAAATTCCGGGATTTTGATATTTTTAATCCCGGGATTTCGAGTGCTTTCTCTCACGTAGTATTAAGAAAGTTCTGTTCCTCGAAAATTTTCGATTTCGAGGCCAATACATGTTTTAAGAATTTCTGAAAACGTTTTGACTATTTTTCGAATGGTGTCCATCTGTCTGTCTGATGTCTGTGGTCGATCATTTGTGTATACGATAGCAGGCACAAATACTAATGGATTTTCGATAAATTTTATGTCCGGAACTTTATATATTTAAATTCGAGAAAGAAAGAAATATTGTATTTTCTTAACACGGCAGCATAAGATAATATTTTACATAATCATGCGTAAAAGGGTTTAATTATGGCTCAATAATCACGACACTTCACAGTTTTAATCACTGTCGTGAAAAATATCCGCGGTACATTGTTTTTGTTCGTGATGTCATTAGTCCCCTTCTCTTAGCGGGCCAGTTACCTTCTTGTCGGGTATATTGTCAAGCATGATATACTGATTTTATAAAAATTGTCTTTAAAAGAAAATTAATTGTAGTATGTTCTAATATGATTGTAGTACAGTTGAGTCCCACTCAGGGCCGTAGCAAAAGACGAAATTGAAGAGGGATTGGAGGGAAATTTATGGAGCACAACAATCCTAAAGGAACGGCTCTCCAAAAACACAATTAATCATTAGCATTTATAAACCATAATAGTTACTATTATATATTCCAATTCATATAAATTATTAACAAATAATTGCATATTTATATTTGCAAGCGAAAAGCTGATTATTAATGTCTATATACCTAATATACATCAATATTAGTGCATAATAATTACAATTGATTTTACTGTAAGCTTAGTAATAAAGCTGTTAATAATTTGTTGAAACAATCTGAAAGTCAATACGTGTTAATGCTTAATATTAACTCTTACCTACTTATCAGTTGATTTGGACTCTATAGTATAACAGTGAACCCCATAATAAAACAAAATTATCCTAAATACTAGTATCATAATGTTTAAATATTTTTAAATTAAATATGTAAATAAATAGATCATTAGCATATTCACACATTTAGCTAAATTAAAAATCTTTAAAACAAATTAATTTATAAAAAATATCTCAAATATGCAAATTTTTAATGACATTTTATATGAAATTTCATATCACTACTAAAAATTTTAAATTTTTATCAGGGGAGGGGGACTGAGTCTAACCTCTTGGATGGATTAGTCCCCTCTGACCCCTTCCTGGCTACGGCCCTGCTCCCCCCCCCCCACACTCTACTTAATTTTAGAAGGGTTTGCGATATTTCGGGATTCGGTATACCTGATTTACCCATCCCTAATTACTACCCACCTACCTACCTACCTACAAAATATCTGTGGGATAGAAAAGAACATCAAAAATAGCTTTTTTTTTATTGAAAAGCAAAGCAATAACAGTTGCAGTAATTAGGCTAAAATTGCATTTCAATTTGAAACCATTATTTAATATTATACCCCGCAGAAGGCAGGTTTGGAAGAGAGCCAGGCTCAAATAAAACATCACGTGTGTCTGGAGGAGAGAATGTCCATGTTTTTGTGATAGAATAAAAAGGTTTTATGATGTGAAAAAAATGGTCTGTAAATATCAGAAATACAATTTATGATTCGCATGTTGTGTTCCAAAGTGTGATCTAGATGAAATAGGAACAGATTGTTTTTTGATTGAGATTAATTCTAATCTCTTGTTTGATTATTATCTTGATATTTTATTACGTTCCATATATAATCTTCACAGCCGAAATTAAGACTCAGGTCCTCCGAGTGCAATCACCCCCCACTTATTTTTGGTCCATGTATGATTTAAACTATCCCTTCGATCCTATTCGATCCTCTAGCTTTAACAATATCAGTGGGATAGCTGCTTTGTTAAAATTGCCTGGTAGTCACAGTGGTTTGCTCAGTCAGTCTATAATTTCTTAAAATGAATCTGAAATTTGATATGAAGTTTTACGACATAACATGTTATGAATGTGTAATATATTTTCCCTCAAATTAACTTGTGAATTAAAATTTGCTTAATATTAATTTTATGACTGGAAACTGCTTTTATTAATATCTCTGTAAAAATATTTTATTATTGTTTAAACCTAAACAAAGGTTGCCGTGAATAAAACTAAAAATTATCGAACGAATTTAAAAAGCATACAATCTGCAATTTTATTGCAGCAAATTAAAACCTAAATCTTCTTTAATTAAAAATTATAAGAATATAAAATAATACAGTAGTGCAATTTGTCCGACTCAAATGAAAAAGATATCAATATGAGAGAAATAAAATCATATTTTAACATTTCTTTCAGCAACCATTTTCAGAATATATTTCTCAGAGAAAAGAGCAAGTAGATAGCAGGATTTAATTTAAGAGTTAACATTAGTATTTGTATTATAAGTAAATGTAGCTTGTAGAAGATCCTGAATATATGTGAAATCTAGTTTAAAAATACGGAATTTCAGAACTGAATTTTGGCTAATTGTGGGGCTGCAATGACGGAGATCATAATTTTCTGTACAACGTCTATTAAAATCGAAGAACGCATTTCATTAATAAAAATTTATGAAAAAAATCTGAAATGCACATTTTCACTTTCTCTTACTATTGTTTAGAGAAACTTAGGTACGGCCAAGATCTCGAAGAAGACGGGGAAGGGGGTTCGAATTCTGAATTTTGTGTTCCGAACATAGACCCTATGGAAAACTTATGTAAAATATCCACATTGAGCCAATATAAAGGAATATATCATTGTAAATTTTTACACTTTTATATAACAGCACCTTAAAACGTGATGAACACATTTTAAGTATATTTGGAAATATCTTTATGTAGCAATAAGTCAAGATCTAATATTTGATCTCAAGGAGCTAATATTTATAATATAAGTAAATTAAATTGGAGAAAATATCCATTGATTGATTTTTTTTATGAAAGTGGACAAATATAAAATAAACTTTAATCCAAGAAAATCACTATACCAAGTAAATCAGTGTAAGAAAGAAAGAATAACAAAGTACAATTTCTTAATGGATGTAAATAGTATTTTCAAGGTATTACATAGTTTTTCATTTTCATCAAATCATTCCCAAAAATGATATTTTTTATATACAGTGTAAATATACGTGACATGTAGTTTAAAAAAAATAACTTCCCAACTAAATTTCAGTAAATTACAGGACTGCAAGTATGTAAATCATAACTTGCTGTACATCACATCCATAAAGCACTAAAGATTATATTTGTTCATAAAAAATTATGAAATATCTTGATTCAAATTTACAGCAGTGCCCCTGTTACTAACAAATTATAATTATGACACGATTTTCTAATAAAACTTCAGCATTTAAAAAAAATATTTACTCAGTGTAGTAAAGTTACATACATTTTTCTTCTAAAATTAGCAAACTGATTTTATGAATGTATTCCAATAATTTTAAATAACAAGATTCATATATAAAAATTGACACCAAGTTTTCTAATTTTAGAAGTATAAAACAACCTCAAAAGAAGTCTTTCGCCATCTAGCGGATTTTTCCGAAGTTGAATATTCTTTTTGATATAGGGCATTTTTTATTCCAATTCAGCTGGCACTCGAAATAGTGATGTTATTGACCACAGAATACTATATTCAGAAGGTGCACTCCCATAGGACCCTATGGCAACATTTTTAATATGGAATGTCGCATAGACACTAGAGCTCGTGAGTTGGACCAACTGAACTACGATGCGTCTGCCAGATTTGGCGAGTTATCGCTCGCTTGGCAATTTTTTTTTAAACGGGAGGGGAACAAAATGTTGAGGACTGTACTTTTATAATTTTTGAAACTATAGAAAGGATCAGGATTTAAAAATACATTAATCTGTAACATAAATATTCATTAGTGTAAGAATATTTAAATAAACAAAGTTATATATTTAATTCAAATAATCATAAAATAGATTAAAAAATAGACACATTGCATTGTCTCACTATAAAACATAATGCACAAAAAATTACAAGCGAACATACTCAAAAGACTGAAATATTATATAATACTTTCAGTCTAAAAAGTATACTAGCGTGTTGATCGTTAATTACTTGATCCTTAATTTATTCTGGGATACTGATAATAGACTTTATTTATTAAATATAAAAATATCCATATAGTAAATATCAAATTTACATAAATGCACTATCGAAGTTGTGGAACTCAATCATTAATTACCCGAGGGGGGGGGGAATTTTTCACCATAAGGCACTTAATAAAAATTTTACATAAATATATACACATACTATATCACATTCAACTAAGAAAAAGCTATCCAAATATCAATTATTTCACATTTTATAAAAATACGGAAAATATTTTTTAACTAATTATACCACTACCTCTTAAAATTTAGTCTAATCCGGCAGTAATAACAACACAGCACTAATTTCGTATGATGAACACATGTATACTTATATGAACACGTGCATACTTATGAACACGTGTATACTTATGAACACGTGTATACTTATAATGAACACGTATGTAGGATGGTGATAACTAAAATTATTTCAATTTTAATAAACATAAATTACATACCCTGTAACGCAACCAGTTTTCTTTTATCAATCCATTTCTATAAAATGATCTAAACACTTAACAAATAATTCTTTTTCAAGTTACTCAAACCACGCTAGTCTGTTGTTCTAAGTTTTCGCCGAGCGAAATAGGGTTATAACATTGAAAATCGGCTTGTACCCAAACCAGATCATCGCCAAGCGCTCGGATCAAACCAGACCATCGCCAAGAGCGCGCCAACCCAATGTTTTGTCTATCTTTAATGGCCGCCGCGAAAACGAAACTATCGAGAGTGACAGGTCTGTATAGTAGTCTGTGTTCAGAAGGTTCACTCCGATAGGACCCTATGGCAACATTTTTAACATGGGATGTCGCATAGACACTAGAGCTCGTGAGTTGGACCAATTGAACTACGATGTGTCTGCCAGATTTCGCGCGTTATCGCTCGCTTGACGATTTTTTTTTAAACGGGAGGGGAACAAAATGTTGAGGACTGTACTTTTATAATTTTTGAAACTATAGATAGGATCAGGATTTCAAAATACATTAATCTGCAACATAAATATATTCATTAGTTTAAGAATATTTAAATAAACATAGTTATATATTTAATTCAAATAATCATAAAATATATTAAAAAATAGACACATTGCATTGTCTCACTTTAAAACATAATGCACAAAAAATTACAAGCTAACATACTCAAAAGACTGAAATATTATATAATATTTTCAGTCTAAAAAGTATACTAGCGTGTTGATCGTTAATTACTTGATCCTTAATTTGTTCTGAGAAACTGATAATAGACTTTTTTTTATAAATATAAAAATATTCATATAGTAAATATCAAATTTACATAACTGCACTATCGAAGTTGTGGAACTCAATCATTAATTACCCGAGGGGGGGGATTTTCCACCATAAGGCACATAATAAAAATTTTACATAAATATATACACATACTATATCACATTCAACTAAGAAAAAGCTATCCAAATATCAATTATTTCACATTTTATAAAAATACGGAAAATATTTTTTAACTAATTATACCACTACCTCTTAAAATTCAGTCTAATCCGGCAATAATAACGCAGCACTAATTTCGTATGGTGAACACATGTATACTTATATGAACACGTGTATACTTATAATGAACACGTATGTAGGATAGTGATAACTAAAATTATTTCAATTTTAATAAACATAAATTACATACCCTGTAACGCAACCAGTTTCCTTTTATCAATCCATTTTTATGAAACGATCTAAACACTTAACAAATAATCCTTTTTCACGTTACTCAAACCACGCTAGTCTGTTGTTCTAAGTTTTCGCCTAAGTTCTAAGTTCTAAATCGGCTTGGACCCAAACCAGATCATCGCCAAGCGTTCGGATCAAACCAGACCATCGCCAAGAGCACGCCAACCCTCTGTTTGGTCTATCTCTAACGGCCGCCGCGAAAACGAAACTATCGAGAGTGACAAGTCTGTATAATAGTCTGTGTTATTGTCTCTGTCTTCAATTTTAATATCTTGTGCCACCATTTCGGCAACTCACTAGCTTGATGTTAATGTTTGTTATACACACGACGGTACATATATTAACATTTTAGTTTTTATGCTGTTTGCTAGACATTTATTTCTGGTAGATGAAAATACCATATTGATAGTTTTTATGAACATTTTATTTCTGAGCTTAACTTTTGTTACACCATATCCAGCTTCGAAAATATCCACACAGACCATTCTTTCTTCGTATCCATTGTGATGTATGACGCTACTTTTGTTTCAGAAAATTTATAACACCAGCTATAAAATGACCGCCAGACGGTGTTATTTAAACGCATAAACAACGTAATTAATTTTCTAATAATGCATATTATTGTAAATTATATATATATCCTTCATTACTTTCATTTCTTCAATTTTTTTTTTCTTTTTTTTTGTGTTATTAGTGTATTAAAGTTAAATATGTCACATGTCTATCTAATGCCTGCAGGTCAGCTTAGTGCCAAGTAGCAAATTGTTAATTAAAATTATATATATATATATATATATATATATATATATATATATATATATATATATATATAAAAAATATAAATATATAGAAATTGAAAAATCGGAAATAAAAATGTTTTAGTAACTTTTGCGCAAGGCAGCATGAGGGTACCAAACACTATATATATAGAAAAATTGAAATATAAAAAGTGAAAAAAAACATGTAAAAAAGGAAGGATGGCTCGGCAAAAAGCTTACATGAGTCGGCAATTCAGTTGGCTTTATTTGTCGTGATATGGCTCTCGTACACATCTCTATCCAGGTGAGTCAGACTGATCGCTTCAGACGACGACACAGGATGTCACGCCTTTGAGCTCTTGCTTCTGTTCGCTTTGCCACCTTTTGACCTTGCTGCCCAAGCAGCCACTCTTCTCTCACGATGAGCAAATCCTTTGAACTAGCATTAGCAGAACTTATGTCTCTAGTTAACAGTTTTGAGGAGCTCGCATTTCATGATAATGAGTTAGATCAGGAACAGCAGAAATCAGTAAACCTGGCTAATGAACTTCATCTTCTTGCAACCGCTGGAGTCCACTACATGCAGACCAACAGGATGGACACTGATGCAGCGATGAGACAAAATCACCTGATCAGAGGTATGTGTGCCGATTTACATATTCTGAAGTGCCCCCCCCCCCCCCGTCTTAAGGACAAAATAGACTTACTGCAGTATCACTCAGCTCAAAAAAATCAAAGAACTGAAAAACTTTTTTGGAATCAATGACACCCTAGAAAATAACAGTACGGTCCCTGCTTCGCCGGTGACCACTCGTTCGAGAGCCAAAAAAACGGCTGTTAGTACTTCCAATGGAACAGTAAACACCCACCAAACTCAATCTGAAACCGCTGCAAATTTCCTCGCATCCGAAGTCTCTGAAAATGGTAGTGACCGTCCATCATATTGCAGCAGCATGCAACTTAGTAATGAAAAATCTGAAGTAAATAATAAAACCTTCCCCAACTTTAATGTCGAATTAAATGACTCAAACTCTACCCATTCTAATGAAATCCCCATCAGCATAGAGAATAACATCCCACCAAACGTCGAAGATACTGAAACCAATAAAAACAATCATCCTAAAATTATAATCGCAACAAATGACAGCCAGACTGAAAAAGAAAAAGATGAAACACAGACTAATCAAAACCCTTCCTCAGATCCTAATAATCCCACGCAAAGACAAATTAACAACAATAACTCGGAACCCCCCCCCCCCCCACCCTATCAATCGTGAAAGGTACCCGGACCCATTCTTTGTAGAGATTACAGAAAACCCTAGAAATCTTATGGCCGAGCTTAGTAAAATAACTGACAACCTAGTAAGAGCTAAATTCACTGGTGAAATCCTCCGTATCTATACCAAAACTAATGATCATTACCGTGCAGTACAGAAATACTTAATAAATAATAACTTCAAATTTCATTCCATCGACCTTAAAGTTGACCGCCCAAAGAAAGTAGTGATAAAAGGCCTACCCCCCACCTACCCTACAGAAGAGATACAGGCATATTTCGAAGGGATTGGCATCCAGCCAATGAAAATCCACAACATGAAGAGCCTCAGAACCAAATTGCCCCTCCCTAATTTCCTTATGCACCTCCCACCCACAACAGATCTAGAAGAAATTTACAAAATTAGGCATATCAACTATATTTTTGCAGAGATTACCCCATTTATTTCTAAAGGATATCAACAGTGCTACCGATGTCAGGGGTGGCAACATTCATCTAATAATTGCACGCACGATTACAAATGTCTAAAGTGCGCAGAAGAGCACCCAACCCATCTATGCACTAAACCACGAACCTCACCTGCAACATGTGTAAATTGCAAAGGCCCGCACCCGGCCAACTACAGAGCATGTCCCGCCAACCCCGTTAACATTAGAAGCAGTATAAATGAAAGAAACTTTAATCAAACCCCATACAGCTCACACCCAGGATCCAGAACAGCCTCTCCAAACAGGCGCCCACTGAATTTTCGCAGCAGACCCTATGCGCAAACTAACACTTTCCACCCACCCCCTGTAAATCCCTGGAACATCCCTTGCAGAAATATCCCATCAGTTAGAGATTCGATGATAAACGACGAACATACTGGATCATGTGATAATAGCCCCTCGGACGAGGCGCCCCCCCCCCTCATCAAACTCTCAAGCCTGGCCTTCTCTTCCGAATAGCAATAATCAGCCTCCGGAAACCTCAACACAAAATAACCCAACTAACAACCTGCCCACAACCTTTAATAGTCAGCCAAATGAAATTTCTAACAACTCCCCCCCCCCTCCTCAACTGTCGCCACTGACCCTCGAATTACAGCAAGCCGAATCCAACAATCAAAAAGAACAACTTCTGAAACTCCTGAAATCACACCCATGCAAGAAACAACAAGTGGTATTAGTGACATCATGATTATAATTAAAGAAATTAAAAATCTATTAAAACTTATCAATATGCAATCCCTTATTGCATTTTTTAAAGATGCTGGCAGGGTTCTTAAGGAAAATACCCCAATCGTCGATAAAGGGCTCCAAATTTTGGTCCTATTGGACCAACATTTCAATCAATGCACTGCTAGCCCGCAATGACCCCCCCCCCCCCTAAGTTCTTAACTATCCTATCCTGGAATGCTAATGGCCTCTCTAATAAAATCTCCGAGCTGAGGGACTTTGTAGAAGAACACAACCCGCACCTTATTTTAATACAGGAAACTAAAATTAACGGACCCACAAATCACATACGAATTCATAATTACACACTCCACCACACACCGCGCGCAAATGTACACACCTCGCAGGGCGGCACCGCCATATACATCCAAAACCACCTTGATCATACTCCGGTAAATCCAATCAACACACTTATCTTAGAACACACCCTAATTAAAATTAAAATACCAAACTCACACTTTATCCTCATAGGATCCATCTATGCAAAACTCCAATCAAACAACAACCTTGCAGACGACCTCTCTGACCTATTTGGCCTTCATGATGGGGCGGTCCTGATGGGGGACTTTAATGCCCACCATCAGGACTGGGGCTGCCACAGAAGAAACAGATATGGCAGAGAGCTCAGAACTTACATCCGCAACAACAACATTAGACACATACACCCTGACACAAACACCAGACCCAGTAGCAATCACTCAATCATAGACTTCGCCCTTGCAAACAACATTCCATACACACACAACATTAAAGCTTATAATGACCTCAGCTCGGATCACCTACCCATAATATTAAACTTTGATCTAAAATACAAGCTACCCATTCCCCCCTCCGTAAAACTCACTAACTGGAAAATCTTCACCAAAACACTGGCCAATTCCAATTTATTATTCTCAAATTACAGTGGGCCTGAAGAAATAGAGCATCAGTCGATTCTACTCGAAAAAGAAATCTCCCACGCCTTAGACATAGCCACTACTCTTAAAGCTCCTCCCCCCACCAATCAAAAACTCCCATTCCATATCAAAAACATCATCAAAAAAAGAAACCGTGCAAGGCAATTATGGCAAAATACAAGATTTCCCCACTTTAAAACCATACTCAACAGACTCAATAATGAAATTAAACATAAAATTAAATTACATAAACAGCACACTTGGAGAAAATTTATTGAATCCCTTTCGCCAACCGACAACTCAGTATGGGAATTTGTAAAAAAACTAAAATCCTCTAAAGTCCACATTACGCATCTAAACACCCCTAACGGCACAGTTAATACTGACAAAGACATTGCAAATGCCCTAGCACAAAATTACGAAGAACAATTCACACTGAACCAAAACCTAAACTGCACATATACCGAAAATCTTGTCCATAACACCCTTAACCAATTTTACAGTAATACACCCTCTTTTAACATCCCACCCGCCACCCCTTCAGAAATACTATCAGAAATTAAAAAACTTAAAAAAAACAAAGCCCCTGGTATTGATAAGATAAATAACAAGGCCATCAATTCTTTCCCCATAAACATAATCTATTTCATCACCTTGCTATTCAACGCAATGTTAAAATTTCACTATTTCCCAACCAATTGGAAAACAGCAATCATCATAGGCATCCCGAAACCAGGCGAAGACCCCACACTAGCCCAAAACTTTAGACCCATTAGCCTGCTAAACTCCATTAGTAAACTTGCGGAGCGAATAATTCACACTAGAATCAGAAACTTCATCGAACAACATGACATAATCAAACCAGAACAGTTTGGCTTTCGCCCACTACATTCAACCACACATCAACTGTTGAGAGTTACTGAATTTATTTCTGAGGGAATGAATATCGGCCTCTCAACAGGGTTTCTACTGATTGATATTTCGAAGGCCTTTGATAAGGTGTGGTATGAAGCTTTAATTTACAAAATGATTCAGCTAAACATACCAGACTCACTCATCCACCTAGTACACTCTTTCCTTCGAAATAGATCCTTCACAGTCCGCTACAAACATACTTACTCCACTCATAAACCACTTCGGTCAGGGGTCCCACAAGGCTCTCAATTGGCCCCGACCCTTTTTAATATATATATAAATGACATCCCGCGCGCCAAGAACACATACATAGCCATGTACGCGGACGATACAGCACTCTACACTAGCAACTCAAGAAAATATGTTATTCGCTCCAGACTACAAAACCATATTAATATCTTATCGGACTGGTTTCGGGAATGGAAAATTAAAATAAATGAAAAAAAGACAAAATGTATCATCTTCTCAAAAGTCAAAAAGAAAACTAAACCAAAAGCCATTAAAATTAATAAAAAATCGATCCCGTATGTTGACACCGCAAACTACCTTGGAGTTACTTTCGACTCCAAGCTAACCTGGAAGCCCCACATAAAGAAAGCCATTTCAAAATTCTATTCTGCCAAAACAATGCTATCTTCAATCCTACACTCCAATGATGCCAGCTATCAGAACAAGGTTCTATTATATAAGACGGTCCTACGACCCATCCTTCTGTATGCCGCCCCAGTGTGGGGATTTGCAGAATTAAAAGTTCTTAAAAAATTACAAACCACCCAAAACATAATCCTAAGGAATATAAGAAAAGCACCGAGATTTCTTCGGAATGAAGTAATACACAGAGACTTCGGAATACTCAAAATCAATAAACAAATTGCAAAGTTAGCTGTAAAATTTTATCAGAATCTTAACCAAATACCGAACGAGGAAATTTGCAACTTGGCGGATTACGACCCCCACCAATGGAAGTACCGCAAGCGGCCAAGGGCCTCGTCCATTCTGACCTAGTAAAATTAAAACTTTAATAATTAAAATTTATCATACTTAAATAGTAATAACTCAACAACTCATTAAAGAACTTTATCCTGCTTCAGCAAAGCAAACTTTTAACTTATAATTAAATTTCACAAACTGGAAAATCTCCGAAAATTAACTTGCCATTTATAAAACTCAAACATAAGATGTAATTTCTCAAAATGTACAGAGCTGACGTATTACTATACATTAAACAGAAGTTTGTTACTCTCAAGAAGCCAAAGGGCGAAAAAAAAAAAAAAAAAAAAAAAAAAGTGGCCCCCTTTTTTTTGGGGAAGGAAAAGAGACTTATGCGTTAAAACAATTTCATCCTGAATTATTACCTACAGCTTGAACAAATATTACCCCCCCCCCCCTTGTGGTGCACCTCAGATAATGTAAAATACAGCTACATATTACTCATCCAGGAGATTCGGGCAATTTTTGCCCAGGCGCTCCAGGAACTCACCCAGGCTCTGCTCTGCTGCTGCTCTATCCAGGTCTTGTGATGATTTCAAAGTCACTCCGGAGGTTGGCTTGGGCCAGGGCTGGCGACCAGGAGTGAAAATGCCACGGCGATTTTGACGAGCTCGTTGAACTGGGGAGTAAGATCACAACCCCTTACCGCCATAATGTAAGCTTTTTGCCGAGCCATCCTTCCTTTTTTACATGTTTTTTTCACTTTTTATATTTCAATTTTTCTAAATATATATATATATATATATTTATATATATAAATATTTATATCATATATATACAAATATATATTTATATATATAAATATATATATATATATATATTAAATTTTTAATTGACATTCCATCCTGGTTTATCTCACTTTTAGCGATTTCAAAATTTATTAAAAAATAAACTTACATATTGTAATTATGCTTGTGATTTAAAGAAATTTCTTATAAAAATATAAATAATCTCAGACAATATGTGTTTCTTACAAAATGACCTCTAATAAGATTCTAAATCCTCAATTTAGGCAGAGAGAGTGAAAATGAGTTTGGCGGTTGATGGAAATATGCAACTTTCGAAAGCAACAGTATAAGGCAGATATTCAAAGGCCCTAAAACTAACAGGGTGCTCCTGCCCCTATTTTATGTACAGTTACGTAAAATCGCTGATAATCTGAAAATTTATCGAATTGTTAAAATGTTGGGAGTAAACGTTAAACTTGAACGATACCGCGGGCGCAACGGCAACGCTACTGAGTGCTTTTGTTACCAAAAATTGCTTCATGCTGGAAATAGCTGCCATTTACCACCCAAATGACTGAAATGGGCTGGCAGCATCGACCTCACGAATGTCCGAAATAAGCAGAAACTAAATGTGTATGGGCAGATTGCGGTGGGGATCACCCCGCGAGTTATCGTGGGTGTGCAAAATTTTCCAAACCCAGAATCTTACCTAGAAACTTTTCCTACAAAACCGTCATTAATTCCAAATCCTACGCTGCTGCTTTCCAGCCAAATGAAAACTGTTTTTCCAAATTGCATTAAAAATTCCCCAAAATTAAGATAGTCAATTTCACTCCTAATAATTTGACGAAAGAAAACCCTGTAAAGATGACTGGTTGCAGTTTATCGATATGATAGTCCGTTTCGAAAGGAATGGCTATCAGTGCAATTTTCTCCAACGAGCTCTTAAGTCTGCCTTTCTGAACTCAGGGAATCTAAAACGATCATCGATAGAATTACTATCTTATAGGATCACATATGTGAGATAGTCAAAACTCCCACGATTTTATTGTTAAATTTTAGGGTCAGACCGTTGCTAGATCTGCTTTTGCCTTTATATTTGCTAATTTTCCCCTTTTGCTGAAATTGTTCTGCCTCCCACGTTGGCTCCTCCCTGTAGCTCCACCCCTTTCTTCCCAGACTTTTGCTACAGTGGCTAGAATAGATAGTGTGCCGACCGGGGCGAAAAACAGGTTCCCTAAAAACCGCCTACGCCAGACGGCGTTGGTCTCGAATAAGCGCTCTAAAGCGGAGGAGTTAACATTGAAACTAATGGGAATTTAATTCAAACGAAATGATTGATATCTTTGGAAATAATTGAAGAATTTGTCTGAAAGTTTAGACACTTGTAGTTCTAGACACTGTACTTTTGCTCTTGACACAAGGTACGTAGCAAGGCAAGTTGCTTGCTTTGCTACGTACCCCAATAACAGAGATTCCTTGAGTCTTGACACAAGGCAGTGGGCCATACGAAGTAGAAAAAAACATTAGTCACGGACTGCTCCTGCTTTGCACCATTTTGGACGAAATAGATCTTGCACGTGTGCTCGTCTCGGTCACTGCGTTTAAGAAGGTCTTCGGATCTGATTAGTGCAAGGCTGATTGGAGGTTGTTTAAGGAACGATATCATGCTCTACCACATGAGATTCCCTCTAGGGGAAGCCTGATTTGGAAAAGTTACAGAATACTGATTTTGAGTTCGAGGAACTTAGTGTTATTGTGGATAACCCGCCCAGGGATATCACAAGACACGAATGGCTTTTGCTGAAGGTAAAAGTTGCAGCAATGGAAAAGGAGATGGAGATAGCGTTGGACAACGCCGCAAGCATGGATCATTCAGGTGAGCCAGCCCCCCATGAGTTCTTCTCATGGGATTTCTGTTGTCTATTCTTCACCAGCGATGTCTCTTGGTTCCTCCCTGCCGACCCAGACCACGTGCTCAGGCACTAGCTCCAGAATCGAGATATCTAAAGAGGTACTCGATGTTATGAAGGATTTTGACAAATTTTCCAACGCTGTCAGCTCAGTTGAAAAACCCAGCACTAGTGCTAGCAAGTATCCTCTTAATGATTCTGACGAGGAAGGGTTCGTCAGTGCCAAAGAGGCACTCTGCCAAAGCTGCTAAGAATGTCCCCCCCCCCCCCTATCCATTTCCACGGTCCAGCCAGTGCTGGACCCTGAGGTTCCTGCGCCAGACGCAGCCAGTGTTGAAGAAATTCCTAAAAAAGAACGCCACCCCTCACCTCTTTTCATCGTTCCCAGCCCAATCTGGTATGATTATTTAAATCAGTTGCGCCTTGTGGCGCCTTCAATTGTGAGCAGTCTGAGGGGTAGTCTCTTCAAAATAGATGTTGAAACGCGCAATGAATTCATCGTAGTTCAAAGGAAGCTTATCAGCGATAAAATCTATTGTCGAACTTTTCTCCTCAATGAGGATAAGTCTATCAAAGCAGTGATCAGGGGGCTATCTGTACCCACTAGTATCGACTTAATTAAGGAACGGCTTGAAGTTGGCGGTTTCCAAATCAATAGTGTTACGCAGCTATACAAGGGTCCGAAATCCAATAGAATTTTGATGCCTCTCTTCTACGTACAGTTGGATAAAAATCCTACCAATTTAAAAATCTATCAAGTAGTTAAACTCCTAGGTGTAGTCGTAAAAGTGAAGAGATACAGACGGCGCAAGTACCCAATGTTTTTCGTGCCAAAAATGGCACTATGCGGCCAACTCGTGTCATTTGCCGCCTAAATGCGTAAAATGCTCCGGCGACCATCGTTCTTATGAATGCCCGAAAAGGCCAGAGGTGAAATGCACTTGTGCAAATTGTGGTGGAGAACACCCTGCGAGCTACCGCGGGTGCCCAAAATTCCCCGAACCTAGGGTTGCTCAACATCGTACCTTCACCAGAAAACTCGTCGATAGTAATAAATCTTATGCTGTTGTTTACCAGCCCAAACCCTAGGACTTTCCTAAACTTCCTACTAAAACTGACCCAAAAACTAAAGTCGTAAATTTCAACGTTAACAAGCCCCCTTCAGAAGGTAGTGATCCAAACAGAGATGACTAGCTGGAGGTCATCGACCTGATAGTCCGCTTCGAAAGAAACGGCTATCAGAGAGATTTCCTTCAGCAAGCCCTTAATGCTGCCCTTCCCAAATTAAGGGAATCTACTAGAATCATCGATAGAATAGCTATCGTTTACGACAGTATATGTGAATTATCCAAATCCCCCTAAATTCAGGTGTTCTGGTTTTATGTTTATGTTTTTGCGGGGTCTGCTAGTCAGGTCTCGTTTTTCTCACTTCATCACTTTGAAACATTCATATTCGCAACCCAAATGGTTCTAGACGCGGTGGGGTGAGGTTGGTCTCGGTCGACGCTCTCTCTCGTCGCCATTTTGGACGAAATGTCTTCCTTTCCGAGCTATTGCTCGGCGAATGCTCACACTTCTTACACAGCTTTTAGGAACGTTTATGGGAAGCAGAAATCTATTTCGGACTTTCATAAGTTCAGGAAATCACGCGGTTGTTACTTGCCGGCCAGTAATCCAAGTTGCTTGGATTTGGACCTGCAAGCACTCAGGAACGCTGAAATCAATCTCGATGAACTTAGAGTCATCGTCGAAAATCCTCCCTGGGATATGACTGCCGAGCAGTGGACCATTCTCAACGAGAATGTAGCCAAGATGGAAAGAGACTTACAACACGTGGACATGGATACGTCAGGTGAGCCCCCCATGAGTTTTCAGTTGTTTCTTCTGCACCTTCGAAGCCTAGTGGTACTCCTTCCTTGACCAAGACTCGTGCCATCCAAGAATTCTTCGATAGGTTTACCCTTGTCCCTAAAAACGGCCTTTCTGGCCCTGCTAAGCACCACGTGGAGAACAAATCTGCTAATACTACTGGTAATTCCACCCCTCCCCCCTCCCCACTCGTCGACCAAATAGGTAACTAGGGAAAGTAGGACTAGCATTCCGATCCCCAACGATGTTCAAAACCTTATAAAGGACTTTGAGAATCTCACCCAATCGCCCCCCCCCCCATTCCTGCGACTCAAGCTATTGCCAGCACTAGTGCTAATAAGCACTCTCTCTCCGACCCTGACGATGAAGGCTTCGTGAACGTTTCTAAAAGGCATTCCGCCAGAGCAGCTGTAAGCTCCCCCCCCCCTCGCTACGGTAAAGCATGTGCTTGACCCTGAGGTTCCGGCCCCTGACGCAGAAGCTGTTGAAGACGTTCCTATTAAAGAACGCCGCCCCCCCCCCATCTTCATCGTACCCAGCCCCAGCTAGTACGATTATCTCAACCAATTAAGACTTGAGGCTACCTCCATTGAGAGCAGCCTCAGAGGTAACTTAGTCAAAATTGACGTCAAAACTAGGGAAGAGTTTATTTGCCTACAAAGAAGGCTCCTCAACGATTAAGTTTCTTTCAGGACTTTCCTGCTCAACGAAGACAGGCCGCTCAAAGTCGTAATTAGGGGACTCCTGGTGCCTACCAGCACAGAGGTAATAAAGGAAAGATGGGAAGTGGGAGGCTTCAAAATCAATAGCATTATGCAACTCTTCAAGGGACCTAAAACGCGCACAATTATGATGCAACTCTTCTACATCCAATTAGACAAAAATTCGGAAAATTTAAAAATTTATCAGGTTATAAAGCTTTTAGGCCTAGCCATTAAAATTGAACGCTACAGAGGGCGCAAGGGCGCTAGTACTCAGTGCTTTTCCTGCCAGAAATGGCATCATGCCGCAAACTCGTGCCATCTTCCGCCAAAGTGTGTGAAGTGCGCAGGAGACCATCGGTCATACGAATGCCCTAAAAGGCCTGAAGTCAAATGCACTTGCGCTAACTGTGGTGGCGAACAGCTACCCAGGTACCTTGTTTTATACGCAATTTTTGACGAGGATAAAGAATATAACACACTCCATTATGCTTTAGGACTAACCGTTCTCAAGATATTTAAGATTTCTTGCATTTTTGATACGACGATTTTGGAAAAATGTCCAATTACCAAATAAAAACAAAAATTGAATAAAAAATGCAAATTTAGTGTTATTTGGTGCAATTAAACTCAATCTTACGACTTATTAAAGAAATAAAGAAAATATGAATTTGAGTCTGCAGGGAAAGTCATGTGTGCCAGATTTTTTATATTTATTAAATACAATGTTAATAGTTTAAGCTCTTTGTTCGTTAGCTATTTGTTCACGATGAGGATTTCTTTAATCTACTATATTGTGATGAATAAAGATGAACGAATATTTTTCTCGTCAAGGACTTCGACTCGCATTCCATTACGGTGCACATTGACTTTTAGATCACGGTAAAATCGTCACAAGTACAAGTCCCTATTTTTACTTTCCCTACAATAGATGGGTAATGTATAGGAAAATATTGGAATCGTGTCGAACGCAACTCGAGTTTTCGACGAATCTACACGTATTGAGCCTTCTTGAACATCAAAAACTATTTTTAGCATGACTTTGGTGTATAAAAATTAATTAACTAGTAGATAATTATACGGAATTCGATATTTTGGCAGATAAGAATGTTTAAAGACCTCTTAAATCGATTTCGAACAAATTTAAAAATATCTCTATTTCTCTCTCTCTCTCTCTCTCTCTGCGTGTGTGTGTATTTGAAAGTCTGACTGTCAAATGCATATATCCACTCTAACTAAAAAAATAATTGACCGAATTTCATAAAATTTAGTAGATAAATCATTCGTAAGTTCCCTGGTACTGATTATATATTTGTACAATTCGGAAAAATTAATCTTCCTTTATTTCGCGAAGTGGCTCTCAAAGACTGTCAAAATCTATAATTAAAGACTGCATATGCTTACATGTATGGATTAATTGCTTGTTTTATGCGTAATATCTTGACAGCGAAAACAAAAAGGCCAGCCACATCACTCTAAGATGGGCCATTCTTGAGATATTTAAGTTGTTTTTAATTTTAAAGAGCTGAACACGTGTTTCACTGTAGTTAAAAATCTATTTGATGAACATTCTTAACATTTATTACTCAGTCCCTTGAGAGTTGTCCTGATGCTGATTAGATTTTAGCATAATTCGGTGAATATAAACGACATTTTACGAAATGGACCGCAATAATCGTGAAAGTATGAAATAAATGACTAAAATTGCTGAATTATATTAATATTATATACTTGTTCTTCTAATTCTTTACAATAAAGCGAATAAAATTGATATAATGACACTAGGATAAACCGTTTTCAAGATATATATATTTTTAATTTTGAGGAGCTGAAGACGTTTTAAAATTCATTATTTTGCCAAATGAAACGAAGATGCATTAATAAGGCAAATTGAATAAAATATCATAAAAATATCTATGTTATTTTATGCAATTAAGCTCTATATAATGCATCATGCAAAATAAATAAATAAATAATAATAATAAGAAGAAAACGCATTTGAGTTTGTAGGGGAAGTTATATGCTGCCCACAACAGATTCTATACTTTCCTTTCAATATACAGGATGATTAAAAAAAGATGGGTCAAAGTAGAAGGTGGTAGTATACACCAAACCAAGCATTTTTCGTCATATTTTACCTGATCGAAAATGCAACGTAAAGCCGTTACAGAGCGAGTAATGGTGAAACCAATGCGGTGAGGCGGAAACACAAGAATGACTTAGAAGTTATAAAATGACAATTAAAAACAATAATTGAAATAATGACTCAAAAGGGCGACCGCCAACATGAATGCACGTCTCACAGTGGCCATTGAGGGATTGGCGAACTCTTTCGAACAGACCTGGCATGTCGTGCACTTTGGCAGAAGCGGCAGAAATTCTAGCACTGAGTTGTTCTTCATATTCAAGGGGAGTGTCGCAGACGAAACTCTTGAGATATCCTTATAAAAAGAAGACAATACACAACAGATCGGGTGATAGTGGGGGCCAAACTATGGTACCTCCTCGCCCAATCTATAGCCCTGTAACGCCTTTACGTTTCACCCCCCTCCTCCCACCGGCCGCGTTTAGTACCCCTCCATAAGTTGTAAGATGAATTTGTCTAATTTTATATCTATTCTATATAACTATAAAAATAAACGTTTGCTTACCAAATAATGATGACATGTTTTACATAGTAATACCGAAAAAAAAATAAATAAATAAATAAAAAATTCAAGGCATCACAGACCGATAAAACTCTTTAATTGAAGAAAGGAATTAAAAGAATATAGTTTGCATTGATATCTCCGTATGAACTATAAAAGGAATTGTTCCTGAGGAAAAATATTTCCTCTGAAACCCTACTGTGAAGTCAAAACATTTTTTAAACAGTTGGTTTATTTAAATTTTTAATTTAAAATGACGTATGTTTTGTATAGAAAAGTATAGTTGTCTGCTATGATCAGGTGAGTTTTAACTGCAGCGCCATCTCTTGTGTTTCCTGAACAATTCTTCGGATTTATTTTCTTGAACGCAAAACGGTATCCAGCGGGGCCGGCGGGATTAGTTCTGCTCCTTATCGGGCCTATGCCTGCGGCGCTGCTGTTGCTCGTGACGTCATAAAGTACATCCCAGAATTTGCAACTTACAGCATGTATTTGAAAGTATGATCGTGTAAATATTGACGAAGATACAGATGTATCCTAATAAGGTAAGCTATATCGTTAATATTTTTATTATCTAGGTAATAATAATAATGCATGGTGTTGTTAATTTCTAATATTTAAGGGAAAATGTAATCAATTTGTCCACTTTTTTCAAGATACTTAAAGTAGAAAGCCCAGACCACACGACCAACCCGAGGGTTTATGGTAGCAAATTGTGTGGCCGGAAGATACTTAAAGTGATGCACATGCAAGATACTTAAAGTGATGCACATGCAGTATAGGTCTAACGAACGTATCACCGAAAGGGGTTTTCTTTTAAGTGTATTTTTAAAATCTAGAATATGATTAGAAGGGATCTAGAACTAGATTCATGGATGTCAAGATTTTAGGTAGCGTAATTTTTTCAAATCCAACGTCAAATTCGTCCGTTGAACGAGTATTTTTGCTACGTAAGAAGCTGATGGAAATCGCGTATAAATAAACATACCTTAATGGTATAAGTAGAATGCAAATACATGTTTTTTTAATTATACATTAGCATAATGAAATTTTTCTTAGTAAGGTTTGTTGGTATCAATATAAACAATTGTTCGATTTATATATGTAAAGTGTAGAGTTAGACATTTTTGCGGATTGTTGTTGCATCCCCCCTAAAATTTTTGGTACCCCCCCCCCCCACAAAAAAAAAAAATTCATGGATTATACACCCTCAAATTTTTTGGTGTAAGTAATTAATAAAGTAAATGTACAGAAAATTTCATGTAAATAAAATTTTTACGTTATCTTGTTCTTTTTGTGTACGTGTTTTGATTTTTTATTAGTGAGTCAAAAAGGAATCATTGATCTGCAATTTGTAAATGGTCTATGGGCAATTGTCATATTGTCGTAGCAAAAGGCAAGATTAAAATTGAGAATGTTATTGCTACAGTACTATCAATTAATGAATAATGTAACTTTATTTTTTCAATCATCTGACCTCCAAAGAGACTGGAAACCAATGGTTTTATTTATTTTATGCACATGTGTATTAAATATAAAAATGTGAAATACACAAATCATTGTTTGTTTGTTTTTGTTTGTTTTTTACATGCATTTTTGTAATTACAAAAAAAAAATCTGAATTTCATAATCTTTTTTTGGAAAAACTGAAATTCATATTGGCTCCAAAAACTTTTCGTGGATTATTTAGCTTATTATTGATTCATTAAAATGCAGATGACAACACTCAGCAACCTTAAAGTGTTAAAAGTAGAATTTTCAAAACTTCACATCACAGGTGAAAATCGTCTGTCAATAAGTAACATCTGAAATTATTTTCGTTGAAAAAAAAATAGGTAAGATTCAAGCTATTAAAATAAGTTTGGTAAAATAGTTTGTCATTGTAATACAGTATTATATTTGATATTTAACCGATTTATTCAAATTGATTAAATTATTTCTGATTTAAAAAAGCGTATCACCCGAAAGCGATTTTTTAGTTTTTTAAAAATTATTACTATTTGAAACTACTGTCTTTTCCTGTCATTCACGCTAATCTCTACATTTCATTTTACCAAAACAGGGATTTCAATTTAATCTGAAAGTGCACAATAACAAAAAATAAATATTTTTATATCACAACCCTGCTGTCAATTACAAATGTAACTTCCGAAATAATCGTTCATAATGGGCGTGATCACTTATTGACGCTTAAAATATAAATCTAATGTCTGTATTATTATGTATGTATATTATTATTAAAATGTTTTAGGAGAACTATGTAATTAGAAATTTAATTAACTCTGCCCAAAAGCATTATTATATATATATAAAAGGCCATAATGTGTTTCTGTGCATTAGGTTATTTAAGAACAAAAGCCAGATTTCTCAAGTAAAAGAATTTTATGAAAAAATAAAATTCAAAAGGTTAAAACCTGGCATTTAATCTTTTAGAAGAAAAGAAAAAAAAAAAAAAAAAACTCGTAACGACGGAAATATTCAGTATTTTTTTACTTTACAATCTTATTTATATTCCTTCTTTATATATATAATTTGTTTTTGTTATATTTATTCAATTAAATCATTTTTACTTCAACCAACTTCTATCACTCTAAAATATCGACTCCATAATCGACGCTGATTAAGAACTGAAACAAAGTGTAAACGCCGTGGATGGGATGTAAGTTGTGACGTCACGAATCCTGCATCTAGGCCCGATAACAAGAAGAAATCCCGCCGGCCCCGTATACAGTCACTGATCTCTAAATACTCCCAGACTAAATGTTTAAGATTGCTTGGCCATGGTCTCTTTCAGAATTACGAAAAAAGGTTGCATTTCCAAATTTCCCTATTCAGAATAATACTATCCAGATCTTTAGTTTTGAATAATTCGCGTTCTGATTATACAAATTATAAAAACTTTCATAAAGTTCTAGATTGTTACAATAAATTTTTAAATATCAATTTTTATGGTGCTATCTACGTTTGTTCTTGAGTTCAGTTACTATAGTTCCAGCTTATCAGGGATGACGGAGTTTAAGATTCGGATGTTTTTAGTGCTATGCCACTTTCAAAACTTGGTAAAAGCTAGATTATTTCAGGTTCTAGTTTTGAGTTTTGATGAGAAAATACTTTGAAAGGTCTCATTTTAAGTAACTTTTCTAAAAAAAAAAAAACATATATGTTGGCGAAGTTATTTTAAGAAATATAAAGGTATCTTTAAATTAGAATCAAACAGGAGAGGCTAAGCTTTTGAATCTTAATGGACGCTATGCCACTGCTTCTTACCGCAAAATCTATAGCATACAAAAACATAAAATTTGGTACACTTATGGAGCTAGCATTGGAAAATACGCTTAAATAAACAATTTTTGGATATATATTGTTTAAGTTATATTAATGTCAAGTCAAAATATTTGAGCTGTGAGTTCATGTCCTTGATAGACTAACAATAGCAATTCTCCGAAATTTTGCAGGCTGGTACCTACATAGTTGAATTTTTGCCCAGTTTTTAAATTTCGATGCAGTTTACGAGATATTATACATTTTATGCACTGCTGAAGGGAAAAAAATTCTTTCGCATCGACACGTCCATTGAATTTCTTTGTCTGGTATCGCAAATCTATAGCATATAAAAATATTAACGACATTTGGTACGTTTATAGAGAAATAATAGGAAAACATGATGAAGCAAACCGATTACTGATTTAAACTTTAGTTTGATTTGGAATAGCTCGTGCAACGAGTTCTGCGAACGTAGCTAAAAGGAGGAGAAGTTTCCCGACTCACAAAGCGAGTTACGGGGATTTTCAAAGTAAGTAGTGTGTGTGTGTCTGAGGGGGGGGGAGGGGGGGATTTTTAAAATCTTTAAAAAATATTTGAATTTGTCCCCTTTATTTGAAATTGATATATTTTTACTCGCAATTGTCTGCTCTTTCCGGTCGTGTAGTTTGTTTTTTTCTACGACGTTTGAATGATTGGGAAAACTCGGTGGAAATCGCATAAAACTTTAAATAACAAAAAAAAAAATTCAAATTTTAAAAATCGGTTTTCACGTGTCACCTTAGTTCTGAGCAGATATCTGGATCACCTGCAATCGAGTATGCGGTACGATACAATTTCTTTATACTTCCTCGCAGCCAAACGAGTCTGAAAAATTCGCCAAATAATAGTAATAACCCATTCAACCGATTACTGTAATGTCTTCAATATTTTTGTGTATTCAATACATTTGAGAATTCTACTGATTTTGGACAAAACATCAATCAGTTTTAACCTACTTAATGGCTAAGATACAACAGTTACTGTTTAGATTTATGACTTAAATCAACACTGATCGATTAACATGCATCGGGATTCCACATATACCTTTACTTATGACCATAGATCGAAATAACGCCTCTATACGCGTATTTCACGCCATAAAATAACCATATACGCTTTATAAATTAAGTAATGCGTACTTTTACGCACTGATAATGAAAAATATCTATTTTTTAGAATCGCAAATTAAACAATTTGAAACTCATTTTATAATGTTTATAAGATATATTAATTGTGTTATCAGATGTAGAATGTATTTTGTTTATTAATACAAAGAATATAGTGCATTTCTTTTTTTATACAGAATATAGTAAATTTAATAAATACTTAGAAATTTGAGGGTAATTGTACATTTGTTAAAAATTACTCCTCTGAAAAACTAAATACTCCTTCAAATCAAAACAGAGAGTATTTATTTTTACTCTTCTCGAAAAATTCTAGCTCAATCTCTGCTTATAACTAATTCCCTGCATCCGTTTTTATGACAGAGCGGGTATCGGGATATTGAGATACCACTTAATAAAGCAATCAACGTTAAGGAAATATTTTTATTAATCCTTTACTTACGAAACATTTATGGTAGATATAAAAATATTGTTTTAACTTCCGAACTAATGATCTAATCGATCGAAATCATTGACAGTAAAATAGTTTATATTTTCAACTAGCCGCCTTCGGCGACCAGCCTGTTCGCTACCCTTAAAAATTCTGACCGTGGCAAACTCGCTGGCTCCATAACCCCGGGGAGTTGTTGTTGAGATCCCGACCATACGCCTACCAGAAAGGTGTAAGGTAACTATTTGGAAGGCCAGGAGGTGCCACCCAATATAGACTGGAACCCAGTGGGGGAGGCACCCACAGGGGCCGAACCCTCCTTCCCTTACCACCAATCTCTCGGAAGAACTTACGGACCCACATGTTTAACGTGATCGTACTCCGCGTGAACACGGCGGCAGTTTGGGCAGTGGCGGGAATCGAACCCAGGCCTACCGGGAGCAATCCCCGCACGCTAATCACTTGGCTACCACACCCTCAACCCCGTGGAGTTAACAAAGTTTGGTTTAGTTTAATGACGTTAAAACTAATAATGAAATTTTAAGGCACCTTGACAATCTCCATAACTTTCTTTTTATTTATTTTTTTATTTCTTCAGTGTTTATTTTTTTTTTCATTGTGGTCCCAACCACCACCCGATATAAACAATACATCGTCACAATTCAATCCAGCATAATGAGCCAAAAACCTTATGAAAAGCAAACACTTATTCGGTTTTTAATTGTCCATAGACCAAAAGCCGTATAAAAAGCAATCACTGATGACATTCGCAAATATAATTTAATACCCATGAGAATTGAAGCTGCTATATTTATCCTCATAAGGATAAATATAGCAGCCAGACGTTTTTAAATATTAATAATTGCATTTAAAATGAAAAGTAATTTATTTCGAAAATAATAATTTATTCCGATAAAATCGATAAATAATTTATTCAAATAAAATGGATGGTTTGTTTTAATATAATGACGTACATTCATTATTTGGCAGGCACAGTTATCGATTGTTCCATTCGCTTTCGCTATTCATGTTCCATTCGCTTTCGCTATTCATGTTCCATTCGCTTTCACTATTCATGTTCCATTCGTTTTCGCTATTCATGTTCCATTCGCTTTCGCTATTGAATATTCAGAATGTGACGTCGTCTCCACCTCCCCTCCTCCATAGAAAGACAATGCGGTTTTACGCCCAGAAATCTTCTGCGGATGAAAAACGGGGGTGAAAAACTACTTAGCAGTTTGCTGAGAAACTGAAATCCGGAAATTCTTAAAATCCTGATTCTGCAGCTACTTTTTATTATTTCTTGATCAGACTGGGCTCGTAAGAATGCCTGGTGTTTGAGCTTTCTAAAAATGTAAATTATTAGTCGAAACTATCGGAACATTTCCCGATGCGATGATTTAAAAATGAAAAGTGGTTTTTTTGAGCCGAAAGCGACTTTTGTTTTAAAATCTTTAAAAAATATTATAAATTTTCCCTGAGATTTGAAATTGATATATTTTTGCTCGTAATTGTCTGCTCTTTCCGGTCGCCTAATTTGTTTTTTTCTACGACGTCTGGATGGCGGAGAAAAAAGGGGAGGAAGCGGTCGAAATCGCATAAATCATTAAATAACAAAAAAAAATAATTCAAATTTTAAAAATCCCTTTTCACGTGTCACCTTCCCACACTCCCGGGTCTCGCCAACGGCCCTACCGTGCTGAAAACACCGGTTCTCGTTATATCACCGAACTCAAGCAGCATCCTACGCGTTTAGTACTTGGGTGGGTGACCACCTGGGAACACCGCGTGCTGTTGGCACATTTCGGGCGCGGTAGCCCGGTGGTTTACACGCTCGATTTGCACACTGCCACAAGTACGATCATCTAGATGGCTGATATCAGATTATATGCATTTTCACATTGTGAGACATTTTTGCATACTTCTCGGGTCAGAAAGACCCATACGTTTTTCGTGGTTCACAAATCCGGATTTCTGGTTTGCCAGTTGAGTTATTCTACGAAATTGACTTGAAACTACCCTTTTGTTTGGTTGAACAGGCATATCAAAGATATGCTCACAGGCCATTAGCAACCCCCGGGGCATTTAGATTCGTCACGCGGCCTAAATTAGTAGTACTCGAACTTCATGAGGGAGTAGTTTTTCTATACATTGGACACATGGGTACAGATTATAGACAGCTATTGAACACGCACTTATTTCTGTCAACTGTTTTCAACAATGAAAACTAGTAAATCTCAATATCGTTCAAGATTTACAGTTGAGCATTTTCGGTCAATTCTCAAAATCAGTACAACCGCTTCGACGCCAAACATTGATGACATAATGAAGCTGGAAAGATGTCAAGTATCTGGATTTTGGATATAATGGGCAGTTTTTAACCGTTATGACATTTTAATTTTGATGTATATTTCAAATGTAAATAAAATATTTTTTTTATATAAAATAGAGGTATAATTGAATCCCGGTCCGCTGATATACTTTGAAAGAAAAATTAACACTTTTCAAGACTGAGTTTGACTTCCCTGTAGTAGTCACTCCCGGCCTCACATCTCGCTGCTGTAAACCTCTGGGTCAGTCGTGTGGTCTGGGTCTTCAACCCCTGTGGTAGAGGCTTGTAGGCGCTGTCCGCCTGTATGCAATACTCTTCAGATGTGGTAAGTGACGCCTGGAACATTAAATTTTCATGTAATATATCTTAACCCTTTGACATACAAATTAAGAGACATTACGTGTAGTTTCAGGATATAATCCAAGCACCCTAAATTTCTGTAGGATTTACACTGGAAAAATTTTTTAATTTTCTCGCGTCCCACTGACGTCAATGGCATAAAGCGTAAAAGGTTTAGCCTATGTCCACAATGGCTTATGAAACATGTAATGTATCCGAGACGTCGTTTATGCCAAGAGTAAGTGTAGTTTCAAGATATAAACAACGGCCCTTACATTTCTGTAAGATTTGCACATGAGAAAATCTAAATCTGCGCACCTACCACAGACGTCAATGTCTACAATGGTTTATGAAACATGCAACGCATCCGAGACGTCGTTGAATGTCAAGGGGTTAAGATGCCGCTGGATTGGTTTTACATTGCATGAAAACAATTGCAATGGTTCCATTTGCTGTAAAATCAACCCACACCATGACAGATCCATCCCGATACAACGTTTTGAATCTAAAAGTCCCCATTTCTACAGAGGTCGAACCAGTTGTAACGGAAACTACTTGAACCATACAACTTGAACGTTTCTTTCGTCCGAAAACACAACATCATCTGATCTAATAAGTAAAATATAATTTATGCAAAGGATAAGGAAAACTAGAGGAACGTAAATAAGCACAAATAACACGATAATTATTGTGTTATTTGTACTGTATTTATGTTGCTTTAATTTTCCTTATCGCTTTAGTTTTCCTTATCATCTAATATAGATCCAAAAGCAAAGCGGTACTGTGTCAAATCTACTTAGTGTCTCCTATGCGGTTTTGTAATGGGAGGATGTGACATTAATTTTGCATATTGAACATTCGGATATTTTAATAGAACGCCGTGCACATTTTAGCTACTGTAAGGTATTTTAACTGTTCCCTTAATATTAGAGTTTGTTTTAGAACAAACTCTATTGACAATCGCTATTTTTTGAAGAGCTGCAAGAGAAGCTAAAACACATATGCGTCCTTGTTGGCCATATTTCTCGGGATTCTTCATGTAATTATAAAATAAACTTTCACACGCTTTATTTCTTCTTGAAATGTCATGTCCAGGCAATCAACAATTTCTAAAAGTAAGTATTTTCCTCCACTTTAAATCTAAAAAAATTCTGTGCCTTGGCATTTTGAAAATTCAAGAAAATATCAAACACCACAGCCTAAAAGTTTGTGAAACACTGAAAGCTACCATATGAAGAAAATAGAAAATACGAATTTTGAGTTAGACGTTATGGATTACAGTTGTTCTTATATATATTTTTTCCCTCAGCTACATTATATTAAAATGATCAAACAGCATATTTAATACAATTTTAAATTTATGCAAATGTGCCAAGAAATGCTTGTTTTCACCTAAAGTCACTGCCATATGACTAGCAAAATTTTTTTATCGAGGAAGTTTCACGAATTGGCTATTTTTCGCCTCTTATTTGCATAATTGTATATTTTTTAGCATATTTGCTTCTTATCTTATTTGCATCATTATCTTATTTGCATTATTTTATCGTATTTGCATCACTGCATCATATATAACTATTTGCATCAATGCATCATATATAA
The DNA here is from genome assembly GCA_951213105.1 of Amaurobius ferox. Classification (NCBI taxonomy): domain Eukaryota; kingdom Metazoa; phylum Arthropoda; class Arachnida; order Araneae; family Amaurobiidae; genus Amaurobius; species Amaurobius ferox. The sequence continues at coordinate 86,434,516 of OX578155.1, forward strand.
CGATTTGCATCATTGTATATCAAAGTGAGCTAAAAGTGAATTTTGTTCTTGCGATATCGTTGCTGTTCTTGTAATAACGTTGCTGTTCAATGGATACCACTTTAGCTTTATTAAACAAACTAGAAAATGTGCCCATTGTCGCCAGGGTGTAAAAGCAGAGTCGTTATATAAAATAACAAAATAAAAATTCGTGAACATAGGTGCAATTTTCGTAAAACAATGCATGGTCGTACAACGCTTAGGTTTCAAGCTATAGATTACACACACAAACACATACACAGCGAAAGAGAGAGATATCTTCTTTTATCATGTAAGGTGCTGTTGAGAGTTCTCCAAATATATAACTGAAAAATATATCTTTCATTTTATATGCATTTTGAAGCTAAAGGTTAAGTTAATTTTATAGCAGTATGCCATTATACTAAAGTGATAATTATTATATTTTAAAAGGACAATACATCTTTAACATGTAAGCAGCGTTTTTAAGAAGTATGACCTAAGTTTGAATTTTGCTCCTAAATCATTTACATCACATAAACGCATAAGCCTCAATACACCGCCTTAGTAGCATCTCTGTTGTTTTAAGACTGTATATAAATGAGTAAGTTATAAGGAAACATAACCTAAAATCAAATACAAAATTGCGAAAATTAGTTTGCTTAATATGTAAATCCAAATTTAAAGGGCGATATTTTTCTGAGTGTTAAAGGGGTTATATTGACATTTTTAAAATATGGGATTGGGGGCTGCAGTTGTAACTCCCCCCCCATCTGGCGACTGCCTGCATACGCCAATGACTGACATTTACCCTCTTTTATCTCGCTCAACTCATTTAAAAAAAATCACCTTGGCGCTATCCTAAAGGAATTTCAAAATGGAAATAACAAAAGCGACCGGAAAGCAAAACCTAATGAGCAGATTTTATTTATTATGTCTTATTTGTACACTATCCGTTAAAAGCTTGTGTCAAAAATACTCTTCACTTTAAAAGAAAAATAATAAAGCGTGGGAGCTTCAGTAATTTACGTTTTGGTGTATTAAGACCAGAATGTCAGAAGACTTTCAAACCCCTTTTATCATTTGGTAGGTAGATATTGAGTTATTTTTTATAAAAACATGAAACAAATAATCTGATGTGGTCACGGCACATGACTTTCGCTACAGCATGCAATGACCATATTTCTTCCATAGCGAAATTATAATGTACAATATGCACGTCGCAATGTTTTTGTCATTGAATATGAACCATGTCAGTTGAAATTGGGTTTTTTTTTTAACTTTTGAGTCCTAACACAATGAAATATTCATAATCACGAAAATCAATTCTGCCTTTAAATGGGCGATGTGAAAATCTAAATCGCAATCACATAGTAATCATATCCCCATATTTCGCCAGATTTCACCATTATTGGCTTCTTCGGAAGGAGTGGTAGGTTTTAGCTGAAGTAAACAAATTTAATGTAGTAATGTAGCAACGTAATTTTTTTTATCAGAGGCCGCGGGTTCAATATTGGAAAGTTAATGCTGCCTAAAATGGGAGTTGTGAAAAGCTAATTTCAACCACATAGTAGTCATATCACACTATCTTACCAGGTTTCGACGTTATTGTGCTCCTTCAGAAGGACCATGTGTTTTCAGTTGAAGCAAAATTATTAAGTGTACTAATGTAGCAATGTAGCAAGTTAATTTTCTTAGCAGAGGTCTCGGATTCAAGATTGGAAAATTAATTCTGCCTAAAATGGGAGTTGTGAAATGCCAACTTACAATCACATTGTAATCACATCAGCATGTTTTGTCAGGATTCGACGATTAAAATTATATAAAGAGCGATTTCAGGATATGAAACACACCACTACATTAGAAATTTGTCAACAAAATGAAAAGCAAACACCGGCAGGTAGGATTTAAATCTGCGTCACCGGATAAAGGTTATGTGGTAACAGTCGACTCTACTGCTACGAAAACCATCTATCAAAGATGCTAGGAAACAGTATCCGAATTAGAAATTCGGACCCGAAGCTAGCTTTTGGTGTAATCTTATAATGTCGGCCTTGTAATCTCTAGGCTCCGGGATAGAACGTGACTCGGTCCAAACATCATAAATTCCTACATTTGTAAAACTATATTCTTTCCCCATTATGTATTTTAAAAGTAAAAGGTAGATCTCATTAAGGGCAAACTTCCGCATTATTGAATTGAATTTGGATTTTCGAAAATTAATTTTTTTATATGTTTAAAAAAAAAAAAATTATTGAATAAGGAGTCTTCTGTTAGACTCTGTTAGAAGGGGGAGGGGGAGAATGTCGGTGAATTTCTGCAGTCACGATCTAGCAGATCCTGGCAGGGTTTTTTCCCTCTCCTTCTGTTCATTTTTCCAAACATTATGAATTAATGTGAAATACCAATGGAAATTAAAGAAACAAAAATTATTGAAATAATTTTACTAATTTCAATATTCAAAGATTTAAAACAAATATTTTTAAAATTAAGTATTTTTTTAATAATTAAAATAATTTTATTCTAATGTACACTCTGTGTCAACAAATTTTAGTTTCTGTCAAGTCAAAGTGGAATTCAATATTGCTAGGAAATGCAATATATTGTTTAATAGTAATATTTATTAGAACACTTTATAAGAATTTCAAAGTACTGTTGATTGAAAATTTCAATTATTTTGTAATCGGTATATTTATTAATTGTTGGATATACCTTTCATATATATATTAAATATTTACTACATATTTAATTATTATATAAGTAACTAATATATTTTAAAGTTAACACCGGGATAATCCAAGTAACTCGCTCTATGTTGCTACAGTTATTCAACCCATTCAAATTTAAAATGAAAACATATAGTAATGATAGTGAGTTACATATTTTAACACAGATATAACAAATGCGAAGAAGGTAAAACAATCAACGAATGAACAATTTCAGAAGACCTTTGCTAATCATCATTCAGAGGTCTAGTATGACGTCATGCAAATAAAATCTAGCATCAAATCACAATTTTATTTAGTATGTTTTATTTTTAATTTGAAGTCTTTGTGCGTTTTTGTTATGCTACTTCTTTCACGTATCCAAGGAACAGTGAATTGCATTAATTAAATTATGATGTTATATACCGGGTGGTCAGAATTAAAACACCCCTACTCCGAGCTCTCTATAGATCGAACTACTAAGTGTAAAGGCTCCAAAATTGTTGAACATACTCTTCAAGACATGGGAAAAGGGATTACGCGAAAAAAAAATTAGTTCCAGAAACACCGATAGGTGGCGCTGTACAACAGAAAATATGCTGAAAAGACTCAAAATACACATTTGTAACACATTTTATTCGAACGTACCAAACATTCATATCAAATGGACCTTTAGGATGCAGGGAATACTGCCCAATATGGTTCCCTTCTTCAAGATGTAAAATCTGCAGTCTCTGGACAGCTTGTTCAACTGCGAATCGTAATTGGTCGATTGAGATGCTTCTCACATGCAGAGTGAAACTGTCTTTCAAATCTGTCAAGGTTACCAGACGTCCTGGATAAACAAGTCTTTTTAAGTATCCCCACAGCCAAAAATCACAGGGATTAAGATCTGGAGAACGAGATGGCCAGGTTGTGGAAAACGCACGACTAATTACTCTACCATTAGTAAAATGTTGCCAAAGAAACTGCTGTAGACAGAGTCCAATGTGTGGAGGCGTTCCATCTTGCATAAAGGTAATTGAATCAAGACATTTGTGCTGTTGCAGTTGGGGTACAACAAAATTTTCGAGAATGTTTTTGTACCTCTTTGCCGTCATGGTGCATGACACAAAGTCATTGGGAGTAGCCTCTTCGAAAAAGAGAGGTCCAAGAATGAATGTGGCTGTGAATCCACACCAGACTGTAGCTTTCGGTGAGTGAAGTGGAATCTCTTGGAAGGTACGAGGGTTTTCCGTGTCCCAAATGCGACAGTTATGGGTGTTGACTGTTCCACTTAGATGTAAATGCGCTTCATTGCTCCATAGAATCTGCCATGGACACGATGCATCCACTTCAACTCTAGCCAGAAGTGTCAATACAGAGGTCAGTCGCTTTTCCCTGTCCATGGTCAGCAAGTGGTGATTGTGATTAATTTTGTACGGGAAAAAATGCACTATGTTTCTCAGTACGTTCTGCACTGTGCTGTAGGGAACACCCAAGTGTCGTGACGCTCCAAGTGCACTACTACAGCCTATAACGTTATCCATTGATTGTTCAACAAGAGCGGTGGCAACATTGTCAACGACATCTGAACGAGTCGATTTGCGTCCTCGACCCGGCTGAACTCCAAGATGTCCAGTTTTCCCGAATCGAGCTCCTGAGAGCTTGTGGAAGTAATGGTCCTTTGCGCAAATTCTTAAGTCGACGAAACTCTCGAAGTGTAGCTGCAGTATGTCCTTTGTTTCATAAAACAGCTTCACAAGCAAAGCGCGTTCTAGCAGTGTGACAGCCATCGCTGATAAGAATAAAATTTTCCAGTTTTATCCCCTTTTATGCCCAGAACATAGTAGCTGCAAACCAAGGGTTTATGCAAATTTTTGTGCTTACAGTGCGAAATTGCAGTTACAATGACAGTTTAAGTTTCTTCACTTTTTTATCTTCTTTTTTTTTCATATCAGCCAAAGAAAAAACCCCTGGATCTTCAAACTGGAACCCTGGATCTTCAAACTTGCCAGACGGTACTCTACCATTGACCTACTATGAAGGAATTGCAATTTCTTATCGTTAAAGTGTATTCAACTTTCTACACTATCTAATGTCGGATTATCGAGCAATCCACACTCTGACTGACCACCTCCTGCTATTTTTACCCCAGGTTAGCCACCTGCTGCAATTTTTATCCACCAGGTTAACTTATTGCGCTGTTTTTGACTTCCCGATTGGAAATCGGCACTCAATGTCCCAGAGTCTCTGCATTCGTTCTAGTCGCACTGGTGTCACTTTCAGACCCCCGACATCTTTGCACTAACCTACAGGGTTGATTTCTACGAGCGTCAGTGTAAAAAGCATTTCTGCTGCCAAACAAGAATTGAACCCTGGATCTTCGAACTAGCCAGCCGACGCTGAGCTACTGTGACGGAATTGCAAGATCTTATCGTTGAAATGAACTCTGCAGGCTTAGATTCCTTTACTATAGTAAAGTAATAGTGAATAACAAACTTCGCTTTTTTTCATCCAAATTTAGAAAGCCGTCAATAATTGCTAATTTCTGTTAGAAGCAAAATTACTGTAGAAAATCATCAATTACCAGCGATGAAAGAAGAAACCGTCTATTACCGAGAAAAAAAATAAAATAAAAACGCGAACATTAGTTGGAAAACAGATTAAACTTTTCAACTGCAATAGAATTTTTTTTCTCCCGTCCTTTAATGCGCCGTCATCTATCAACAGCAAGATAGACAGAAGAAAATTAACCCTTGTTTAAGTTTTTACTTCGGGACAAAGAATATTTCGATTAAAAGATATCGATGAAAAATGGGATAGTTGATTGATGGTGGTGCTGTCGACCTTCGGCTGTTTAACTTTCAAAGGAGTAGTTTTATGTGCTTTATTAAATCAACAGCATTTTTTGAGATAATATTACAATTTGAGATGATGTTCAAATGTAGATCTTTACTTTCCTGTGTTGACAATGTTACTCTGTTGACAATGTTACTGTATTGACAAACTATTGTTTTCCAAAAATATTTGTATGCCTGATACTGCAGGATCAATAAGTTTTTAAGACCTCTTGAACCCATTTTAAAAGCTAAGACCTACTGAATACGGTTTGACTATTTTTGGAGTGATCTGCATCTGTCTGATGTCTGTGGTCGATTTCTTGTGTACACTATAGCAGCTATATCTGTTATTGGATTTTCAGGAAACTTTATATCCAGCTTTGTTATAAAAAAAATCTAGAACTAAATCGAAGTTTTCGCTTTAATTAAAAAAAAAATTCTAAGTTTATTCGAAAATATATATATTTTTTAACATGACAGCATAGGACATTATTATGCATAAAAGGGATTAATGATGGCTAAAAGATCACGAGACTTAATAGTTTCAATTATTGTTGTCAATAATAGCCGGGATACAATTTTATGCTCGTGACGTCATTGGGTCCCCTCTGGGGTACATTGTCAAGTATGGATTCAATCGAAAGATTTTGTCAAGCCCCCTAAATATGAAGTATATCACGCTATAATTGTAATCATTCAGATCAACTATATCGATTTTTCAAAATTTTAATTTACCGATTTTATAAAAAATAAAAAATAAATAAATAAACTAGCTGTATAATATAAAAATGGATTATGGTATGATAAAGTCGGGTTGAGTCACACCCCACTTGATTTCCAATTGTAAGCAATGACAAATGCTGGAACATTGAGTATGATGTATAATATTTAAAAATAATTTATTATTTGTACCACTCTTCGGGTAGTCCAGGGGCCAAAATATAGTTTATACTTATTCTGGTCAGTTGAAAGTATCTAATGTGCTGACGTTATTAAGATGTTATACCATCTTGAAATAAAAACATGTTAAAAGTATTTCTTCGAATCATTTTAAAGTAACTTTGGTAAGAAATGCTAATGCGATGAATATTTTTTCTCCTTTTGACAGTAACATTTATGGCCGTATAATAACATTTATAACGGTATAATATCATTGACGGTCGAGTATTCGGCTCAAATTGGAGCCTTACGAAAAATGGAAACATTTTGGACACTATGTCTCCGAACACAATATAAATATAAAAATGTACATAATGCATACATGATTCGTAGGAAATAAAGTACCATTTATATGTATATATAAAAATATTTTCAAAATTTTAAATTTTTTCAACTATTTACTTACTTAACAAAAACTTTATTATCCGAGTGAGTTTTCGCTTCACTTCACTTACTTTCACTCAACATATCTTCTAAACTATAACTGATAATTATGAAATTAGAAATATAAAAAATTAATTTCATTATTTGGGAATCCTAATATAACAGAGCATATAAGTTCTTATAGAATCTGAACAATTTATAGGATGCAGAAAAACGATGAAATCAAAGCAACATATTTAAATCGCAAACACGTATTTCATATACAGGAGAACTTTCAAATCATAAAAAACCATGCAAATGCACACTCTTTGCTTCATTATTTAAAAGTTGTTTATTTGTTATTTTGCAAGAAGTGTAGAGAGCATGCGCTGTTTAAATATGGGCGCTTCACCCCCTGTTACAGTTCATTTTAATGAATGAAATTGTGATTCTGCAAATGTACCTGCAATTTCACGTATGAATGCATTCTTTCATCCTCTTACCTATTGTAATTTTGGAATAAAAGGGATAACAAAATCCAGGAAAATGTTGATTTCGCTTCGTTATGAATGGAGAATGGACTTCACTTCACAACTCTATAACAAACAGTAAACAATAAAAATATATTTATTACCTATCGTAAGCTCGTTTCTTTCGTTCCTGGTGGCCATTCCTACTTAATAGGCGATGATCTACGCTGCAAATTATCATAATATTAATGCTGTAGAATGTAACAATGTTGTAGATTCTGCATATTGATGCTTTAGGTTCTTTATATTAATGCTGTAGATAATACAACAATATTTGGTCTTTTTCATCTATCTCGCTTTGCTGCCAAGTTTCTGATATCGGTTTTAAAATTATCCATAAAGGTTGTTGCAATTAGCTTTCGATCAATCTGGCATGATCACTTTACTGCAGGGTGTCCCAAAAAGCTTGAAACGCGCTTTAATTCTTTAGGTGTTGGAGATAAGATTTCTAGATTTTTTGATAAGATATCTAGATTTTTGATAAAAAATCGGATATAGAGTTTCGTGATAATATTTGTGGCTGCTATTGCGCACATAAGAAATCGAGCACAGACATTAGACAGACAGACGAACAGCACTCCAAAAATAGTGGAAACGTGTTCAAGAGGTCTCATATATATTGGCATCAAAATCTCAAAATTGAAAATTTTCTTGAAAACAATACTTTCTCAATACTACTACGTATGAGAAAGATAAATTTAATAGTTTCAAAACACGTAAATTCTTTGCAAATATTTCTGTAACCAACATTATGTTACCTAATAAAATATTGGTTTTACTTAAATCGAGACCATCTTTAAAGTATATATATATTTTTTTCAGTTTTAAAAATCAAAATGGTAAAATATCCCTCTTGCTCTCTACTTCTTAAAAAATATCCCTCTTGGTCTCTACTTTATATAAAATATTCCTTTTATCGAGATGAATCTTCCCTCTCTTAAAGGTTTCTTCGTGGATATGGATGCATAGTAATGAAAAGTAATGGCGTTGTTTTATTCATGAACTTTTGAAGGTATTTCAAAAAATAAATTCAGAAGGGGGATCTGATGGGGGGCTGGCATATGAATTTCCATACATATTCCAATGTTTTCACCACGTTCATAGCAAACTATGAGCTTATAAGATCCATAACACAACGTTTTTATACGACTCATTTCGAAATATAATCACTCCATAACCCTTTACAAAATGCAATCCATTTACGACCCCCCCCCCCCACCCGCAATAAAACTTACCTGGACCACAGAGAGTGAAACGTACTATATTTGTGATTATGAATATTAATTCCTCCAAAGCGACAGGAATTATAAAAAAAGTTAAAAGTAATTATCCAAGATATGGAATTTACATCAATTTTGATGTCATTTCCGTTATTCAAGCTTAAGTGTTGCCAATTTGATGACATATCCCTCAATTTGGCAATATTTTCAAAAAGTCGCCAAGTTGGCGATATTTTGTCAAATGCATCGCCAAAGCCAACTTCTTTAACCATGCTTCCGACTACTTTTGATTTCGTGTATACGATTCCCCAAATTAAACGAAAACTTGTTATATATCGTTTTTGCTAATGTCTGAATTAATGTTATGTAATGTTCATGTTCAAATGATTCATGTTAATGTTCTAAAGTGGGTGTCATTCGTTTTCTACTGGTAAATTAAGTAAATACTGATAATTATGTAACATTATTAAAAATCTTCATTTTTAGGCGATTTAAAAAAAAAAATCAATAAACTATTATGGTATGTGTGTGGCGGTGGTGGTGGTGTGTGTGTGTGTGTGGGGGGGCTGATCCAAACATGCGATCGCGTTTATAATCAATAAGTTTCCAGTATTCACTGATTACCTATTTCTTTCTACCCAGATCTAAACGAAGGTTTAAGATATCTACTTGGTATCAATTTAGACTGGAACCCAGTGGTGGCGACACCCACAAGAACCGTACCCATTCGCCTTCCACCAACCCCTTTAAAGGATTTTCAGACCCACGCCTTTAACGTGCTTGTACTCAGCATGAACACGGGAACAGTTTGGGCAGAGTGGGGAATCGAACTCGGATACTCTCAGTCTAATTCCAGTAACTGAACCACTGGTATATCCTCCTCTCAGTATTCACTGATAGTAATATTCGTGCCAATTTTTTTAATCGTCCCATTCGTTTGTGAGATATCACTTACACACACACACAAATCCTCACCCTCACACACGCATAGATCTTCACCCTCACACACCCACGCATCCTCACACACACACGCACACAAACACACACAGAGACACAGAGAGAGGTAGAAAGGGGGGAGAAAGAAGCATCACCGCAAGAATGTTCGATTAGGGTTGAGGAATAACGTGGAACGTGCAATTCCGTCGGAAACACGAATTCAAAGTGTCAGCCACGTCACAGTGCTTTAGCTATACACAATACTATGTAAGCGGGGAAAGTAAAAACATTCCTTTTAACAAGATGAATCTCCGTTCTTTAAAAGGATTCTCTGTAGATATGGATGCAGAGTAAAGAGAAGCACAGTTGTTTTATTCATGAACTTTTGATGGAATTTCGAGACATAAATTCAAGAAAATAAAAAAACAGAATGTAATTTCAGATTTTCGATTGCGAAGACGACTTGTAACGTGATTTATAACCAGAAAGTTAAAGTGATTGTTTTTATAAATAGAATATAAGTATTCCAATTGCATTACAATCCTTATCAGGAGGGGCAAAGTTTGATGTGGGCAGCACATGGCTTTCACTATATATTGCAATGAGTATAATTCTTTCACACTGAAACTATAATGTACCAGACACATTGAAACATGGTTTTGTCCGTCATAAAAGCAATAAAATATGTGCTTTTCAGATAAGCACGTTTCTTCTGCGCCTCTTGGGATGTTGAGATTTCCGAATTCCCACATGTTGAGATCTGCTGCAATAATCTTCAGTTTTTCTCCAGTCATAGTTCTATAATCATTAACATTTTTCCTTTTATTACTAGACCCATTCAAATATTGATGCAATTTTAACAAATCGTACAACACACATAAGAATACAAAAAATGTGCAATATCTAGAAAAGTGATAAAAAATTACATAAGAAATGGTTATTTACACAACTTTAGTAAAAAGTATGATTTTTGATGATTATTTCAAAATTTCATTTCAAAATTTGGAGGTGGGGTGTGTGTCTAGACATTTGATTACGTTCGAAAGCAATAGGCTTCCACTATTCACCAATTGCAATTTTTGTACCAAATTTCGTTCGAATCGCTTCATTCGTTCGTGAGATATAGTCTCCACAGACTCACTGACATGCGCACATACTTACACACACCCACAGAGAGAGAGAGAGAGAGAGAGCGAGAGAGAGAGCAGCTCAAAAACTTCTTATTGGCGTTCTGGGATGCTTGAAACCTGATCTGCAGTCGAAAACTTGAATTCGAATTCTGGATCCCGTCACAATAGTTTACATTATACTATGTATATAAGGAAATTAATAAGAGTGTAATAGACGAATTATGTTCCACTGTGATGAGGAGATATGCTGTTTCTATTCAGTTCTGTTTATCTTGGATACAGTTGATAAAGAATGTGTTCATAACTGCTGACCAGTCGTAGGTGTGAATGGATGGTTACCAGAGCCTTCAAGACATGTTTTGGAAGGGGTACGCAACGAATCAAATTTCACGAATCCACTAACGGTGTTCGTATGATCAAGATCTTCCGAGCTGATTCAATGGCGGCTCCCTCAAAGCGCCGTCTGAGTTATATGAACGGTTGGAATTGAGTTGTGAACTATAGACTATTGAATCAGTTACTGAGATTTATTTGTGTTCGTGAAGTTTTATCTTTATATTTACGGATTTTGCGTAAACATCGACTTTATTTTTGTGATTCCATTTATAATATGTGTCCGTTCTTAAATATTGCATTTCAGATTTCTTGATACCACTCACTTGGACATTGACTGTAAGTAAAGTGATCGAGTCTAATATGTTATACATCGAGGGTAAGTTTTTAATTTATGTTTTTTAAATTGAAAACATGGTGAAAAACAAAGTTACGCATTTACTGTCAAAATTGTTGAATCTTGGGTAGACAGACCCCAATTAGTCGCTGAAAAGCACAAATATAATTTAGTTTCTTATATTTGCATTATTTCCAATGCTTGTATGATAGATGATGCATATCTTGCATTCGTTTAAAATCTGTATTCATCTTGCATTCATGTCGAATCATGATCGAGAGGGCTAAAAGAGAATGTGTGGGGGCAGTTTTCTTTTTCAGGATCTTTTTTGGTCGGGGAGCGAATGAAACTTTAGAGGGGGGGGGGCAAATTTTGTATTTGCCCATTACAAATATATGTAAATGCTGTCACATAATAAAAATTAAATTAATAACAGAAATTAAATTGACATAAATATCTCCGGGAGGGAGCAAATTATCGTCTCCTGGGGTCTTTGACCCCCCTCCCCACATATGCATATGCCAGAAAGAAACACTGTATGGAGGTAAATTCAGTGTAAAAATAAAAATGGTCGTCCAAAATATATATAATTTATATCATATTTTTTTGTTTTAAAGTTTTAGAAGCGTTGGGGAATGTTGTTGCATTCAACGGGCAGAAAGCTAGACAAAAGTATGTTGAACCGACTCGTATCAACATTTTTATATATATATTTTTTTCCAGTTCATGTGAAATACTCTTTTAGTTTAAACTATGTCGCCTAAGAAAAGTATGGTGATCATGGTTTGACTAAAATCGTGTTTTTGCTGCAAGTACATAAGTGGAAATATTTTACCAGAAAGATTGGACTTTTGATACCAGAAAAGTGTAAAATGAGTTTTGTTTATTGTGTGTGTGTCAAAACGATGTCTTTCGCAATCTGGAAAAACCCTGAAACGATTTTAATTAAATTTGAGTGATGAGTTCCATTTATTATACAGATGTAAACACAGAAGATAATTCTAAAAAATGTATATTGTTTAGGTATAAAACGTGATGTTGTCAAATTATGTGTTCTTTCGTAATTTCAAAAACGGCTGAAAGGGTTTGAACCAAATTTCGGTGATAAATTGTGTGGATGAGTATGTATATTGTTTGGTTCAGATGGCAAATGCCCTCTTGCTTCGCTTGGAAAGTCTGGAAATCGCCTAGATCCCCTACATTTTAATAGATATTACACCTCTAACTTTTGTTTTGTATTTTATTTTAATTTTTATCTTATCAAGTGTAATTTTCGGGATATAATACTTAATATTAGTTAAATGTTACCCTATCAATCAGTAAATGTGTGGTAACTTAAATTCATAACTCCAGATCGCTCTTGAGACTTTTCAAGCTTTCCAGAAAGTCATAAACTGAAATTAACAGACGTGACTATTTGGCAAAAAATATCAAAGTTCGAAATTAAGTAAGCTTTCGTGAACAAACAGAACAAGTGTCACAACTTAAAACACAGATGTCATTAATTGCAGGAAAGAAATATCAAATTTGTCCCCTTCTTATCCCCTCTAAATATATCGTATTACGTAGAGCCATTGAAGGTTTCTTAAACAGTGCTTCTTTCAGGCCACTTTGGCCGGGCGAGGGCGAATAAATCTTTAGGGAACCAAGTTTTATATTTGCCCTATACATATATATATATATATATATATATATATATATATATATATATGCTGTTACAAATAGAAACTAGGTTAACATAAAATGTATCCAGGAGGGGAATCTACGCCCCCTCGCCCCATTACGTAGAGCCATTGAGGGTTTCTTAAACAGTGCTTCTTTCAGGTCAGTTTGGTTGGGGGAGGGGGAGGCGAATAAAATTTTAGGGGACCAAGTTTTATATTTGCCCTATACATATATATATATATATAAATACTGTCACATGAATAGAAACTAGATTAACATAAAATGTATCCAGGAGGGGGGAACTTCGCCCCTCCAGAAGTATGCCTGAAAAAAACACTGTTCTTAAACACTTGCATACTATAGCGCTAATACTAATCGAGATATTTCTTTGGTCCATGACATTCTCTTTCATACCCTCTATATTTAATATCCCTTGGGAAAGAATTTGATTGTTGGGACATTTATTCATGTTTTTCTACAGGGAGTTTTGTGCCAAGTGCAGTAACATAGGAGCATCATTAAACTTAAATGAGAGAATGAATCATGTTATAGGATTGTGGAAATTGCTACACAGTAAATTTGCAGCCACGCGAACTTGCAGTCCATTGGTTGCAAATCGGACACTAAATGCCAAAAGATATCTTCAGATTCGATTCTCCAGATAGGGAAATAAATCTTTGTCACAAAAGAGGAACTTTTCAATTGATGGAAGGAGCGGAGTTCGTTTCCCTTGCAATTATTTAGTCGTGAGTATGCGAAGATCACTGTCGGGGGATCACATCCGGGTTGTCGAAACGGGCATTTCGTGAATGCAATCGGTCAATAAATAATAAAGCCTTAAACAGGCCTAAATTTGTTTTCTGATGTAAAATTTTCTGAGTAATGTTAAGCGAAATTTCTCATATCAATTTATTGTGCTACAAACAGTTCATACTTTCCAGCCCTCTATAAAAATATTTCTTCATATTATTATCTTATTTTAAAAAAATGTACACTGAAAGAAGACAGATTTATCTCTAAGAATTAAAAGTATGTTTCTCAAGCGTACACTTTATAAAATGTTCAATGTGAAGACTTTTTATCACATTTCAACATTTTAAGAACACCTATGAGCCCTTAAATCAAGCATGAAATGAATTTAATTTTATCACAAACTACTAAAAAAAACCATTTGTATTCTTTTAATTTATTTAAAATCAATATCGGAAAAAAAAACCTTGTATGTTATTTATGTGTATTTTCCTCTTAGGGATAGCTTTTAAATTGAATAGATACAATAATATTTTGGATCACAAACAGTCCCGAATAATCGCCCATCAGTAATACTAATCAGCATACCAATGGAAGACAAATTGATTCGATTTCAACGCCATTTCCAATAATACATATACGAACTGGCTATATTTAATTCAGCTTACGTTTAGATAAAAAGTATGTCACAGGAAGTAAATGAATTCTTAATTAACATTATAGCAATTTATTCGTGGGAGACAAGCATTTAAATCTGTAAAAGGCGAAACCTAACACTCTTAAAACAAAATTAAGCTTCAACTTTTATAATACATTTTTTTTTTATCAGTATACAGCACTAGCGTCAAAAAGAGTCGATTTAATAGGAAACTGTCTCAGATGGTCTTTGTCCCGTACTCAATATTAAAAGTGTGCAAAGTTTCAGCCTTCTAAGTTATCTGGATGAGGGGAGGGTTGTCTGGAAAGACTTCTTGAACCCCCCCCCCCCCCCTTTGCTCTCAAACACCACTCTTTGTATTCAAAATATGGTCCCACAATGTTTTGCCACGCCTTCTGAGTCAAAGAGGGATTTAGGGGTTGAAGCACTTTATTTGCCTCCGGGAGGTGGGAATCAGAAATCCGTTTTCGTTAGTTTCAATTTCCATGGTCGATACTATTAGTTGACAAAGATTTAGGCCGCCGGGGGGGGGGGGGGAGAACTTCTATAGAGTTCGGAAAATTATAGCACGTTAGACAATTATTATATAGTTGACTGTACAAATGATGCCGACTTGAATCTACTTCCAATGTTAAAGAATAATAAGATGCCTTTTGTCTCATTAATTTGTAGTTATTCATTTATCTTGCCACAATGCTATTATTACTTGAAAACGAGTTTTGTTATTACTTTGAAAGTAGTTCTGTTATTACTTTGTAAGTAATTCTGTTATTACTTAAAAAGTAGTTATGTTATTACCTGAAATATAGTTTTGTTATTATTTTGTAAGTAATTCTGTTGTTACTTGGAAAGTAGTTACTTTATTGCTTGAAAAATCGTTCTGCTATTACTTGGAAAGTATTGTTAATACTTGAACAGCAGTCCTATGAAATCTACACTAGTTATACTATTATTCGTACAGCAGTTTTGTTGTTACTTGGACAATAGTTTTGTTACTCAGATTGTAGCTTTATGGTTACTTGGACAGTAGTTTTTTTATTACTTAAACAGTAGTTCTATTATTACTTTGACAGTAGTTTTATTATAACTTGAAAATTTTTGCTATTATTGCATGGAAAGTAAAAAACTTCTATTTTTGCATTCTACTAAGAAATAAGAGTTATTCAACTAATTGAATCCAAAATGATCCAATATATTGCCAGTTTCTAACCGTTTGCTAAGACCTGATTAAACCCCTTAATAACAAACAAATATAAAAGATATCTTCTAAATATAAATACTCAAATGTTTTTGCATTGAAGTGAATTTTGACTAACACGCTTGAACCTAATTAAATTAAGAACAACAGTAAAGACGAAAATTAAAATAAATTTATCGTCTTCCAGTATGTCTCAGATAATACTCATAGTTTAATAACCGCCACGAAGATCATTCAATCGGATGAGTTGAGAAATGTACAAGGATTTAAAAAATGTTTACTAAAACTGATTTTGAAAGCTGCTGAATCTAATATATGAAATAATAAATGAAAGGCGGTGGCCCCAGTTCGATGGAGCTTGAAATGTTTTACATGATTATCGTCTTGTTAAACATATTGTCTTCAATGAGTTTATTCGTTGCTTTCCGAGTTATTTGTTTTACATACAAAAAAAAAAAAAAAAAATCTGATGTGGGCAGCATATGACTTTTTCCCTACGAACTCAAATTTATTTTCTCTTTATTTCTTTACTGATAAATTAAATTGAATTTAATGATACAATATAACAGACATAATTGTTTGAAATGACATTGAATTTTCATTTTTATATTAATTTACGATTTCATTTCGTAACGTCGCATTTTGACAGTAAAACAAAATACGACAAACTGAAATATCTCTAGAACGGTTCGTCCTAGAGTAATGGGGTTGATCTTATTTTTGCTATAATCATAAAATACGTATAAAACAAGCATTTAATGGATACATTTAAACACGAATAGTCTTTTATTTTAGATTTTGGCGATTTTTGCGGGCTATTTCGCAAAGAAAGGCAGGTACTTACTTTCCGAGCCGTACCAAAATTTAATCAGCACCAGGGTAATCCAAAGCTAACTAATCTGAAAAATTTTGTGCAATTCTCTCGATTAGTTTTTTTAGCTACAGTGGATACATGAGATTTTTGCTGGCCATTTGGCAAAAAAAGGCGGGTTCTTTTATCCCAAATCGAACGAAAATCTAATTAGCACCAGGGTCACACACAAAGTGACTTCCATATATAATTTTATGAAATTTTGTTCCATTAGTTATTGAGTTAGAGTTATACCTAAAATGCACACTCACACACATACACACACAAATAGTTTTTTCGTATTTTAGGTCTCAAAACGTGTAGATGCATCGAAAACTTGAGTTGCTATTTTCGACGCGATTCCCACACTATACATTACGATGTATTGCATGGAGAGTAATAATGCGATTTTTGGTACCTAAAATAAGATACTTAATTGAAACATAGTATCATGTTTATACAAGTTTGGCCGTGAGTACTAGATTTTAACAAGATCTTATAACCTCTCCACTTCGAAAACTAATAAACCAATCGGAAATTCATTTATGAACCTTTGTAGAGCTTATAAAGGGCTATCATCTATAGTAATCAATTTTAGGCTATACTATAGCAACTTATAGCTATCAATTTTAGATTTTAAGATAAAAGTATTACAAAATTTAAAAGCGATAAAATTTGAATTTTTTCAGCTTGGGATGAACAGCCCAATGCTTAGCGGACGGGGTTTTCACTCGGATGACCTGAGTTCGATTCTCGGATGAGCCCAAACTGACCTTGTGTTCACGCGGATTACGAACACGTTAAATATGTGGGTCTGAAAGTTCTTCCGAGAGGTTGGTTGGTAGAGGAAGGAGGGTACGGTTCCTGTTGATGCCGCCTCCACAGAGTTCCGGTTTAAATTAGGTGGCACTTTCCCGGCCATCCAAACAGATAACTTACACTTTCATGTAGTACCGACGGTCTGGGTGAAAAATAATTTTCTTCAATTTGAAAAGACGATTGCTGAAAAACAGCGAAAGATTATTTTAAAAGAAAATATTGATTTCGAAACTGGATTTACATCTGAAAAATTTTGCAGTTTATTATTTAAATGAACTTTTATAGCAAATATAGATGAAATTCGTTTACAAACCTGGATCATGAAGCGTGCGTCTTCTTATTACCCAGTATTCGCAAGACTGCAAAGCATTGTCTCCCATTTAGCGTTATTTTTTTTCAATTTGGTGACATTTTTATCAATTTGGCGACATTTTCGTCAATTTGACAATACAGTGACCGCCGCTTATA
Organism: Amaurobius ferox; assembly: GCA_951213105.1. Classification (NCBI taxonomy): domain Eukaryota; kingdom Metazoa; phylum Arthropoda; class Arachnida; order Araneae; family Amaurobiidae; genus Amaurobius; species Amaurobius ferox. Next base: position 86,452,236 of record OX578155.1, read on the forward strand.
AGAAACACGTTCGTTTCGCTCGTTTTGTTTCTTATAAGCAGTTGTTTCTTAAATCCGGAAATTTTTTAAATATCGTTCTTCCATTGTAAATACTAACTATTGAACACAATTTTACAGAATTTAAAAGATAAATGTATATAAGTAAAATATTAGTACATACATAATACATTTGTAAATTGAGTTTTGCATTCAAAAATATTTCTTATTTTACGAATTAAGCCTTACAACTTAAAATATTATCTATATGTATGCATATACTAGTATGTAATTAAATAAGAATAAAAAGTAAAACTCATAGGTCGTTCATTTATGTATAAGAGCATAGTACATTTTCATACATACCGTAATCTATTACTGAGGAACAGCAAAAAATTTATCCAGTGTTGTTTGTGCTAATGAGTCTGTGATTAGTTTACGTACATCCATTTCTAAATCATAAAATAGTCCATAAACTTTTTCTGATGCCCCTCTATGTTCAAGAGTTTTTCTAATTATAGTTAGGGCTTCTCGCGACTGTTTGGCTGTAGGAAAATTTTCTTCTTGTGGAACGTCGTCTTCATTTTCTTCTTCATTGCAAACATTCTGAATTTCCGCCACTATGTCATCATCACTTTTTTCTTCAGATGTTTGTAAATTTTCATCGATGTGAATCCATTCTTCGAAATGTGCTTCTAATTCTTCTACATCTTCTGCTGGTATGTCAACATTATTTTTCAAAAATCCTGCTTTACGGAAGCAATTAAAAATGCATATGTCAGAAACATTTTTCCATGCGCCTGCGATCATATGGATAGCATCAAGCAAGGTTATTTTCTTGCTTATTTCGCAAGCCGATCCTTTCTCTTCATCAATTGCATCTACTATTTTCTGTCGCAAATTTGACCGATACAGGGTTTTAAATGCTTTAATAATTCCTTGGTCAAGAGGCTGTATGATGGAAGTTGTATTGGGTGGCAAAAAACAAAGTTCAATGTTTGTCAGCTGTACTACAGGATGAGCCGAACAGTTGTCAAGGATTAAAATAATTTTTTCTCTTCCCATCAGTTCCCTGTCCCACTTTAACAAAAAGTCTTCAAAAATTCTACTTGTCATCCAGGCATTCTTTGAATTTTCATAGATCACTGGCAATTTTTTTTATTCCACTTAAACAGCGCGGACGTTTGCTTTTGCCAATAACTAAAGGGCTCTTTTTTACAGTTCCCGTCATATTTGTTGTTAACAGAACTGTAACTCGATCATTTTGTTTTTTTCCAACGGAGGATAGATCATTTTTGAACATCATTGTATACTCGGGCATCGCTCTAAAATAGAGCCCAGTCTCGTCAGTGTTAAAAATTTGATGAGGAGCGTATTTTTCTAATAGAGGTGGTAAGCTTTGCGTAATCCATGAAGATGCCGACTCGGAGTCCGCGTCCTGCTTCTCTCCATAATTTTTTTTGTACACAATGTTATTTCGTTCTTTCCAGCGGCTTAACCAACCATCAGTCGCACGGAACTCTTTTTCTCCTAATTTTTCCGCAAAATTTTCTGCTTTTTTCAGTAAAATTGCCCTACTGATAGGAGCGTTCTTTAATCTGGCGTTAGAAAACCATTGTAAGAGTGCTTCCTCTATAGCAGCTGCCTTTCCTTCTCGTTTCCGTTTTCTTTGAAGATTACAATTTGGCGTCAAAATTTCATTTCTGCCTTTCAGGATTTTACATAATGTTGAGTGCGGAATTTCTAATGCAGAAGCAGCTTCCCTTTGACTACACAGAGGTAGAGAATCATACTTTTTAAGTAAACTTTGCTTTTCAAGCAAAGTAAGGGTTTTTCTCTTTTGCGACATGCTTCCACTAGCAAAACATAAAATGACTAACTAAAGCTGTACGAATCTTATTTGAGTGCATAAGCAGAGATGCCTTTCCTTATCAGTATGTTTCCTTAACTGACAAAAGATTAAAACTCGTTTCTTACTGGTTTGGGGTTGTTCCCCCTAAGCCTTTCTACGGAGAAATTCTCTGTCATCCTTTGTTACATAGCAAACTCCCACCCCCTCCCCGTACGCCCAGAGACAAGAGATAACAACTCGTCCTTCAGTTAACCTTAAACAAATGGATTTTTTTCTTTTTTACACCCGCGTCGCAAGGAAATCAACAAATTTTCTGTAGAAAACTGTTTCTTATAAGCGGAATCGTGTTTCTTATAAGCGACACAATTTTAATGTTAAAATGAAGTTTGTATTTGTTTCTGTCGTTTTGGGTCTTATAAACGGCTGTTTCTTATAACCACTGAATCTTATAACCGGCGGTCACTGTATTTAAAGAAGTTGACAAGTTTGCGACATCCCGCCAAATTTTTCGCCAAGCATTACGGAAGGGCGAAGAAATGGGTTCATATAGTCGTTTGTTATGTTTTATGCCCCGAGATATTGAATTTTCATCAATCAGTCACCATTTTCATTGATTTAACGTCGATTTTACCAATTTAGCAACATTTATAAAGACGATACGCCGCCATAATTCATCGCCGGAATCTCGCCAAGCGTTACAAATGGAGAAATAGATTATTCTTATCGTAGATTTTTATATGTCTTCCAAGATATTGAATTTTCTTAAATTTGTCGTCATTTTTACAAATTTGGCTACATTTTTATCAATTTAGCGACAATTTCGTCAATTTTCCAACATTTAAATGATCTTTCCAAGTTGGTGATACTCCACCAATTTTGACAACAAAATTTCATCAAGCGTTACCCAGAGATAGATAAACATATAAACAGACAGATAAATCAAGGTGTTTATATTATAAATACTAAAATATTCTACACATACACCTCACTGGTTAAGTGAAAGGGTGAAACCCTATTCTGACAAGACCCTCTATATAGCTAAAGCAATACTCTCTGTACATGGACCAATCTGATTTCTTGTGGACATCACACCAAGCAATTAATATAGCAAAGAGAGTTTTCATATGCGATAAAATTGCTGCATGTAAATATTGACAATATCCAGTAAGGGTTTTATTCTACTCTTCCGTGAAAATATGGAAATCATATATATATATATAATTGTGCTATGTATTTATTTATTTCAATTTTGTTCGATAACTTGAGTGCTTAAATTTCTATGCAACGGAAATGTTTTTAAAAGTACTTTAGAATTAAAAACGTTAAAATGAAATGAAATAAAATGAGAGACCAGTGGCTCAAGAAGAGCCCAGAACAGCGACCAGAGATCTATTGTACTATACGAAAAGAGACCATGTATATAAATATGGAAATCATATATATATATATAATTGTGCTATGTATTTATTTATTACAATTTTGTTCGATAACTTGAGTACTTAAATTTCTATGCAACGGAAATGTTTTTAAAAGTACTTTAGAATTAAAAACGTTAAAATGACCAGTAGCCGACGCAAAGATGAGCTGGCACTTGACAGGGATGTCATTCAACTCCCAGGGTTCAATCCCATGTCGACCAATGTGTTCGAATCTGTGAGCAGAGTAAACCTCACATTCACAGAGAATATGAGCAGCAGTTTCTTCGCTGTATTTGCTGCCCCTGCAAAGCGAATCTTTAGTGACACTCATAAAGTTGAGGTGCCTCTTGAGGATGCAGTGCCCAGTAAGGAGCCCAACAGTCCTCCTGAATTGAAAACGTTAGTAAGATAGTATAAAATTACCTTATCAATAAAACTCCTATTAATCATTAAAAAAAAAACAGTAAAATGGAATTATAAGTAGTGCAAATTTTGTGAATACTCATTTTCATGTAATGGCTAGTATAAGAGCAAGGGTCACGCCCACTTTTCAGGACCACAATTTTCCAATTTTCATAAACCTCCTAACCGCTGTTAGTATAATATAAATCGCAGCGTCAATTATAAAATGTGCATGTAAATTACAAAACCACTGTTTTTTATTTAAGAAACAAGCAGCGCTTTTGTAATTTACATATTGATTACATGAATTTTGATTTTAATATTTAGTTTTTGATTGATATTGCACCCTAATTTGATGACACTTTCTGTAATTTGGATACTTATAATGCAAGAAACTCATTTATCTTAAATTTGCTTGGGATTGGAAGGTTGTAATTCTTTATTTAAAACTACGCTATCTCAGATAATTATTATTTTTGATAACATGCTCTCTAATCAGATATTAAACACTTAATTTAGATAAATAAAATTATAAGGAATTAGGTTGTAGTTAGAAATAAGTAACAATTCCATAAAGATCTCAAGGGATGCATTTTTGGAGAGCCTAGCACTTTAATCTCCGAACATAAAAAATGGTTGGGAAATCATAGAAACATGAAGTTACCATGATAGGGATCCAATGGGATTGTACGTTAGACATAATTAGGACAAGTCCAAATTAAATCTTAACGTGTCTCATAATTTGGAATAAGGAGAAGAAAATTTCGCCTAGAAATAAAGTAATCATTTGGAAGAAGGGTGTGTTCCATTTAACACTGCCTTGAGACCAGATTAAAGATCGGGTGAGGAAAAGGGCGGGGCTATGGGGTACTCGTGAAGTAACGTGCAAAGAAGGAAACGTGCAAAGAAGGAGCCAACGTGCAAAGAAGGAAATTGGGAAGAACTGTGCGAGTATCGGACTGGCCCTTATATGCTAACATTTAAAACGTAGGTATTCATGACAATTCACATATGTGATCGTGGGCGCGGTAGCCCATTGGTTAGCGCGCTGGAATTGCACTCGGTAGGCCCCGGGTTTCTATTCCAGCCGCTGCCAAAAACTGCCGCCGTGTTCACGCGGAGTACGATCACGTTAAACATGTGGGTCCGTAAGTCCTTCCGAGAGGTTGGTGGTAGGGGAAGGAGGGCACGGTCCCTGTGGATGCCTCCCCCACTGGGTTCCGGTCTAAATTGGGTGGCACTTCCCGGCCGTCCAAACAGTTACCTTACACCTTTCTGGTAGGTCGGACGGTCTGGGTCTCAACAACAACAACAACATATGTGATCGTAAAAAATAGAGACTCTATCAATTACTGCTTTCATCTCCCTAAGTTCCTAGAGGGCAGATTTACGAGCTTTTTGAAGAAAATCGTGCTGGTAGCCGTTCCTTTCGAAACGGACTATCATGTCGATAAACTCTAACCAATCGCCTCTCACGCGGTTTCCTTCATCTACCGGCGGCTTCTTAGGATTGAAATTCACAATTTTAGTTTTAGGGAATTTTGCTGGCAATTTCGGGAAATCATTCTGATTCGGCTGAAAGGCAGCAGTGCATGATTTAGTGCCTGTTACAGTCCTACTGTTAAAGGTTCTGGGCATATTTCTTGGCTTGGGGAACTTAGAGCACCTCCGATAACTTGCGGAGTGGTCACAGCAGCAGTTGACACAAACGCATTTATTCTCAGTATTTTGGGGGGCATTCATGGAATCTGTGGTCGCCGGCTCATTTGACGCATTTTGGCGGTAAATGACAACTATTGGCCGGATGATTCCATTTCTTGAAGCAAAAACATTGAGTAGCGACGCCCTTGTATCCTCGGTAACATTCAATTTTGACATCTATACCTAACATCTAGAGAATTTGATAAATCTTTAGGTTATCTGGGGTATTAGGTATTTGTCTGAAAATAAAATAAGGGTATGAGCATCCTATTTGTTTTCGGGTCTTTAAACAATTGCGTTATGCTATTGATTTCGAATCCTAGTCCTTTCAATTTTTCTTTTATCAAAGTTGGGCTGGTAAGCACTGGCAGTCTCCTAAAAACCACTTTGATTGGCTTCTCTTCGTTTAAAAGCAATGTCCGAAACGAGACTTTGTCATTTAGCAATTTTCTTTGCAGTGCACAGTAATTTTCCCGGATTTCAACATCAAGTTTAAAAAGATTACCTCGCAAACTGCTCATTATTGAGGGGGCAAGTAGCCTGAATTGGTTTAGATAATCGTGCCAACTGGTACTCTGAACAATAAAGAAGAGTGGGGTGTCGTTCTCTTTTCGGAATTTCACCGGCGTTAGGACTCAAGGACGGGGTTAGCGGAGTGCCCAGGAGAGGAAGAATTCCTCCCTTTAAACTCCAGACGGAAAGGAAGAAGAGATAAAAGGGAAGTAGTAACAGGTCATTTAATCTACTAAGAGGTAACTGCGAACTAAGAGATGCTTGGGGGGGGGCAGAACCGAAGTCATGCCCTTTCCCAAGTCTTCAGAAAACGGAGGAGATGGGGCCCAAGCGTTCACCGGCGTTAAGGAACTCAAGGACGGGGTTAGCGAAGTACCCAGGAGAGGCAATTGCCTCCCTTTAAACTTCAGGCGAAAAGGAAAAAAGTTCAGAAAATGGAAGAAAAATAAGATTCAGAACTAAAAGGAGCTTGGGGGGGGAGCAGTGACCGAAGTCAAGCCTCCTTCCGTCCAAGTCTTCAGAGGTGAAAGAGCCAGTGGGCTGTCTGCAGAGTAGATAAAAAGAGGGGGGAGATAGAGGTGCGCCCCTAGGGGTGCAGGGCCTTGAGCCTGAGTCAAACTAAGCAAATATAAATGAAAGTACTAGTCAACTACGCGAATTCCCAAAAGCTAGGGAGGGGTACAGAAATGGTTACAAGTATGCGAATTAAACAGGAGAGCAGATAAAACTAGTCTAGACGCCTCCGCTTTCACCGGCGTTAACTGCATAAAGGTCGAGGGATGTTGTAGCCGTGCAGGAGTTCCTAGCCCTAGGGCTGTAACCTCCGATCTGTGGATTAGGTATGTAAACATTATCATCAGGATTCAAGGATTCAAGGAGTTTCCAAATAACGAAGTACCCAGGCAGCCGCAGGCTGCCTTTAAACTTCAAACATAAGGGGGGCGGGGGATAGTAACGAAAGAAGACTTTTACATAAACGAAGGTTCAACAAAGAAACGGGCAGAGCTCTTCGAAACCTGTTGTGCATTTGAGCAACAGGATCTGAGAATATGTGATGACGGACAGCATTGTCCAGTCCTTCCTTATTGGAAGGGACGAAAAACTTAAGTGCAGCAGTGCTGCCATCTATGTAGAGGTGGGTGTACCACAGGGAGCAGAGTATTTATTATACTCGCCAAAAGGGGAGAATATGAGAAATTGACACTGGAATGAGAAGTTATTAAAATATTAAAATATAAGCGCACAATAAGCAGACTGGGAAGACAAGAAATTATCAATGCTTAGGGCGGGTCATATAAAACTGCACGGGGTCTCTTCCGATTCGCCCGTGGATCGTAGTCTGGGAGGTTAAAAAGGGATTCGTTCTGAATGCTGTGAATATTATTGAAGAATTTGGAAGACTGTTTTTTAATAATTTGTTTGATTGTTTTAATTTTCCTTATGACGTCATTGCGGAGATAACGGGGGGCTTTACGAATTATTCTAAGTACTCTATTTTGTTCTATTTGGATCTTTTGTATGCTGGTCTTGCATGCATAGCCCCAAATAGGGCATGCATACAAGAGGATAGGCTGGATGATGCTTTTATAAAGTAAAATTTTATTATGAACATCTAAGTGTTCCGAAAAGAGGAGGTGGTTAAGTGTGCCGATGAGCTTTCTAGATTTCTTAACAACATAATTTAAGTACGTACTCCAAGTAAGTCGGCTGTCCAAGTGGACGCCGAGGTACTTGGCAGTACGCTGGAAGGGAACAGGCTGGTTATTAATCATTAAGGGGGGGGGGGGATACGGGTGCCAGATAGAAAAACAGCTTGGGACTTAGTGGCATTTATTTTAATTTTCCATTTTTTGTAGTAATCGTCTAAAGAGTTGATGTGGTTTTGCAGCTATGCGTGCAGGAAATTAGTATTTTTGTGTTTAGAGATGATGCACGTGTCATCAGCGTAAAGACACAGGGTAGTTTTAGGGGAGCGGGGGATATCATTAATGTACAAATTAAAGAGCAAGGGGCCGAGGATGGAGCCTTGCGGCACACCTGCCTGGATATTCTTGATGTCAGAAAGGGTGTTTAACGTGCGTACCAGGAAATTTCTATTTTTGAGGTATGAATGGATAATTTGAATATGGGGGGGGGGGGGGATTTTATACTGAATTAATTTATAGATGATTCCGGAGGTCCACGTTTTGTCGAACGCTTTCTCGACGTCCAGAAGCAGTGCACCTACCGGGGTTTTGTTTTTTAGACCTTCTGCAGTAAATTCGACCAGACGAAGAAGTTGGTGGGGGGTAGTCGAGTGTTTCGGGCGAAATCCAAATTGCTTGGGGATCATAATATCGTGGTCAATGATGTATTTGCTGAGTCTGCTTTGTATAACTTTTTCTGTAATTTTACTGAGGGAGGGGAGGAGGGAGATGGGGCGATACGAAACAGGTTGGGCAGGGTCAGAACCGGGTTTGAGGCAGGGGATCACTATGGCGGTTTTCCAACAAGCGGGGAAGTGACGATGCGACAAAATTGAATTAATTAGAAGGACAATATAAAAGACAATGTTAAGGGGGAGGGATTTAAGGGCCTTGTTGGAGATCTTATCAATACCAGCGGACTTTTTATTACGAAGTTTGTGGATGATAGCTATGATTTCGTCAACAGAAGTGGGTGGGACAGGCTGGGGGGGAGAGGAGAGGAAGCTGTTAACAGTACGGATTACATGCTCGTGAAAAGTATTATTAGGGATATCAATCGCAAATTGCTTCTCATAGCAATTTGCGATGGCATTGGCTTTGTCCCTTTCGGAGTAGGCCTTGCCGGCGGGCGAAAGAAGGGGGGGGAGCTGGGCGAACGGCTTCTTGACTCTTTTGATCTCTTTCCAAAGAGTGCGATCAGTGTGAGAAAGGGACTCGATATACGCTTTCCAGTTGCTTTGGGTATGTTTATGAATATTATTTCTAAGTTTTCTATTTATGGAGTTCAATTGAATTTTAATGCGGGGGTCTCTAGTGGATTACCAGAGCCGGCGAACATAGTTACGGTGGGAAATTTGATTTTGAATGCAAACAGGGAGAGAGTTAAAGCGGGGGGGGGGGCGGGAGGAGGAGGCTTTGGCGAGGGATCTTTGGATTTCTTCGGTGATATTAAGAGCGGCTACATCGATGTCGGCAGGGCAATTAATTTTAGGGATGAGGTGGGTGGTGCTCCTGAGATTAGCTTTAAATTTTTTCTAATTAATTACAGAGGGGAGACTAGTAACAGGGAGGAGGGAATTTAGCTGCAAGGTGAGGAGGATGGGGAGGTGGTCAGAATTTAGATCATTTAAAGTTTCCAGGGAATAGGGCAGATGGATATTTTTCAGAAGTCCAAGGTCGATGGTGGAGGGGTAAGGAGAATGGGAATAATGGGTCGGAGAAGCAGGTACAGCCAGATGGATACCGCTGGTATTGATGAAGTTTTGTAGAGCAATGCCATATTTGTTTCGATGACGACAGTTCCAGTTTGGATTGTGGGCATTGAAGTCCCCGAGCAAAATCATACGATGGTTAACGTTGCAAACGCTATGCAGATCAGGGGTAATGTCAGCTCTTTGTCTGGGTTTAATGTAGATAGAGCCTATCGTAATGGGAGGGTAGTTAGGGAGGGTAAGCTGTAACATTTTATTCTCGATAATGGTGGTATTGATGGGATTAAGTTCGTGGTGCGGTAAGTTACTTTTAATATAGACAGAGACGCCGCCGGAGGTGGACTGGGAACTAGACTGGGAGCGAAGTGCGGTGTAGTTGTAGTAGTTTGCTATTTTAAGGGGGGGGGGCGAGGACCAGGTCTAATTTCTTGAATTAAAATGATATCAATTTGGTTGTTATGCGCAAAGTGACGAAGTTCGGTGATCTTGCCGCGGAGGCCATTGGCGTTCCACGACAAGATCCTAAGGGTGTCGATATTTTTACTCCCCATGATGGGGGGGGGGGGCTGTGCTAAACACCTCACCAAGAGCAGTTATTAAATTAAGTAACTTGTTCAGGGGGTTGATAGGTTTGTTTATTGTTACGACAATTTGGTTAATGAAGTTTTTAATTTTAGAAAAGTTTATATTTAAGTCTGTGAACATTTTATTTATTTCTTGAATTAGTTTGACAAAGTCTGATATTTGTGGCATTGATGAAGAGGACGAGTCCTGGGGCTCAGGATTTTTTTTTGGGGGGGGGGGGGCAGGAGCGATGTATGAATGCACAGAGATTTGCTGTTGAGTCTGCTTACGTGCGTTAGCTATGAGTTGAGTTCTGGGAATGAGTTTGGGGGGAAGTGGAAGTAAGGTTATTTTTATTAGGTTCATTATCCGCGGTGATTTCAGCAAACGATCTTTTATCAATAGGATTACTGGGTTTGGAGATTTGATTTTGGTTTGAGTTGGTTTGATTACGTGTTACATCATCATTAGGCTCAGCAGAGGGGAGGCGGGGGAAGTTTGAGGGCTGATATGCAGTTTGATTGATACGGGGGGGGGAGCAGGTTGAGTATCGGTATTCAGGTTGAGGTTTTTGTTCTGGGGGTTGGCAGGGCAGAGTTTAAAATTAGCGGGGTGAGGTCCTTTGCAATTGGCACATTGTGCCGGGGTGTCGCGAGATTTAACGCATTCTCTAGTCAAATGCCCCATCCCACATTTCAGGCATCTAGCAGGAAGCCGACAGCACTCGCTCGAATGACCGAAGCGCTGACAGCGGTAGCACATCTTAATACTACGAGATTCAAAACTGGTAACTCTAATGGTCATATCTAACAAAGTGGTCATGTCTCTAATCGTTTCCCATCCCTTGGTGGGGTTAAGATATGTGAGAAAGATGGGGAGAGGGGCCTGATTTTTGAGGTCACGAAGCTGTGTTACTCTGTGGACACTGTAACCAAGGAGTTGAAGTTCTTCTCTAATTTCGTCGATGGATGAATTGGGGGGGGAGACCTTTCAGCAGAATTTTAATGGGGCGCTCCGCCTTGATGTTAATAGAATGAAACTCAAGGTTGCTGGCTGATAGAAACCGTTGTACTATTCTGTAGTCTTCAAGATTGATGGGGTAAATTTTGATTAATTCGCCTGCTAGCTGTGCTTTAACGTTGGTGGAAGTTTTGGTATTAATAAGTTTGATTAATTCCCTCCAATTATTAGGGCAGTTCACATAAAAGGGCTCCGGTTTGTATGCGTTGATTAAAGGAGTTTCTTCGGTATTGTTTAAGTTAGGGCCGTTGTCGGCAGTTGAATTATTTTCCGGGGGGGGGAGAGGTGTCCATAGCGGACGAATCGAAGGGATTCCGTGCAGTTTCTATTACGTTAGTATGGTTGTTCTGGATTGTAGCCATACGACAAAATTTTTTGGGGTGACGAAAACCTTCCAAGTCTACTTGTGCTTCATTATCAGTAGTTCTATCTAAGTAATTTTTATTTTTATCATTAAGATTAGCATTAGCATTCATTTTAGTATTATCATTAGAGTTAGCATTAACATTGAAATTTGCATTATCATTAAGGTTAGCATTATCATTAAAATTAGTATTATCATTTGCATCACTGCTAACTTTACTATTAGTATCATTAAGAGTTGAATTAATTGAGCTTAGGTTGCTTGTCTCACAATTAGGATTACATACATTATCATTGGAGTTGCTAACAACATTACAGTTATCTCTATACTCTTTGATCTTGCCCTGGGTTAGGCCCGTGCGCTCAATGTACTCGTCAATTTTATTTTTAAAGGGGGTGGTGTCATCAAATGATCCTGAGTGCTCAAAATGATAAGATAATGAATTACACATACCCAGATATGCTTCCATGGTGAGGTGGGAGAGGCCGCCGGAGAACTTGCGGTACTCGTGCAGGAGGAAGTCTCCAATCAGTCTGTAAGTCGTCATCAGAGATAGGTCCCCATGTTCAGAAGCAGAAGGAAGTGGCAAGGTCCGGAATTTATCAATTATGATATTGATATCAGGTGGGATCCCCAGTCCAGAAGTATGAGTAGAGGAGGTGGACGCCATGTCCAGCAGAAATGGAGTCCAAAACAAGCAAGAAGTGTGAGCACGCGGTGAAATACGGTGCCACGCTGTAAAAAGAACGGTCCACGTGGAAGAGCTCGTTTGCAGGAGAGAGAGGAAATCCAACCGTGCAGCACGAAGTCACGTACGGAACTCAGAATCAATAAAATGTGTTTTTGATAAGGACTCAAGGAAAGTATTAACGGAGTGCCTAGCAAAGCTACGTGTAGCTTGCTCTAATCTCCAAACATAATAAATGGTTAGTGAATCATAGAAGGATTTTAAGTAAGGTAGGGATCCATTGGATCATAGCAGAGCACATGATTCCGAGTTGAGACTAGTCCCAACTGGGTTTCTGTGTCGCTTAAATTTGAATAAGGAGCAAACCTCCAGAAGGAAAGGAGAAATTTGGAAAAACAGGGTGAGTTCCGTGGAACTCTGCCTTGAGTCGGCGAGTGCGTACTGTCGCAGCAGGGGGGCGGGGCGGAAAGGGAGGGGCCAACAGGGAGGGAGATCCTGGGCAAACCTATCAGAGAAGACCTAACAGAAAGGACTACACAGTTCTAGAGGGGGAAAAAAACAGGGCCTGCAAGCAGGTCCCAAAAAACCCTGAAACATACTAAGTTTAGGGGGACTTCGCCAACTCACATATACTGTCATACAGTATAGAAATTCTATCGACTATAGTTTTAGATTCCCTAAGTTTGGGGAGGGCTGCTTTAAGGGCTCGCTGGAGAAACTCTCTCTGATAGCCATTTCTTTCGAAACGCACTATCAGATCGATTAACTCCAGCCAGTCGTCTTTACCGTGATCATCACCTTCTATAGGTGGCTTGCTAGCGCTGATTTGCGGATCTTTTGAGCATTGTTCGTGTAAGAGATGTGGCAACTTGCGGAAACGTATGTAAAGGAGACGTGCCTGTCGAAATAAAATAGCGGTCAATTACATGTCCACCCTCAATCGAAATTCTTATCAGCGCTATCTTTCACCGTACAAAGAGACAGCACTTGTAGGCAGACCCCAGCTTGTTCTAATGTTCAAGCGGCAATGGTGTTTCATGTTTTTCTTCCAAATTCACAGGGCCACCCACAGGCATTTTTCCTAGTAGACGAACATATGAGATAAAACAAAATATTTGCCAGACATTCTCATACATTCTTTTTTAGGTTTACATGGTAATATGTATCAAAATGCAAAACAAAAATTTGGTTTTAAAGCATTCGTTCAAGTTATTCATATAATGCTTTTAAAAGTTATTGAAAAATTTCAATTTCAAGTAAATAAAATCAATACGTGCGGTCCAAATTTCTGCTAAAGAAATAAAATTATCTTCGTAAAAAGCAGAATACCACTCAAAATACTAATATCGACCGGTTTCGAAGGCATAAAACCTTCTTCGTCAGATCACGCAGAACCGCAACCTTCACTCGTACTCCCAGTGCACCGACCCAACATCCGTGGACAAATTTCGCACTTCTTAGCTCGTTTGCATATGGATGTAACTATGTATTTAGGACACAAGGGGGTCGACGATCGAATGGAGTTTATAGTACAAAATGCATTTTTTTAAAATATAGACTATTTTGAGAACTAATGTAATTGTTCGGCAAATGAGGTTTTTTACCACACATCCTATCTCCCATGCCTACGCCACTAATTATAATTATATATACGCCGAAAATATTAAATTCTACCCGAAATGGAAATTATATACTAAATTTGAATTTTCTATCTGCTCCAGTTTTCGGGTTATTCTAAAAAAATGAGTCTATTCCTATAGCAGGCACAGCACGAGCTAGCTGAATGAAGTTCAAATTCGAAAAAATGAAATATATCACAAAAGACAATAGCATGCTAAATTTGGAATTTTTAGCTACTCCGGTTCTCGAGTTATTCATCAAACACGACATTTCTAAGACGGACTCAAGACGATGTGGTTCAAATTATAAATTATGATAAACCCCAAAAGAAATTGATATACTAAATTTGAATTTTTTAGCTGCTCCAATTTACGAGTTATTCTCGAAAAATGAGTACATTACCACTCTGTCGGGCCCAAGACGGGCGAGTCTGATAAGGTTCAAAATCCAAAGAAATAAAATATACCCTAAAAAACAATGATATACTAAATTTAGATATTCTAGCTGCTACAGTTTTGGAATTATTCTTAAAAAACGAGTACATTCTTTTTGTTGGGACCGGGACGGACTAGCCCGACCAAGTTTTAAATCCAATGAGCTTAGACATGCCGCAAATGACAACGATATTCTAAACTTGAAACTTTTTGATACTCCGGTTCTAGAGTTATTCCACTGAAAAAGTGAATTTCTAAGTCGGGCCCAAAACGGGTTGGCCCGATACGGTTCAAAAACAAAGGAGTTAAAATATTCCCCAAAAGATAAGGATGTACTAAATTTATATTTTCTAGTTTCCCTGATTTTCCAGGTATTCTAAAAAACGGGTCCATTCCTATGTCGGGCCCAGGACGGACTACCCCGATAAAGTTCAAATCCGAAGAAACTTTGAAATACCCCAAAAGCCAACGACATGTTAAATTTGGAATTTTTAGCTATTTCGGTTCTCGTCTTATTTTTCAAAAACTAATGCATTTTTCAGCGGATCCAAGACGGGCTAGCCCGACGAGCTTCAAAATCTAAATTAAAATTTATCCAAACGGAAATGATATACTAAATTTATATTTTTCAGCTACTCCGATTGATCGATTTATTTTTTAAAAGCGAGTAAATTTCTATGGCAGGCCCAAGACGGGCTAACCCGATACGGTTCGAATGAGGTGAAATGTAATATACTCCAAAGGACAATGACATATTAAATTTATACATTCTAGATGCTCCGAATTTTTAGTTATTCTCAGAAAACGATATATTCCTTTTGTTGAACTCAGGACGGGCTAGCCCGATAAAATTTTTATCCAAAGAGTTAAAATATACAGCAAATGGCAAAGATATTCTAAACTTCGAATTTTTAGATACACCTGTTCTCGAGTTATACCGCAAAAACGGGTGAGTTTCTAAGGCGGGCCTAAAACGGGTTAACCCGGTACGGTTGAAAATTGAAAGAATTAAAATACACCCCAAAAGAAAACGATATATTAAATTTAGATTTCCAAAGTTCTCTGATTTTCGAGATATTCTCTAAAACCAGGTAATGTCCTATGGCGGGCCCAGGACGGGCTAGCCCGATATGCTTCAAAACCGAAAGAACTGAAATGAACCACAAGAGGAAAAGTCATAACGAATTTCGCGTTACTATGATAAATGAACCTGATTATTTTGGACCTCAAATGTTTGAACGAACACCAGATCAAGTTAAATAAAATTTTAAAAATAAGAATATATCCTTAGCTCAATCTCTCTGAAAATCAAATGACTTTTTGTGTATACCACTTACAATAATCACACCCAATTTCACACAAATTCTTCAGTTATTTGGAAAGATATGAGTCATTTCATTTGCAATAAATTCCCATTTGTTTCAATGTTAACTCCTCGCCTTTAGACCGCTTATTCGAGACCATCGCCGTCTGGCGGAGGCGGCTTTTCAGGAACATCTCCCAGCATTGGGAGGTAGAGGCGGTCGGCACATTATTAGTTCTAGACACTGTACCTGCGGTATGCTGCAATTGCCGGGGTGTGCACCCCGCGAATTATAGACTCTGTCCGGCAAATCCTATTAACAGACTCTCAAAAAGTAAAAAAATTCCTGAGACTGAGCATGCTTCAGAGTAAGCCCCCCCCCCCCCCCCCCAAGTTCCAAAAACAGACGATTTCCACGGTTGAAGACTTCCCGGACACTCTCACTAAAGAAACTGAAACTCATAGCAATAACATTCAACAGCCCACTTTTTCTTACGCAAATGCGACCAAATTCAAGAAGAGCAGACCCCCCCCCCCTCCTCACAATAAGGAGGCCAGCAACAAAAATCCGCCTGAAATTAATGACTTTTTCACCCTGTTTAATGAAATTAAATGTCTGTTCAACGAAATTAACTTCGCAAACGCTTTTAATTTTGTAAAATCCTTGAAATCCAACCTTTCCAATGCCAATGGGCCGATGGACAAAATCTCCCTGATCTTCAACGCATTTCAAATGCAGTGAACTCAGTGAAACTGCTACTTTTGCATTGTGGTGATTTCTCTTGCTTTTGCTTGGGCGTGTTATATTTAGTTACGATAGAACACGTCGGGCTAAGCTTACTTTACGCCTTGTTGTGGAAAAAACACTTTCAGTTCATCCAGATTGGTGTCGTCGATATTTCATCCCAAGGCTAATATAGGCTCATCGCGCGGCACAAGGGTCAGACCAAGGGGTCATTTTTGTGATGGATGTGCATAGGATTATTACGCGTGTGGAGGACTTGTTCATTTCGCCAGTGGAAGCAAAGGGATTTCAAGCCTGGAAGGACTTAGTGTTCAAGCATGGTGGATACACGTGCGAGCAGTATGCTGCGGAGCCAGTGAAGACGGATGTGGATCTTTTGAGAGACTGGAGAGGTAGACATGGCTGGAAACAGCTTATGATGGACAACGGTGTGGATTATACTGAACTTCGGTTCAATATGGACAGTGTAAAGATTGTGGAACCAACTGCCGTGAAAATGGCGCAACAAGGAGTGTCAGCCAAGAACGTGTTACAGCAGGCGAGTAAAGAAAAGAAGAACTGGGCCGAGATCATGGATGACCAGGACCAGGATCAAGGAGAGACTGTTTCTTCATCGGAGGACGAGGATACCCCAAGTGCGGTCGGCTACGCGGCAGCCTACATCAAGACCCTGGGATGTGACAGCGACCAGTTAAAGAAAGACTCTGCTGAGTGGAAAATATACAGCCACTTCAAGATTTACGACTGGATCATCGCCAGACTTGAAGAGGAGCTGGAGGAAGACGGGATCGACTTCGATCGAGCCAAGATGATCAGGACAATACTATCAGGTACCATTTCTGATTCCAATCTGCTAGCCAGCCACCCTAATCTTAGTACTTTAACTAATAGGAAATCTTACAATCTTGTATATGATATATATAGAGATAGAAAAACTAAAACAGAGGACGAGTTATATCTTAAATTTAAACACGAAATGTTTAGTAATCTTGAAGGGTATATCACCCAGCCTAAAAGCAAAAAGTTAAAAACTTCTGATAGTAGTAAACCCTCTACTTCTAAACTAAAATCCCAGGATATCCAAACCAAAAATAAATTTAGCAAATTAAATGACAATGAAGTCGAAATGACTGAGGCGCCATCCCCCCCTAAGGAAAAAGTCTCGTCCTTCTATGTGGACTCCACAATTAATTGGGGAGCCCTCATAGAGGACTTAAACAAGTTTTTAGAGTGCAAAGTTCAGGGTCTTCTCATGGGAAGAGTGATCCGGATCACTCCTGGGTCCGTTGAGGACTACAGGCGTGTGCAGGCTCACTTAACCCGTGAGGGGATTCCTTTCAGTTCATTAAACCTCAAAACGGATAGGCCGAGGAAGATAGTAATAAAGGGCTTGCCCACTAATACCAGTATTGAGGAAATAAAAAAAGAGCTTGCCGCGCTTGGTTTTAAAATTGTTAGAATCACGCAGCTAAGGAATAGGCGTGATAGGACCCCCTCCCCATCTTCTTGGTTGGACTTGTGCCGACGGAGGGATGGGCGAGGATTTATGAAGTTAAATCCCTGTTTTCCATGCAAATCAAAGTTCAACTTTTTAAGGCGAGAGGCCATAAAATGTGCTACAATTGTCAACTTTGGAACCAGCATTCTGACCAGTGTACCGTCCCTCCCCGCTTCCTTAAATGTGGCGAAGGTCATCCCACGAGAAACTGCACAAAAAATAGGGACACCCCGGCGAAATGCGCCAACTGTTCAGGATCCCACCCTGCCAATTTTAGGCACTGTCCCCAAAACCCCTGGTTTAGGAAAAAAACGCAGGAATTGAAAAAGGTACAAAAATCTGCTAAAACTTCACCCACCCTTGGCGAGGATAACTTTCCCCCCCTCCCCACTAGGATAACCTCCCCTGTGCAGGAAGAGCCGGCAAGTGCCGAAACGGTAGGAGGAACTACTGGCGAGCACGTAGCCCATACTCAACCTGTATCAGACAAAATCCCTCAATCTGCAAATGCAAATGCTTTTCTAGAGTTTCTAAGTCGGTACAAAGAGGTAGAACAATACATTGATATTAATAAACTCAGCAGTATCTTAAAAGATGTAGTTCACATTCTCAAAGGCGACGAAGACGCAATGACCAAAACCTTTCAAATTGTCGAAATGATAACTAGAGTCATCAAAACTCAAACCCCCCAAATTTAAGTTTTCTACTTTTTTGGCCGGCTAGCAGAGAAGTCTCAGTGTGGATTTCCCTCATCACCTGTTCAGCCATTGAACTCATTCCCACGTGCCGCACATACCGCGAAGATTGTGAACAGTCTATCCCACGTGCCTCATCATGTTGCATACGGACTTCCCAACGTGCCTCATCACCTCGACGCAGTGGCGCCAGCTCTTACGACGACGCCCCGCCCATCAGGGGTTGTTCTTCATCAACGAACTTTTATGTGCATACAAGTAATGTCAAATCTACACCACAAGTAATCATTCAACACAGAAGATAGAGGCGGCAACGCCAGGTGCTTCATCAACGACGACGACGAACGAGCCTTGTTGTGTACGGCTTCTTGCCATTTTACTGTGCTGTTCGAACTTGGATTGCCACACGTGTTTTTCCCACATGGTTGTGCTTTTCGTGCTTTGAAAACTCCTCCCCCTGCTCTGCTGCCCTATTCTGATTGGTAGTTGAATCCCTGTCCTTCTGAAATTATTTTTTGCATTATCATCTTTTTCTGGCTGGTTCTCATCGTACTAATGGTAATAAGCACTTGTCTCTCACCTCAATTAATGTAAAACTCAGCTATTTATTTCACCCTGGAGATACAGCCAACTTTATGCCTAGGCGCTCCAAGAGCTCACCCAGAAATCAGTCAGTCTTCATCTACCAGAAATAAACATATAGTACACTTTCTAAAATCTAAACTTTTATTAAGCATGCTGCAAAGCACCGGGATTTTAAATTGTCCATTTCAAGTCAGTGAGTTGCCCGAAATGGTAGCAGCTGACAAGATATTAAAATTGAGGACAAATTCAATAACAGCTCTATTTCAAGTGCCAGCCGATTAGAAAAAATAATGCCATATATCAAGCGGCAATATTTAACTGCCGAAGATATCTTTTGAGGTTGTTTTATACTTCTAAAATCACAGTATTTAGTGCCCTCAGCTCTGTTTTCAGCCAACTTTACAATCTTACATCAACCAATCTTAAAAATAGGATACTGTTGTTCAAGAGCTGTCATAAGAGAGAAAAGATGAAACATAAACTGTGGTTCCAGAGCTACGACGATATCATTTCCACGGTTTCGAGTGTCAGTACTGATGTCCACATCTCTTTTGTCAGCCAACATTACAATCTTCTGTCCATCAACCAATCTCTCTTTGCAAATCGGACACTGTTGTTCAAGCATTGTCATGAGAGAGAAAGGATGAGGTAGAGTAATAAAAAACAAGTTAATAAGCAAAGTATATAGACTATATAAGTATACTAATTTATTAAAAAGTCACATTTATGTCACCCTGTGTTTGACCCGATTTTGTCGGATTTTGGATATGTCAAACCGAACATATTCCTGAGGTGAAACTCATTGACAAAACTTCTGTTGCAATTTTGTCCATGTCTTACACCAATTAGTCTATAATGAAATGAAAGAGTGAAGATGAAGGTTTGCAGTAGGTTGGCGAAAATCAGAAAACCATAAATTGTCTGATATCGCTGAAACGGCGAATCATATATCCAACAGGTTTCTGGTTTCTCCAAAATAGACTGTAAATACTGTAATCCTGTATCTCAGTTACTGCAGGTGGTTAATCTATTAATCTGATAGAACCGTATGACGTATACTGCTGAGAAACAAAACAGAAATGCATCTTCTGGCCTCGCGAACAACACTCCCCTTGCAAAACTGGGAATCCCCCCCCCCGAATTTAAGCGTAGAGCAATCCTGGGTTCACGTTACAGGAAATACTGCCTGTACTTCTATTTTCTCTCTCTGCCGTCCTCATTTCAAAAGACTCCAATAATCACACCCAATTTCACGCAAATTCTTCAGTTATTTCGAAAGATATCAGTCATTTCATTTGCAATAAATTCCCATTTGTTTCAATGTTAACTCCTCCGCTTTAGACCGCTTATTCGAGACCAACGCCGTCTGGCGGAGGCGGTTTTTCAGGAACATCTCCCAGCATTGGGAGGTATAGGCGGTCGGCACACTATTAGTTCTAGACACTGTAGTAGTAGTATGAAAACTAAGAGCGCCCCATAGGCCAGACCTTCCAAGGAAGGGGTGCTTAAGAGTTACGGTGCTGTCCTCAATTTTATTTTTATTTTTTTATTTTTTTTTATTTTATTTTTTTTAGAGGAGCAACAACCAGGGGGGGAGAGGAAGCCTGTACCTAGTAGATACACCAGTTCCAAGTGAGTTAAGGCTTGAGATCATTTTAAGATAAGTGCTAGCAAGAATATAAAACAGTGCAGATGTGGAAGGCAAATAAATTAAAAACGTTATTTAAGGAGGTTCGTATAGAATAGACCGAGGTCGCTTCCTATGCAGCCTCGGGTCGTAGTCAGGGAGAGTGAATAAAGTTTCGTTATTGATACTGGAGAGATTTCTGAAGAATTTTTTGGCGTGCTTACGAATAGTCGTTTTAATTGTCTTAATCTGGAAATCTTTGCGAATAATATCGTTCCGAAGGAACCGGGGAGCTTTGCGTATTATACGAAGGATACGGTTCTGTTCCGTCTGGAGTATGGCAATGCTAGATTTGCATGCGAAGCCCCAGACAGGGCAAGCATACAGGAGAATGGGATTGATAATAGACTTATACAGAAGAATTTTATTTTTAATCTCAAGATGACTGGAAAAAAGCAGGTGCCCGAGGGTGCCCACCAGTTTCCTCGATTTTTTTAAGATGTGATTAAAGTGCTCTCGCCAAGTAAGTTGTCCAGATGGACGCCGAGGTACTTGACCGAGCGGGCGAAGCATACGGGAAGGTTGTTTATCATGATGAGGGGGGGGGGGGATCCTTTGGCCGGAAAAGAAGATAGCCTGCGATTTGACGGGGTTGATTTTTATTTTCCATTTGCTGTAAAATTTTTCCAGAGAGCAGATGTGCTTTTGCAGGTGGGCATGGAGATAGTTGAAGTTGCGATGTTTTCTAATCAGATTCTAAACACATAATTTAGAGCAATAAATTTGAAAAGAAGTAGGTGGTAAATTGAAATAAGCAACAATTCCTGCTATATAAACATAACACAATGAGTGGGCGTGGTCTAAGTATAGGCTATACAGTGCCTGTAATTTATATATTGGATATTGTTAAAGCCGAATATCTTTCGTAAAATCAAAGATTCTACTAATTTGAATGTATGAAACCATAGCCCACGCCAAAATAAGGGATATTTCCGTTGCTTAACAACAGTATATTTTTCCTCAAATTAACTTTTAGTTTGGAATTAATTTTATGACGGGAAACTGCTATTATTAATATCTCTGCAAAAGGTTTTTATTATTGTTCAAACCTAAGCAAGTTTACCTTCAATAAATCTAAAATAATCAAATGAATTTGAAAAGCATACAATCTGCAATTTTATTCCAGCAAATATAAAACCTAAAGCTTCTTTCAAAAAAAAATATCACCATATAAAATAATAAAGTAGTGCAATTTGTGCAATTCAAATGCAAGAGATATCATTATGAGAGAAATAAAAAATGATTTTAACATTTATGCCAGTAACCGTTTTGAGAATGAGAAAAGAGCGTGAGAGAAAGGAGCAAGTAGATAGCAAGATCTAATCTAAGAGTTAACATTAGTATTTGTATATAAGTTAATGTTGCTTGTAGATGAGCTTGAATATACGTGAAATCTAGTTTAAAAATACGGAATTTCAGAACTGTATTTTGGCTAATTGCGGGGCTGCAATGACGGAGATAATAATTTTCCAGTACAACGTATATTAAAATCAAAGAATATATTTCTTAATAGAAATTCATGTAAAAGTCCGAAAAGCACATTTTTACTTACTCATACTATTGTATAGAGAAACATAGATATGGTCAGGATCTCCGAAATGACGGGGAAGGGGGTTCGAATGCTGAATTGTATTTTCCCAACATAGACGCCGCTGTGGAAAACTAATATAAATTCTTCACATTAAGCTAATATATAATATTTCCTAGTAAATTTTCACTCTTTGATGAAAAGCATCTTAAAACATTCTGAACACATTTTAAATACATTTGGAAATATGTTTGTTTAACCATAACTCAAGAACTAATATTAGAGTTCCAAGAGCTAATATTTATATTATAAGTTAATAAAATTGGAGAAAATCTTCATTGATTGATTGATTTGACAGAAATTATTTTATGAAAGGGGATAAATTTTAAATTAACTTTAACAAATGTAAATCACTATACCAAGCAAATCAGTGTAATTAAGAAAATATAAAAAGTACAATTTCTTAATGGATGTAAATAGTATTTTCAGTGTATTACATAGTTTTTCATTTCCATCAACTCATTCACTAAAATGATGTTTGTAACATACAATCTAAATATACGTGACATATAGTTTAAAAATACATACTTTCACAACTAAGATTTAGTAAATTACGGGACTGCAAGTATGTAAATCATAACTTGCTGTACATAGCATCCAAAAAGTACCAATGATCACATTTCTTCATAATAAATTATGAAATATCCTACTTCAAATTTACATATTCAGCAGTGAATCGTAGTCCCCGTTACTAACAAAATACAAGTATGGCAAGTTGTACTAATAAAACTTTAGCATTTCAAAAATTATTGAGCCAGTATATTGAAATATCATACGTTTTTCTTCGAAAATTAGCAAGACGATTTTATTCGAATAATATTAAATAAACAAGGTTAAATAAACAAGGTTAACATATGAAAAGTGACACCAAATACTATGATTTTTGCAGCATAAAACAAACCGAAATTTGCTGAAGTCATTCGCCATCTAGCGGATTTTTTCGCAGTTTGGTACTACCGCTAAATATACGACATTTTTTTCAAATCGACGGGTATACAGCATACGGGGCGGGGCCACTGCTAACCTTGCCTACTATTTTATTATCAGTAAACTGCCATCAGTATGGCAGTTTGCTATTGTATAATATATCTGAGAATTTGTTTAAACACGACATTTATTAAAATTTTATTTTCTATAAAATGTTCTATATGTTTATTTATGGTAGATGAATATACCATTAGAATATATTTATAAAAGTTGGGTCTGAGTGTCTTCTTTCTTACATGATATCCAACAACGAAAATATCCGCAACGACCATTCTTCCTCTGTATTCCCCGTTATCTACAACGCTACTTTTGTTCCAGAAAATTTGTAACCACACTAGCTATAAATAGACCGCTAGACGATGTTATTTAACAGCAAGAACAAAGTTGTTTTCTTCCTAATAGTGCATGTTTTGTAAATTATATATATATCCATCATTTTTTCAAACATTATTTTATTTTGTGTAATGCATTAAAGTTAAAACTTGTCATGTGTCTATCTACTGTTTGCAGGTCAGCTTAATGTCAAGTAGTAAATTATTCATGGAAATTATATATATATATAATTCTATGTTTATTGGGAAAGCCGTAGTTTTAAAATTAGTTAAAAATGCTGACAGATGGCGCTATATGCTGTAGTTACAGTAAGGATCTCTATTCATGGTGTCCCAGAAAGATTGAAACAGGCTTTCATTCTTTTCCTGTTGGAGATAAGTGGGCAATGTAAATTGTAAAAATGTTGAAAGTAAGGTAGGAAAGAAGACTATGTTAATGAAATAGTCCTCCCATTCATTTTCAAAAAGTTACATTTTTTAAATTTTTATACAATCTCTTAGACAAATTTGGTTAATCAGAAAATTTTTATTTTCAAAGCAAGAAGATCACTAAAAAAACCGCATATCTGTATCTCTAAAATTGAGCGAGTTATATTTAATTGAAAATTGAACATTGTGAATAGGGACCCTATATCGCGCGTTGATCGACAGTTCATGAAGTGCCTACCGCAGTGCGCTTTTATCTTCGATCTGTAGATACATGTATGTTTCTTTGTAGTTATTTGTTTGAGCAGAAAGTCTCTGAGATAAGCATAAAAAGTTCATAAAACCAGAAAGTCCGCTTCTTGTGCGAGTGATCAGTGCAGAATGTGAAGAAAAGCAAATGATATGTCAGTGAAAAGAGGGCAAAGTTTTGCCGGTAGATGGCGGTTGTAATCCAATACAATCCGAAGCCAGCCAGAAGAAATCGAAATTAAATCTGGGAGGTTTGCTGTGTTTGCAGTTCAGATCATATTCTTCCACTTCGATTCGCAACCTTGTCGTTAAATGTCGTAAAATGACTGAGAAGACGTGATTTTGATTCGCTCTGATTGTTACTATGAGATCGCGTGTGAACGCACCTCCGGTCCATGAGTCGCCACCTTCTAACATCCTTATTCCCCCTGATCATGCTACAGGAGGGGTAAACAACATCTCCAATATTCAACATGAGGAATCGGTTGAAATGACAGACTGGAGCATCGAGGAAGCAGAGTACCATGCCAAAGTCTCTGCAAATATGGATCCCAGGATGGAAGCAGCAAGGCTGAGAGATGTCATAAATGAGGAAACATTCCTGATGAGGAAATCTGATAACATCGCCGATAAGGAAAGGCTGATTGACATCATTGATAAATGTGAAGCTACCCTGACCAAGCTCATTGAAACTCACAATCTACCAAGATATGGTGAGTCCTGTCGGAGACTTTCCTCCGGCAGTTATTCTTTGTCTCCTTGCTCCCCTGACCACACTTCTACCTCCAAATTGCCAGGCATAAGCAAACTCAGTGTAAATAGATTAGTTAATCAAAATACTGCTAAAAAACACCCTAGAAGCTTAGATGAAGAAGGCTTTCAAAAGCCCCAAAAGAGACACACTGCTAGTCTCATTTCAGCAACTCTAATTGATCATCCCTCTACTTCACAAATTGTAAATAGTTCAAATAAATTCCTAACAACTACTGAAACTGAAGTAAATGATAAATCTATTGATGAAGCTCCTAAAAAGGGACGTCGTCCTCCCCCTTTTTTCATATCAGTAACTACAAACTGGTCGCAGCTTATTGCAGACATTAAGAAAATTGTACCTAATATAAACAACAAACTAACTGGATCAGGAGATTTTCTCAAAGTGCATGTAAATACTAGAGAAGATTACATGAAAATTCAAAACTTCTTAATTATAAACAAGGTGGAATTCAAGTCGTATCTGCTTGATGAACAAAAACCCCTAAAAATTGTTATAAGAGGACTTCCAATCTGCACTGAAACAACGGCTATTGCACGTGAATTAGAATGTTTGGGTCTCAAACCCATAAGTGTCACACAGTTGGCCAGAGGCCCAAAATCTAGCAGAGTCAATATGCCGTTTTTTTGCGCGCAGATTTCCAAAACTCCAATAAATGAATAAATCTATAAACTAACTATCTTTTTCAGTGTCATAATTAAAATAGAAAAGTACAGAGGGCCAAAACAAGTCACTCAATGCTTCAGATGCCAATCATTCTTTCACACCAGCAATTCATGTCATCTTCCACCAAACTGTGTGAAATGTGCTAAACCGCATCTGACGAAAGAATGTACCAAAACCTATGAAGCTCCATGCAAATGCATAAATTGTGGAGGAGACCATCCAGCCTCATATCGCAATTGTCCTAGATTCCCTAAACTCAAAACTACTTCTCCCGTGAATTCCACCTTCGTTAAAAAGCTTGTGAACCCACAGAGGTCATATGCCAATGTCACAGAAGGGCGTAGTGAGGAACCCAAAAAGACATTCAATGTCAATCCAAAATTAGCAGCACCCACAGGAGCCAACGATAATAATCAAGCTGCAGATGACTTTCTTAGCTATCTCTTCAGATTCGAAGACAGGTATGGTATGGACATTACTAGTAGGGCATTCAAAAATGCCCTTCCTGCCATGAGGTCAGCTCCGACCGAAATAGATAGAGTTAACATAATTTACGAGAATGTTTTTGCTCTCGTTAGCCAAGGTTAGCCCCCCTCTTTTGGCCATGGTTGTGCCGTAGAATCTTGAAGGATCTTACCATTGGCATTTGGAATGCCAATGGACTTAAAGGTAAAATCCAGGAAGCTAGGGACTTTTGTATAAATAATAACTTAGATCTGTTCTTGGTCCAAGAGACCCATTTCAGTCCAGGGAAAAACTGTAAAATTGCTAATTATGATTTTTAAAATGACGACAGGCATCATATTAGCAATCGTCCTTCGGGAGGTACTGCTATTTATATTAGTAATAAGATCAATCATTCTCGTCTTCCCACTCCTCCTCTTCAAGATGGTGAGGCTACTGTTGTGGAACTAAACTTATCTAAAAATCCGACCCTGACCATTGCGTCTGTCTATTTCCCTCCCAGTTCTAAAGCTGGTCCTGTCCTTGCTGATTTAAATACCCTCTTCAAAATTTCGCCCCATGTAATAGTTGCTGCTGATTTTAACGGTAAAAGCCAAGCCTGGGGTTGTCCTCGAGTTGATGTTCGAGGTTCCAAGCTTAAGCGCTGGGCCGACGAGCACAACTATGAGATTGTAGCTCCAGGTGAATCCACCCGTCTTAATAACGTAATTGATTTTGCCATCACCAGCAACATTCCTTATACATATTGCATGGAGGCATTTAATGAACTTGCTTCAGATCATCTCCCATTAATATATACTCTTGAACTGAATAAATTTGATCTCAGGTTCACTGCTAAATTGAAAACTGATTGGACAGAGTATAAGAACATTCTTGCAAGTGAAACCCCGCCCCCTCCTGTTGCTAGCTCCACGGACCAATTGGACGCGGAGGTAGAAAAATTTGAAGATATGCTTCGTAATGCCTACTCCGCGTCCTCTCGGCCCAAGGAATCTAAAGTTGATTTTTACAGGTTGCCACAGGACATCCGGGAGATGATCAGAGAAAGAAATAGGCTTCGTAGAGCTTGGCAGGCCAGCAGAGATCCGTGCCTTAAGCGTGAACTTAATTTCTCACGAGCCCAGGTGAGATCACGTCTTAAGGCTTATTCAAGTGCACGGTGGAACACTTATCTTGAGTCCCTAACGACTAAAGACAACACTATTTGGAGGGCTACCTCACTCTATCGTAGGCATAAAGCACACATTCCGACCCTTGAAGGTCTAAATGGAAGGGCCATCTCTAACACACAAAAGGCTGAACTGCTTGCAGACAGTCTTAGAAGCCAGTTCGAACCACATCATGATGTCGTCGATGCCAGAACGGTATCGATTGTTGATCCCAAGGTTGAACAATTTCTCTCTACACCTACACCTAGAACTATGACTGATGTAACTTATGCTGAATTTCTTCCCCGTATTCAAAAACTGAAAAAGAATAAAGCTCCTGGGAAGGACCTTCTCTCCCCTAACATGTTAAAAAATCTTCCTAATCTTCTTAAAAGCTATCTTGCAAAACTCTTTACTCTTCTCTTGCATTTTAACTACTTTCCGAAGGCTTGGAAGGTTGCTATTGTTGCTCCCATTCCCAAGCCTGGTCTTAATCTTACTTTACATGTCAACTATAGGCCTATTTCTCTTCTTTCCTGTCTCTCTAAGCTTTTTGAGTATGAGATATTACGGCGTTTGGATGAGTTCTGCGACCTGAACAACATTCTGATTCCTGAACAATATGGGTTCAGGAAGAAGCACTCTACTGAGCACCAGCTTCTTCGGGTCGTGGAACTTATTCATGAAGCTCGTAGCATACATGAAATTACATCTATAGTCTTTATTGATATCCAAAAGGCGTTTGATAAGGTGTGGACAAATGGTCTGTTATTCAAGCTTATCAAGCGCTCTTTTCCTCCTGACTTAATTAAAATTCTTCACTCGTACCTTACAGAGCGTAGCTTTGTGGTGCGAGTCTCTAACTTTCTTTCCTCTCCCAGGAATATTCTCAGCGGGGTCCCTCAAGGTTCTCTTGTTGGACCCAGATTGTTCAACCTTTATATTAATGATATTCCACGTTCCCCCGGTGTCTCCCTTAGCCCTTACGCTGATGACACGGCCCTTATCGCACAACATAAACAAACACATATCGTGCACAATATCCTGCACATTTATCTGCAAGACATGACGCAATGGCGTATAAAAGTTAATGTCAGCAAGTGTGCAGCAGTTATCTTCCCGCCCCCTAGGGATCCCCCAAACACTAATTTAATACTCAATAATCAGCCTATTCCCTGGCAAACTTCTTATAAGTACCTTGGAGTGTACTTAGATTCAAAATTATCATGGAAGCAACAGGATTCAAGGAGTTTCCAAATTACGAAGTTCCCAGGCAGCCGCAGGCTGCCTTTATACTTCAAACTTAAGGGAGGGGGGATAGTAACAAAAGATGACTTTACATAAACGAAGGTTCAATTAAGAAACGGGCAGAGCTCTTCGAAACCTGTTGTGACAAGTCACAGCAGGAATCTGACGAGTCGCATAATTTGGAGAAGGAGGATTTAAATTTCCTCGAAGGAAGAGAGGGGGGGGGGGTCGAGCAGTGCTCCGAAGAGCACCGGCCTTGAATCGATGAAAAGCTGCGTGCACAACACGCGGAACAGGGACAACCTAGCAGTTAAACAGACTTGCCCAACAACCTAAGCAGGGGGGGGGGGCTGACCTACAGAGTCAACGGGGAGGCCGTTTAAGGCGGCATACAAAATACTTATTCTATCTAAGTTATCTTCGGCAGCTCTTAAGAGGGGGATGACTTTGGTGTAACATTCATGAATGTGTTTAGGGGGAAAGTAGCTCCTATAACCACACAGCATACCAATAATTTCTTGATTTAGATCATTTTTCTCTTTTAGTTCTTTAGAATTTGGCTGGTTAGTACTTTTGGCTTTTTCTACCGGGCGGGAGGGGAGCTCAGGAAAATCTTCCGGGTTATTTTGAAATGCCTTTGCATATGAAATATTTTTATTTGTATATTTTGAAATAAATTTATTGATTAGATTTTGATTTGTATTTATAGGGGGCCTAGGCTTCGGTTTCGGGCATTTAGGGCAGCCACGATAGCTGGCAGGGTGGGCGCCGCCACAATTGGCGCACGTGCAGGAGGTACATTTGGATTTAAGACATTCATATGATTTATGGGGGCCTGCGCATTTTACGCATTTAGGGGGGAGAAAACATTGATTAGAAGAATGATGAAATGTTTGGCAGGAAAAACATTGGCTCGCTTGAGCCCTACCTCTATATCTCTCAATTTTAACATCTAGGCCTAACATTATTTTAATTTGATATATTTGGACAGTCTCGGGAGTTTTGGGGCACTGTACATAGAACAGGGGCATTAGTTTTTTGTTGGTTTTTGGGCCCTTAAATAACTGGGTAACATTATTGAACTTAATTTTATTATATTTTAGTTCCGCCTTAATGGCTTCAATATCTGTTGGCACGGGGAGTCCCCTAATAACTACCTTTAGAGGTTTTTCTTCGTTTAACAGGAAGGTTCTATAAAATATCTTATCATCATTTAACTTGCGCTGAATAGCAATGTATTCTTCCCTACAATTAACTTGGAGTTTAACAAGCTCTCCTCTCCGGTTGCCCTGAAGGGAGGGGGCGAGGTTTTTTAGTTCTGCAATATAACTATGCCAATTTGGCGAGGGCACGATGAAAAAGGGCGGCGGGGGGGGGGTTCTTTCTTCGGAGCATCACTAACATTATCGCCATCAGGCGCCGGAACCTCAGGTTCGAGCACATGCTCGACTGTACTAACGGGGGGGGGGGAAACCATCTTTTTGACACGGGCAGCGCGCCTTTTTTGGACAACTTCAAATCCCTCATCTTCTAACCTGGGGTGTTTTTTATTCTTTATAAAATCATCACATTCATTTCCATTAGGGGGGGGGGGAGGTTTTCAGATTTACAGCTCTTAGGATTTATTACACTCGCCACTTGGGTAGCTTGACTAGAACCAGGCTGGTGACTGATACAAGAGGCGAAGGCAGGAAAGGGAATACTCCCGTGAGAAGAACTCACGGGGGGCTCACCAATATCAGCAGACGAGGAAGTATCCATTTGATTGTTCCTATTATTGACCAAATATGCCAACCTGGCACGCAAGAGGTATTTCTGTTCTGCAGTCATTTCTTCAAGTTCAGAAGGATCTTCACTGACACCCAAAAGTTCGTTATAGTTCAATTCCATAAGCCAAGTTTTGAAATCGTCCACAATTTCTTCTTGCACTGGCACTACACGTGTCTGGGCACGTGTTGTAGTTGTTCCCCACATACTCTCACAATATTTGTTATATTCCGCAATTGTTTTGTCATCGCCAAACATACGCTTGAATTCGTAGAGTTTCATTACTTCTCGCTTGCGCTGGGGCTGTGCCATCGCACAGACAGTCGTAGACGAACTCCGACAGGAACAGGCAGCAGAACAACCACGTGTAAAACAATCCACTTCCGAACAGACCGGCGGCTGGAAGGTCGCGGGGCACGGCGAGGAGGTCACGGTAGTAGCGGCGAAATATCCAAAAGTCACGTACCAACGGGAGCACAATACCAACGTCCTACACAGTCGGAGGCTAAGCACCCGAATCGAGTTGAAATTCCATGGAAGCAACACATTTCTGAAACATGTAAGAAATTGAAGCTTTCATTCATCCAGCTCCGTCCCTTATTGGCT
Source organism: Amaurobius ferox (assembly GCA_951213105.1). Lineage (NCBI taxonomy): Eukaryota > Metazoa > Arthropoda > Arachnida > Araneae > Amaurobiidae > Amaurobius > Amaurobius ferox. Next base: position 86,482,952 of record OX578155.1, read on the forward strand.
AGAAATAGTCGCCTGTCTATCCATAATAAGTTACTACTATACAAGTCATGTATTCGTCCAATTATGACGTACAGTTCTCCTATTTGGGGTACCGCAGCTGAGGTTGACCTAAAGAAGCTTCAAGTTATTCAAAATAACGCTTTGCGTGCGTTTGCAAATCTTCCGAACTACGTCCGGTTAGAAATTCTGCACAAAGACCTCCAAATTAGGCCTGTTTTGGCACATGTCAAAAAGTTATCTCTCAAATTTCATAGAGGTCTGAGAAGTGTCAATAATCCTAAGCTAGACAGTATCCATCGTTACCATCCTCGTAACCCGAGGGCGCGAAAGCGCCCCCGGTCGTTACCTGGAAGACCGGTACGTGATATTTATTTCCGCCCTAAAAAGCGGATTCGTCTAACATAGTTTTATTCTTCTCTCTGTTTTATGGTGCAACCTTCTAGCTTTTTCTGTGCTACTCCTTTGCTTTTGGGAACTCTCGCGTACTTCACAAGCTTTCCCTAAATACTTAAACTTTTATATTTTTAAACTTAAATAGGTTACTCACTGCTCAAGGCCCTGCACCTTCCTTGGTGCACCTTTGTCTCCCCATTTTTCCTCTTATCTGCCGGACGCCTACTTGGGCCCCAGTCTTTATCTTTATGAAGTCTCGGGAATCGACATAATTTCGGTCACTGTCTTCCCCCCGAGCACCTCTTAGTTTCTATTTTTCCTCTTCTGAACTCCTTTTTCTTGATCTTCCTTTTCGCCTGAAGTTTAAAGGGAGGATTCTATCCTCTCCTGGGAACTTCACTAATCCCACCCTGCCTTGAGCCTTGAGCCTGCAGTTCAGATAGCAGTTGAGATGAGCAATGGAGAAGAGTTTCTCGAGATGTTCGTTTTCAGCCTTAAAGATAAGGGTCAATTGTTGCAACAGATTTTGAATATCATTAATATTGAATATTTTTTCCATCTCCTAGAAGAATTTGAGAAATTGATAGAATGCGTTAGATTCATTAGAGGTTTGAGGTTGTTTAATGGTTTCAGGTTGAACGGGGGCGGAGCGCTCTCCGGATATACCTGTACTCAAGGAATTGCTTTAATGGAGCGCCTAGCAAAGGTACAAGGAGCTTGCTTTAATCTCCGATCATAATTAAAACGGTTAGTGAATCATAGCAAAAACTATTAAATATGTTAGGGATTCAATGGATCATAGCAATGCACATGAATCCAAATTGGGACCAATTTGGTTTCCTTGACGCTTAATTTGGAAAATGGAGAAATAACTCCGAGAAAGAAAGGGAAGATTTGGAAGACGGGGTGAGTTCCGTGCTGCTGAGCTCTGGGTGGTTTCACGGAGAGCCTAGGCAAAAATTGCCTGTATCTCCAGGGTGAGATGTGTAGCTGAACTTTTACATTAAATGAAATGCTCCAATAAATGGGGGGGGGGGGGAGTTGTCAAAAGATGAACATAACGCAGGATGAATTTAATTTTGCATAAGTCTCTTTCTCAATCAGAAAAAAAAGGGGGGGCCACACTTTTTTTTTCTTTCGCCAATGGGCTTCATGATTTCATGAACTGAGTGTTTCCTAAAGGAAGGGCCGTCCTGACACCTTCAAGAGTTGAAATTACCAGCAAACGATAAAGGGTCAAAGAAACAAAGTTTCTCAGAGACTGACTACAGAGTTAAAAGTTACATTTTAAGATGTTTACTTTTATTCTTTTTCAGGTTATTTTAAGAATAGGTTGAAAAGGCGTTGGAAATTGAAGTATCAAGTCTTAAAAAGCTAAAAATTAATGATTATTAGTACTGAAGAATGGTAGAGGCTCTTGGTCTCTTGCGGTACTTCCATTGGTGGGGGTCGTAATCCGGCAAGTTGCAAATTTCCTCATTTGGGATTTTATTGAGGTTTTGAAAAAAATTTTGTGCCAATTTAACAATCTGATTATTAATTTTGAAAATACCGAAGTCTCTGTGAATGACATCATTCCTGAGGAAGCGAGGGGCTTTTCTTATTGCTCTAAGGGCTTTGTTCTGGATTTTTTGTAATTTATTGAGGATTTTTTCGTCGGCGAATCCCAAACCGGGTCACCATAGAGGAGGATTGGTCTGAGGACCGTTTTGTAAAGCAGAACTTTGTTCTGGACGCTTGCATTGGGGGAGTGTAGAATAGAAGATAGTAGCTTTCTGGCCTTAAAGAATTTACCAATGGATTTTAAAATATGGGGTTTCCAGGAGAGTTTAGTGTCAAAGGTTACGCCCAGGTAATTTGCCGTGTCAACGTAAGGGATCTGTTTGCTATTTACTTGAATAGGCTTGGGTTTAGATTTTTTCTTGATTTTCGAAAAGATGATGCATTTAGTTTTGTTTTCATTTATTTTGATTTTCCATGTCCGAAATCAGGCGGAGATGATGTTGATATGATTTTGTAGTCTTGAGCGAATAACGTATTTTTTGGAGCTGCTTGTGTATAGTGCTGTGTCGTCCGCATACATGCCTATGTAAGTGTTTTTGGCGCGCGGGATGTCATTTATGTATAGATTGAAAAGGGTCAGGGCCAATTGGGAGCCTTGTGGAACCCCGGACCTAATTGGTTTGTGATTGGAGTAGGAGTGTTTGTAGCGGACGGTGAAAGATCTATTTCGAAGGAAGGAATTTACAAGATGTATGAGTGAGTCTGGTATGTTAAGCTGAATCATTTTGTATATTAAAGCGTCATACCATACTTTATCAAAGGCCTTCGAAATGTCAATAAGTAGAAACCCTGTTGAGAGGCCGATTTCCAATCCTTCGGAAATGAACTCGGTGACTCTCAACAGCTGGTGTGTTGTGGAGTGAAGTGGGCGGAAGCTAAATTGTTCTGGTTTGATTATGTTGTGATGTTCTATAAAGTTTTTGATCCGAGTGTGTAGAAGCCAAATTGTTCTGGTTTGATTATGTTGTGATGTTCTATAAAGTTTTTGATCCGAGTGTGTATTATTCGCTCCGCGAGTTTGCTAATTCAGTTTAATAGGCTAATGGGGTGAGTTCCGCGGAATTCTGTCCTGAATATACCTGTATCCGTCACGGCGCACGCCAGTTCAATTTGAGGAGGGTTGGTTTTGGAAGAAAGGGCGGGAAAATTTTCCTCGTCAAGCCTGATAGGAGGGGAATTATTAGAAGTTTGAGAGTTAGTTTTAGGTGGGTTAGTTTTAGGGTCCTGGAACTTTTTACGGTTCCAGGGGTTTTGAAGGCAATGCCTAAAGCTGGCGGGATGACTACCTTCACAGTTGGCACATTTGGCCGGGGTTTCGCGTGTTTTGATGCAATTTCGCGTTTGGTGGCCTTTGCCACATTTTAAGCAGCGAGGAGGGAGTGAACACTGGTCAGAATTGTGATTATACATTTAACAGTTATAACACATTTTAAAACCTTTAGAAACAAGGATTTGTACCTGTATTTGCGTGTTCAATAAAGTAGGAAGTTTATAAATTTTGTCCCAATTTTCGATCGGAATAAGTCCGATCAGAAAAATAGGGAGGGGAGATTTATCACCCCTGTTCTCCAACTGCGATATTCTATCAACTTGGAATCCCTCAGAGTGAAGGGCAGTTTTAATGCTATCGATATCAGTGTTTGCCGGTAAGCCTTTAAGCACTTCTTTTTAGGTCTGTCATGTTTCAAGTTTAAGGAACTGAAGGGAATCTTCTTCTGAGTAAGTGAGCCTGCACTCTCCTGTCGTCCTCAATGGACCCAGGGGTGAGCCGAATCACTCTCCCCATCAGACGGCCCTGGATTTTACATTCAAGGGTTTGGTTTAATTCTTCAATGATGGATCCCCAATCACTTGATGTGTCCACAAAGAAAGATGATACTTTTTCCTTAGTAGGGGGGACTTCAGTCTTGTCGACTGAGCATTAGCAAGGGTTTCAAATTTATTTTTTGTCGGAATGGGTTCCGACGGGGTCTTTATAGAGTCCTCAGATTTTTTTGGTTTTTTGGATTTAGGCTGGGTGGTATATCCCTCCAAGAGGGAAGAATAGTCATGTTTAAAAGCCTCATAAGCAGTATCATAATCGATTTTGGCAGTAATCGCATCAATCAAATCTTGGACGCATTTGGAAGTGGGCCTAGCAGAATGAGTTTTAAGATCAAGGTGGCTGGCTAACAGATTAGAATCAAAGATACAGCCTGCAAGGATCCGACGGGTCTGCATGCCTTCTTCGAAGCTGATGTCTTTTTTCTCCAAATCCTCTTCAAGTCGGCCGATCAGGAAGTCATAACCTCTGAGGAAATAGGTCAGTTTTTTCTCAGGTTGATTTTCAGACGAGCGGCCCAGGTGTGCTCTCTCGTAGACCGCGGAAGTCGAGACGAATTCCGAACTTTTCTCAGAACCAGTTTTCTCAAAAACATTGGCTCTTTTGATTTCAGCGATACAAATGTCCATCGTCAGCACAGGTTTCACACCCTCAGGCATGTTGTACGAAAGAATGCAGCACAAGCATGAAAGACAAGCTTAATCACAAGGTCAGTAGCGGAGCGAAGCAAAACACGTCTGCACACTTCCTCTCATGAACCCAGAGTCTGCCGTCAAATGCGCTTAAATGCCCAACCCTGTATCAAATTAGAAATGTAAATTTGTGACATATAAGAAAAGGTTAAAACTGGATGATAATACATAGGAGATATTTTTGCGAATTGAAATAATTCTACGAATTTTCATTCGAATTGCTCATTTTGTTCGGAAAATATCCTGTAAACACACAAATAAAAACATTGATTCGTAATCAGGGAAGATCAAAATGGATAATTCTATTAACAGTTTTTAATTCATATCCCCTGTTTATAAAAGCATAAATCTACATATCACAAATGTAGACACACCGTAACCATTGAATAAAAATAATAAAAAAGTAAAATATAAATTAGCATAATCGAACTTAAAATTAAAAAAAAAATAATTTTGTTTTCGGAAATTTTAATACAAGCACATATGAACTTTAGTAACGTGTTATAGCTCCTTTTGCAGAAAAAGACGAAATATGTCTCCTCTAGGCGGAAAGTTAACTTTCAATCTCGTGGAAATAAAATTTTACCCAGGATCGAATCAATGAAAAGGTGTCTAAATACCAAATCTTGAAATCTCACTTTTTTCTCCTAAGTCTGAGTTTCACTGTAATGGAAAAACACACGCCCGCGCTCGTGAAAATCTGTGTGGAGCCGCTTATCAGATTGTCTTCTGGGGAACTTCGATGTTAAATTTTGTAAGCCACCACATTGACAGCAGCTTACTAACTTGATATTTTCTCACCGTTACGAAACTACTATTTTAGGAAATCATATTTTTAAAATAGATATTCTTTAATTACATTTGTGGTAGATAAATATACCACTAAAAATATATATATATATATAAGAATTCTGCTTTTAAACTTAATCCCATTACTACAGTGCCTAGAATACACACGGAAGTGCAATGCAGTGTTTCAAGAAATTAGAACTTTATGCTTTTATGCAAAATACGCCAGAACTCATTGCAGCGGTGTTTAATTTGCGCAGTAAAATAGAAAGACAATGTGCATCTGGAATCAGAAAAAAACAAACTCTTCTGACAGAGTACATTTCTGAACAATAGAAATGGATTACTGCATCAATCTGACAGTATGTATGTAGCCTTTACATATTATGTATAAAATTAAGTGTATGTATTTTGATTTTTTGCTTCACATTTTAAGTATGTACGAACATACATAAGTATTTTGTAACAGTAATTACAATATTTAATTAAAACCATTGGCTAATTAGTATTTTCTATATGTTAAAAATGAAATTTTTTATGTGCTTTATTGAAGGAACAAAATGAAATTTCATCACACTGTCTATGTTGTCCACCTGTCTAGCCAGGTTTTTGTACAACGTATATTAAAATCGAACATTAATAGAAATTTATGAAAAAATATGAAAAGCACATTTTTGCTTTCTCGTACTATTGTATAGAGAAACTTAGGTACGGCCAGGATCTCGGAGAGGACGGGGGAGGGGGTTTGAATTCTGAATGTGGTTTTCCCAACATAGACCTTGTGTAAAACTAATGTAAAATATCCACATTGAGCCACTATAAAGTAATATTTCATTGCAAATTTTTACACTTTGATAAAAAAGCATCTTAAAATCTTATGAACACATTTTAAATATATTTGGAAATATGTTTGTGTAGCAATAAGTAAAGATCTAATATTTGATTTCAAGGAGCTAATATTTATACTATAAGTAAATAAAATTGGAGAAAATGTCTAATGATTGATTTATTTGACAGATTTTGTGGTATATATATATATATATATATATATATATATATATATATATATATATATATATGTATATATATATATATATATATATATATTTAAATACATGTATATATTTATATATTTATATATATATATATATATATATATATTTATATATATAGATTATACAAAAATAATTTATTTCTCCGTCCATAACGCCTAGAGAGATTTTGGCGCAATGTCGCAAACATGGCGACTTTTTAAGAGTTGCCAAATTTTTAAAAGTGACGCTAAATCAATGAAAATGGCAACTAGATGATGATGTAATTACTGAAGTATTTTAATATGTGGGCTATATCGCTTATTGAGTTTGCTCAGGATCAAAATGTTTGCAAAATCATTTTTTTAATCGCCAAATTGAACCTCCTTTCGCCAAGGGACAATGGCGATCTGCTGTACGAACTCTGCAAGTATCAATGTCGAATTATGTACACGCAGGATATTTACGCAATTATGTTTATTAAAGAATTAATTAAAAAATCTGCAGTGAAATGCAAATGAGAGGATAACGAACACCCAGGATACTAACCTTGGTAAAAAAGTGGTAGCTGGAGACTAACAAGAGCTAAAAATAGCAGGAGGTCAGTCAGAGTGTCAGTTGGTGAAGAATGCAGAGGTATTAGTCTCCTCCCCCCCCCCCTCCTGCCGGTAGCAAGCCTGAAAGGAAAACTACTTTCATTTTCAGCCAGTTCCTTCTCCGTGAAGAAAAAAATAACAGCAATATAACTGTCAGTGTAAACAGAGCTATAGTTAGGTCCTTACTTGATTGAAAATCACACGGAACAGCCAGAAAGGGGCGTTTACCAAAATAAGGATAACACTTCCATTGTAGATAACAGTATCCATGGATTTCTTTTGCGCTATTTATGGACTCATCAATCAGCATGGAATAATCATTAACTACATAGTCAGCAAGAAAACTTGCTAGTGGCCCCAATTTTGCGAACTTCTATGGGAATTGGCAATTTCGGTTATTCCACGTAGTCGGCACTTAGAACAAGTTGCATAGATGTTCGCAAAATTATAGCAAAAGGCATATTTTCCTGCTGACATTGCAGATAACGGTTATTCCATGCTGATGAGTGAAATAGTATACGTGGATACTATTAGTATACGTGGATACTAATAGTATACGTGGATACTGTAGCGGAATGTATACGTGGAGGAAAGGACACTGTTTTGCAATGCGAGTGTTATCCTTTTGGTTTTGTCAACATAAAGCTTGAGGATCACCTGTTCACCTCAAGGAGCACATGTCCGAATGCAACCCCCGGTCTTTAAAAACTACCTCACCCCACTTTGCTTATGTATTTTTTTCTTTCGAATCAGATTGTCCAACCAACTCAAAGGAGTAAGGTATCTGTTTGGACGGCTGGTACAGCGCCATCCAATTTGGACCAAAATTCAGTTGGGTCCACATCAACAGGCACCGTACCCTCTTTTCCCTACCATCAACCTCTCTGAAGGGATTACAGATCCACATATTCAACGTGACCAAACTCTGCGTGAGCATGGGAACAGTGTGATCATAGCCGAGATTCGGACTCGATTCCTTTGAGTGCAATCCCACCCCAATGTTTTGTCCCTGTTTGACTTTAACTTTCCCTTCGATCCCATTCATTCCTCTAGCGTCAGCAATATCAGTGAGATAGCTGCTTTGCTTAAAATAGCCTGGTGGTCACAGTAGTTTGCCCACTCAGTCTATAATTTCCCAAACAGAATCTGAAATTTACGATGGAGTTTTACAAATATATCATATCATGTTATAAATGTGTATGGAAGTATGCTTGTCTTATTAAAGTCATAACTTTTTCGCACATAGAAATAGATAATCAATTTTATGTAATAATATAAGGCTTTTTCTGGTGTAGAAGTTGGGAAAACACTCACCATTTAAGACTACACAAAACATCACAGCATTTAATAATACATAAAAATTACAAATCTTTTACAAAGCATAGATAGGATTAGGCATATCTTACGTTAGCTACGTGCTTGGAACGCCATTCGGAACCCGACTAATTTGTAAGCAAAGACGAATGTTCTTAATTCTGGTTCAGTGCTGCTATCTAGCGTCCTTTTGGGAAACTACAGAATGTCTCTTACAACAAGCATTATTATTCTGTAATTTTATCATATTTTTTTTCTAATAAATTTTAAGCATTAAGATGTTCTCAGTAAAACAGATTTTGGAGAAATAGTTTTTTGAGAGTTAAGAACTAAGTTTTTTCTGTAGCAGCAAAAAAAAAAAAAGTTGACTAAATCACAGGTAATGAATAAACTATAATAATTGAATTTTTTTTTTATTCCTCTGCAAATTTTAATTTTAAGTAATTTCCTTTGAATCTGGATCCTCAGAATCGCGAACCGTGCAGATTTTCATACTTTTAATGTGATGAATATAATCAGACCTATCATATTATCCAAACTGGTAGCAAAAAAACAAAAATTGGTGATGCCACAGGTGATGAATTGAAAAATTTAAAAATTCTTCCTTAAATTCTAATTTGAAATTATTTTCTTGATTTTCTAGAAGAATCCGGGAAATCCGAATACGCAGGAGCGTCGTCAGTGCAGATTTTCAGATTTCTACTGTGATTAATATAATCGGGCCTTTCATATCATCAAAATTGCTCGCGAAAAAAAAAAATCATTTCTTATGCTTGTACTGGAACTTCGCCAAAAGATATCTCGCTGACGTTTGTTATACGGAAAAATCACCGGAGATACGTTTAATTAATAACAGTCTTTTCTTGATCGCATTTCTTCTGGATGGCAACAGAAAAAAGAAAACGAGGAAAGGAGTTGCTTAAAGATATGTCTCGAAATTACAGATAGACATCGAGAGTGGATGACGAGTTGTTGTACCGAATACTTTTGTATCGAATTATTTCTGTTAGAATATCTACAGCGAGGCTCCGATTGAGTTTTTTATCTATATCAAATAGCTGAATTGGACTATATGATTTAAATGATGAATTACACAACCTAAACTGTTGAAAATAAAAAACTTGAAACTTTATAAACAAGTAGGATTTCACCTATAAATAATGAGAAAAATGTAGAGTTTTGTAATGTTTAAAAGAAAAATTTATATATCGCTGAATTTTTTCTGACATTCTTTCAACTACAATTCGAGAACGGCTAGACCCACAAAACTCTATTTTGTACAATTATGCACAGCACGAAAATTCCAAAATTTTCTTAATTAACTCTATTGCTGTTCAATCAATCGTTTTGGGGATATTTCAATTTATTGTTATACCAGACGATATTTTTACTTTCTCATATGTAGTACTGAGAAAGTATAGTTTTCACGAAAATTTTCGATTTTGAGATTCTGATGCCAATATACGTTTTAAAACCTCCTTAAAACGGTTTGAATATTTTTGGGATGATGTTCGTCTGTCTGTCTGCATGTCTGTGGTCGATGTTTTGTGTACACGATAGCGGCCACAAATATTAATAGATTTTCAAGAAACTTTATATCGGTCTTTGTAATTAAAATATCTAGTACCATATAGAATTTATTTTATTCGACCGAAAATCTCGAAATTTTTTTGAAATTTTATATTTACTTAACATGACAGCATAGGAAAAAGTTTGATATAATTATGCATGAATGGGATTATTTATGGCTGAATGATCACGATATTCTATAGTTTCCATTATTGTTATGAAAAATAGCCAGCCGCCATACAATTTTTTGTTCATGACGTCATTAGTCACCCTCGAGGTGCAAGTTACATGCCTTCCGAATGGTAGATTGTCGAGTATATTATCACTAGGAATATTTTTTTTGAACCCTTTAAAGTGAAGGGTAACAGGCTATAATTTTAAACAGTTACCTATGATACCGATATTTCAAAAATGTTATTGCAAAATTTGAAAATAGAAAGAAAAAGCAACTAAAAATTTATTCTGGTATAAGAATATCGAGTTGAGCAATATACCAGTTAATTATATATATATTTTATCATCGAATTTATTTTGAGTTTCTGAGTCCATTTTGGTAGCTACGTTAACTGAACTTTTCAATTACAGAAATACCTTTTTGGTTATTTGTCAATTCAAACGACCGGGCAAAAAATATTATAATTAATTCAATTTTTGTCTGAAAAGATTAAAAAGAAGGCTGCATTCATTGTTTGGAGATGAAATAATGTTTTACGTATAATAATTTCCATCATAAAAGATCTAGAAACAAAATATGCCTCATATTCATATTTGCATTTGAAACGATTTTTGATATTCAGAACTTTTTTACGTGTGTACTAAATACAGTGCCTAGAAGAGTGTGCCAACATAGCCCTGTTAGTAGATGCACAACTAATTCTGAACACCTAATTCCGAAAAAATCCCATAGATGGCAGATGAATACCGCCGCCTCTAGTTTATTCATACAGCAAAAACTATAGTGTTTGTACCTTTCGCATATTAAACTCTTTTTTTATATTATTTGAAGAATTTCAGGAAGTCAGCTTGCTATTATCGACAATCGAGACAGTTTCGATATAAAGAATTTGGATTTGACGATAATTTTAAAGCGATAAATTGCCAACTGCGGTAATCTCTTCAGACGAAGTGCAATCCCGCTTATCTTTCTTTTTATATCAAAGATGTTCCTCATTGAAGAAAAAAAAAAACTACAAAAAATGGATTCTAGTATGAGAAAGTCGTGTTGAGCAAGACCCCCAGTTAATTTTAATTATATTTTATCGATGTATTTATTTATAGTTTCTAAGTCCATTTTTGTAGCTACGTTAACTGTGTTACGTTTCAATTATCCAAATAATTCCTTGTTCATTTTTCAATTCAAACGCCTGGGAAATAATATGATACATATTTTATTTTTATCCTAAAATGTCTCAAATGATTGAAACCAAGGCAGCATACATTGTTTGGGGATGAAATAATATTTTACGTACCATAATTTCCATCTTAGAAGAACTAGAAACAAGATGCGAGCCATTTCCATGCGTGAAATTGAAAAGGTTTTAATCAGAAGTTTGTAGAAACCATGCCCAAAAGACTGTCACAACATAGCCCCTGTACCGCCCCCCCCCCACCTCCACCCCGAATCCCCGGTTTTATAAAAAATTCTATTGATGGACTGTAACGTCTAATTGCGAAAGAAACCGATAGATGGCAGAACAATAGAGCACTTTATGGCTTGTTAATACAGTACATACCATAGCGTTTGTAGCCACTTTTCACATTTTAAAGTTTTTTTTTGTATTATTTGAAAAAATTCATGAAACCAGCTTGCTATTGTCGGTACAGCTTGGTTATATAAAATTTGGATTTGATGATATTTTTGAAGCTAAAATTTGTCAAATGCTTTAGTAATTTACTTGCACGTTTTATAATTTACATATTGAGTACATGAATTTGGATTTTAATCCTTAGTTCTCAAATCTTATTCCGCCCTAATTTGATGACACTTTCTGTCATTTGAATATTTATAATGAAAGAAACTTATTTACTTGAAATTTGCTGGGATATAAAGGTTGTAATTTGTTATAAAAATCTAAGTTAACTCAGATGATTATTATTTCTTATAACATGTTTTCTAATAAGATTTTAAACACATAATTTAGAGATATAAAATTATAAAGATTTAAATATTAAACACGTATCACTAAACGCAGATTTTAAGCACGTAGGTTAGAGGAACAAAGTTAAAAATAAGTAAGTGGTTGGTAGAAATAAACAATTCCGCCTATATAAACATGAAACAATGAGTGGGCGTGGCCTGCTTGAAAGCTGTACTAAGCTTATAATTTATACATTGGATATTGTTAAGAGGAATGTCTATCGTAAAAATCAAATATTCTATTAAATTTGAATGTATGAGACCATAGCCCACGCCAAGAAAAAATATATGTCTTTGTTTAGCAACAGTATATATTTCCTCAAATTAACTTGTGGAATAAAATAAGCGTAATATTAATTTTATGACTGGAAACTGCATTATTAATATCTCTGCAAAAGATGTTTATTATTGTTTAAACCTAAACAAAGGTTACCTTCAATAAAACAAAAAAATATCGAATGAATTTAAAAAGCATACAAACTGCACTTCTATTACAGCAAATCTAAACATAAATATTCTTTCCTTAAAAATTATAAGAATATAAAATAATACAGTAGTGCAATTTGTCCGTCTCAAATGAAAAAGATATCAATATGAGAGAAATAAAAACATATTTTAACATTTGTTTCAACAACCACTTTGCGGATATATTCCTCAGAGAAAGGAGCAAGTATATAGCAAGATCTAATGTACGAGTTAACATTAGTATTTGTATTATAAGTTAATGTAGCTTGTAGATGAGTCTGAATATACGTGAAATCTAGTTTAAAAATACGGAATTTCAGAACTGAATTTTGGCTAATTGCAGGGCTGCAATGACGGAGATCATAATTTTCTGTACAACGTCTATTAAAATCGAAGAACGCATTTCATTAATAAAAATTTATGAAAAAAATCTGAAATGCACATTTTTACTTTCTCAAACTATTGTACAGAGAAACTTAGGTACGGCCAAGATCTCGGAGACGACGTGGGAGGGGGTTCGAATTCTGTTTTCTCAACATAGACCCTGTGTAAATGTAAAAACTAATGTAAAATATCCACATTGAGCCAATAGAAAGATATATATCATTGTAAATTTTTGCACTTTGATAAAAAAAGCATCTTAAAACCTTATGAACACATTTTAAATATATTTAGAAATATGTTTGTCTAGCAATAAGTCAAGATCTAATATTTGAACTCAAGGATCTACTATTTATATTATAAGTAAATGAAATTAGAGAAAATGTCCAATGATTGATTTATTTGACAGATTTTATTTATTATAGGAGAAAAATATAAAATATACTTTAACACAAGAAAATCACTATACAAAATAAATCAGTGTAATAAAGAAAGAATAACACAGTACAATTTCTTAATGGATGTAAATAGTATTTTCAGGATATTACATAGTTTTTCATTTTCATCAAATCATTGCCTAAAATAATAGTCGGTATATAGAGTGTCAATATACGTGACATGTAGTTTAAAAATACATAACTTCCCATCTAAATTTTAGTAAATTACGGGAATGTAAGTATGTAAATCATACGTTGCTGTACATCGAATCCATACAGCACTAATGATTATATTTGTTCATAGGAAATTATTAAATATCTTGCATCAAATTTACAGCATTGTTGCTAACAAATTATAATTATGACAAGCTTTTTTAATAAAACTTCAGCATTTCAAAAAATGTTGAGTCAGTGTGGTAAGGAATCATATGCTTTCCTTCTAAAATTAGCAAGCTGATCTTATGAATATATTCAAATAATATTAAATAACAAGATTCACATATAAAAAGTGACACCAAATACTATGAAATATAAAACAACCTCGCGGATGTTCCTGTGGTGATATATTGTCTTTTGACATATGGCATTTTTTTATTTTGAAATCGGCTGCCACTCCACTTGAAACAGAGCTTTTGTTGGGTTCATCTTCCATTTTAATATCTCGTAAGCTGCCATTATTCTGCTCAGCTTACTGACTTGAATATTTGGGGGTCCACGAGGTCCCACATGGGGGTCCGCATGAGGGTCCACGAGGTCCCACATGGGGTCTATGGGGGTCCACATAAGAAATGAGCAAAATTTTAATTTTTATAAAGTGTACAAACATTTATTTCTGGTAGATGAAGATATCATATTCATAATTTTTATGGAAATTTTATATCTGAACGTATATTGATTACACGATATCCAGCGACGAAAATATCCGCACCGACCATTCTTTCTTCATGTCCATTGTGATCTATGACGCTACTTCTGTTCCAGAAACTTTATAACCACATTAGCCATAAAATGACCGCTAGACGGTGTTATTTAACCGCAAAAACAAAATGGTTATATTTCTAATAGTGCATGTTATTGAAAATTATATATATCCATCACTACTTTCATTTTTTCAAAAATTATTTTATTTTATTTTGTGTAATTAATGTATTAAAAACCCACTGAATTAATGTCACAGTATGACGATAAGAACCACATATTGAAACTGGAGATTAAAGGCGCTTCGCGCCTGGTGCTCTGTCCTGTACGACACTCGACTATAATGTATTAAAGTTAAAAAATGTCATGTGTCTATCTATTGTCTGCAGATCAGCTTGGTGCCAAGTAGCAAATTGTTCATTAAGATTATATATATATATATATATATATATATGTCACTCTTTTTAAATAGAAAACAGCATTATGTAATTTACATGCAAGTTTTATAATTTACATATTGAGTACATGAATTTTCATTTTAATAGAAAATTCTTAATTGACATTCAATCCTGGTTTATCTCACTTTCAGCGATTTGAATATTTATTATGAAATAAATTTATTTATTGTAAATGTGCTTGGGATTTGAAGTAATTTCTTAAAAAAATGAAAATTATCTCAGACAAAATGTATATCTTATAATATGTTCTGTAATCAGATTCTAAATCCACAATTTAGTCATACAGAGCGAAAATGAGTTTGACGGTTGATAGAAATATGAAACTTCAAAATCAGCAGTATAACGCAGCCATTCAAAGACCCGAAAACTAATACGGTGCTCATGCCCTTATTTTAAGTATAGTTAGCTAAAACCCCCGATAATCTGAAAATTTATCAAATTGTTAAAATGTTAGGGGCAGACGTTAAACTTGAACGATATCGTGGCGTAAGGGCGCTACTACTGAGTGCTGCTCTTGCCAAAGATGGTATCATGCGTCAAAAATCTGTCATTTACCGCCCAAATTCGTGAAACGCGCTGACGAGCATCGAACCACGAATGGCCGAAAACAGCAGAAACAAAATGTGCATGCGCAAATTGCGGTGCCGATTATCCCGCGAGTTATCATGGGTGTGCAAAATTTCCCAAACCGAGAATCCTACTTAGAACCTTTTTCAACAAACCGTCACTAATTCCAAATCCTACGCTGCTGTTTTCCAGCCAAATGAAAACGATTCCCCAAAACTAAGATAGTCAATTTCAATCCTAATAAGCCTCCTGTTGACGAAGGAACCCTGTTAAGATGACTGATTGGAGTTTATCGATATGATAGTCCGTTTCAAAAGGAACGGCTATCAGCGCGATTTTATCCAACGAGCTCTTAAATCTGACGTCCCCAAACTCAAGGAATCCAAAACCGTCATCATTAGAATTACTATCTTATACGATACATATGCGAGTTAGCCAAAACTCCCAGGATTTTATTGTTCAATTTTACGGTCAGACCGTTGCTAGATCTGAATTTTCCTTTAGATTTGCTAATTTTCCTATTTTGCTCAGCTTGTTCTGCCTTTCCCACGTAGGTTCCTCCCTGCCGCTCCACCCTTTTTCTCTCCAGACATTTGGTCTTGACTCAAGGCAGACTGAGTAATGGATAGACTCTCGATTTTCTACGGCAGCATTTGCGAGTTAACAAAACCCCGTCAAATTAAGTTGTTTTTTTTAGGGTCTGTCATGTTATTTGTAGGACCTTTGTACTTCCGTTGAACTTTCAGCCCGCGTTTTGTGCTGGCCAAGCCTGCTCACTTCTCTGCTTTCGCTCCTCCCCGTAGCCCGCCCTCTTTTACCTCGCTAGTACGCATCTCATCGGCTCAAGACAGAGTTTACTTCATCTTTGAAACAGATTCGCGTTCTAGATGCCGTGGGGTGAGGTGGTCACGGACGACGCTCCTGCTTAGTCGACATTTTGGACGAAATGGCTTCCTCTTCAGCGAGATTTACGAATGCTCATGCATCTTATGCCGATTTCAGACGCATCTATGGAAATCATCAAACCATTTCGGATTTCTATAAATTTAGAAATGCCAATGGTTTCAACATGCCAGCTAGCAATGCTGATTGCTTGGATCTGGATCCAGAATCCCTTCGAGACGCCGAGTTTAACGTGGATGAGCTGAGAGTCATAGTACAGAACCCTCCATGGGATATGACCGCCGAGCAGTGGGAAATTCTCAACGACAAGCTGGCCAGGATGGAGAACACCTCGGACCACGTGGAAATGGATACCTTAGGTGAGCCCCCCACGAGTTCTCCTCGTGGGTTTTATGTTGTCTCTTCAACACCCTCAACGACCAATGCCTCCGACGATGAGTTCAGTACCACTATGTCCCTCGCAAATAGTATTAAGAAATACGGCGTGGAAAACATTTTAAGTGGGTTTAGACACCCTAGTAACAAAGGGCATACCGGCCCTGATAACGGCCTTTCTGGCCCTGAAAAGGGCCTTTCCCAGCAACGCAAGAAGAGTGTTCCCCCGGGTAATTCTACTCCAATCTCCTCCCACCTGTTGACCAATCAGGATGCCTCTACTAGCAGAAATGCTGTTCAGACCCCTAATGCTGTTAAAAATCTTATGATTGATTTTGAGAATCCCAATGCAGACACTAATTCGCCCGGAGTTAAAGCTAAAACCAAAAACGGAGCTAGTGCAAGCAAGCACCATCTTTCCGACACCGACGAAGAAGGCTTCGTCAAACCCCCTAAAAGGCATACTGCCAAAACTATTGTTAATACCCTCCCCCCCCCCCCTCGCTACTGTTAAGCAAATTCTCAACCCTGAAGTTCCGGCACCTGACGCTGAAAATACTGTTGAAGTTCCTCCTAAAGAACGACGTCCCCCTCCTATTTTCATTGTACCAGGCCCAACTTGGTACGATTATCTGAACCAGCTAAGACTTATAGCACCTTCTATTGAGAGCAGCCTTAGAGGCAATTTTGTCAAAATCGATGTAAAATCCAGAGACGAATTCATTTGCCTTCAAAGAAGGCTCCTTGACGACAAAACGTCCTTCAGGACCTTTATGCTAAACGAAGAGAGACCGTTAAAAGTAGTCATTAGGGGACTCCCTGTCCCAACTAGTCCGGACTTGATAAAACGGCGCCTTGAAGTTGGCGGTTTCAAAATCAATAATATCACGCAGCTCTACAAAGGTTCTAAAATGAGAAAAATAATGATGCCCTTATTTTACATACAGTTAGATAAAAATCCCGAAAACTTAAAGATTTATCAGGTAGTCAAATTGTTAGGACTTGCTGTAAAAATTGAACGTTTCAGAGGGCGCAAAGGCGCCAGTACGCAATGTTTTTCATGCCAGCAATGGCATCATGCGGCCAACACGTGCCACCTTCCGCCCAAGTGCGTGAAATGTGCCGGGGACCATAAGTCCTATGAATGTACTAAAACGCAGGAAGCCAAATGCACATGCGTAAATTGTGGTGGAGATCACCCAGCTAGCTATAGGGGATGCCCTAAATTCCCAAAACCTTAGCTCCAGCCCAAAACTTATAATAATCGTTTCGCGAATAGTCAGAAATCTTATGCTGCTGCAACCAGCAATCATGCAAATGATTTCCCTGTCCTGCCTACTAAACCTAAAAATCAAGACCAAATTGTTAATTTCGACGCTAGAAAGCCCCCCAGTGAAGGTGAAGATCATAACAGAGACGACTGGCTGGAGATGATCGATCTGATAGTGCGTTTCGAAAGGAACGGCTATCAGAGAGACTTTCTCCAGCGAGCCCTCAAAGCAGCCCTTCCCAAACTCAGGGAAAGCAAACGCATTATTGATAGGATATCGATACTATATGATAGTATCTGTGAAACGGCTAAGTCCCCTTAATTAATGTCCGTTTTCAGGGTTTTTCGGGGCCTGCTTGCAGGTCCTGTTTTTTCTCCCTTCTAGAACTGTGAGGTCACTTCTGATAGGTTAGCTCTGGATCTCCCTGCCTGTTGGCTCCTCCCTTTCTGCCCCGCCCCCCTGCTGTCCCAGTACGCTCTCATTATCTCAAGACCGAGTTCTGCGGAGCTCCCCCTGTTTGTTCCAAATTCTCCTTTCCTTCGGAAGTTTTTCCATATTCAAAATCATGCGACACAGAAATCGAACTGGGACTTGTCCCAATTGGATTCATGTGCACTGTTCTGATCCTTCGGATCCCTACCACATTTAAAATCTTTATTATGATTATCTAACCTTGCTTATGATAGGAGGTTAAGGCAAGCTGTTCTCAGCTTTGCCAGGTACTCCTTTAACCCATCTTGAGATCTTGAGATCTTGACTCAAGGCAGACTGAGTAATGGATAGACTCTCGATTTTCTACGGCAGCATTTGCGAGTTAACAAAACCCCGTCAAATTAAGTTGTTTTTTTAGGGTCTGTCATGTTATTTGTAGGACCTTTGTACTTCCGTTGAACTTTCAGCCCGCGTTTTGTGCTGGCCAAGCCTGCTCACTTCTCTGCTTTCGCTCCTCCCCGTAGCCCGCCCTCTTTTACCTCGCTAGTACGCATCTCATCGGCTCAAGACAGAGTTTACTTCACCTTTATTCAAAATTCTCCTTTATTTCTCGGAGATATTTTCTCCATATTCCAAATTAAGCGACACGTAGACTTATTTGGGACTTGTCTCAAATCTGTCTAACGTAGCACAGCTATGATCCCATTGGATTCCTATCACGTTAAAATTCTGTTCCATGATTTCCTAACCTTTTGCTGTGATCGGAGATTAAAGCAACCCTACGGGTACAGTATCTAGAACTAAGCTTCAAAATCGAAAGAACTGAAATGTACCACAAAAGAAAACGTCATACCGAATTTCACGTTACTGTGATGAGAACTTGATTATTTTGGATCTCAAATGTTTGAACGACCACAGATAAAGTTAAATAAAACTTAAAAATACGAATATATCCCTAGTTCAATCTTTCTGAAATTCAAATGACTTTTTGTGTATACCACTAGCAATAATTACTCCAAATTTCACACAAATTCATCAATTATTTTCAAAGATATCGGTAATTTCATTTGCATTAAATTCCCATTAGTTTCAATCAAGTCAAGTCGGGGGTGCAATTCTGGAGCGCCTGGTCAACTATGACCGTATCTCCGAGCTGTATGTGTACAGGTCTCATTCTCATTCTTATTCTCATTTTATTCTCATTAGTCTCAATGTTAACTCCTCCGCTTTTAACCGTTTATTCGAGACCAACGCCGTCTGGAGGAGGCGGTTTTTAGGGAACCTGTTTTTCGCCTCGGTCGGCACACTATTCCTTCTAGACACTGTACTACGGGGTTTGCTATGCACTCTGAAAATTGAGATTCCTTGAGTCCTTGAATGACTCAAGACAGTGTTCCAAGGAGCACTCCCTTATTCAAAAATTTTTCCTTTATGTCCTGGACAAACTTTATTCTCAGCATTCAAAATTTATGCGAGACGTTAAGACTTAATTTGAACTTGTCCTAATTCTGTCTAATGTGCACTGCTACGATGACATTGGATCCCTATCAAGTTAAATTCACTTTCCTATGACTTTCCAACCCATTTTTTATGCTCGGAGATAAAAGCAACCCTTGGGGTTGCTAGGAGCTTCAAAAATTGCATCCCTTGAGATTCCTTGAGGTAAATAATATTGAGTCTTTTCAGGTAAATAATATTAAGTCATGAGTGGGCGTGACCTACTAGTAGACTGTAACAATCAATACTAGATTCAGAAGCGTCACTCCCATAGGAGTCCATGGCAGCATCTTTAACATGTGATTTTGCTTAAACACTAGCACTCCAAGCGACTAATCATTGGAACTACGATGTAAACAAAACTACGCTACTAAATTTGGCGAATTTCGCTTTTTTTGTGATTTTATTTTAATGCTGCCAGATGAAAAAACGTACGGGATTGTACTTCTATAATTTCTAAAACTATAAAAAATGATCAGCATTTAAAAATACTTTTATTTGAAACAAATATATTCGTTAGTTTGAGTAAATTTTAATAAGTATAGATATATATTTAATTTTTAGAATCATAAACTAATTAAAAAAGTAGATGCATTGCACTGTTTCACTGTAAAACATTATGTACAAAAAATTACAAGATAACATTCTCAAAAGACTGAAATTTTATATATTATTTTCAGTCTAAAATTATACTGGCCTGTTAATTGTTTATTTACTTGGTTCTGAATTTAAACTGGAATGCTGAGAACAGAATGTTTTTTTTTATGTACTGATATTCTTATATATTACATTGCAACAAATTTACCTAAATGTACTATGCAAAATCTGGACTGAAACGTCTGTATGCTATATACAATGAGCTGTACAGTGTCTCTAATTTATATAGTGGTTATTGTAATAATGGAATATCTGTTGTAAAATAAAGATTCAATTAATTTGAATGTATGAGATCATAGTCTACATTTCTAGAAGACCAAGGAATTATCTGTTGCTTAACAACACTATGTTTTTCCCCAAATTATCTTTTGAATAAAAAATTTGCTGAATGTTAATTTTATAATGGGAAACTATTTTATTAATATATCTGCAAAAGTACTTTTTGCTGTTTAAACATATAAAATATCACTTTCAATAAAACTATTTTGTTAGAGCAAGTCTGCAATTTTATTTTAGCAAATAAAAAACTAAAGTTTCTTTCAATAAAATTTACCAAAAGAGAAAACAGATTAGTGTAATTTGTCCAATAAAATTCAACAGATATCACTATGAGAGAAATAAAAAAATGTTAACATTTCTTTCAGTAACCATTTTGAAAATATTTACCTCGATGAAAAGAGCAAGTATATAGCTAGGTATAATCCAAGAGTTAATATTATTTTTTATATTAAAAGTTAATGCAACTTGTAGGACAAACTGAATATACAGGAAATTTAGTTTAAAAATACAGAAATTTCCAAGTGAATTTTGTTTAATTTCGGGGCTTCAATTACGGACATAATAATTTTTTATAATACGGAAAATGACAAAGACCATATTTCTTAATAGAAATTTATGAAAAAGACTGAAAAGCACATTTGCACTTTCTCATATTATTGTATAAAGAAAAATATATACAGCCAGGATCTCGGAAATAAAGGGGATGGGTTTCAAATGCAAAATTAATTTTATTTTACCAACATAGAGCCTATTGAAAATAAATATGAATTTTCCAGATTGAGCCTATAAAAAGTATTGTCTGTTGAAAATTGCCACATTTTGTTAAAGAAAAAGCATGTTTTAAAATTTTCTGAACACATTTTAAATACTTTTGGAAATATGTTTCTGAGGTTTCAAGAACTATTATTGGAGCTCCAACAGTTAATATTTCTACTATAAGCTATTAAAATCGGAAAAAATCTCAGACAGAATCATCTTCTTGAAAGGGAATAAATGTAAAATAAATAAGTTTAGCTTAATGGATGTAAATAGTATTTTCAGGGTATTACATGGTTTCCATTTTCATCAACTCATTCCCTAAAGAGATGTTTATAACAGGTGTTTGCTTGTAATATACAATGTAAATATACGTGACATCTAGTTTAAAAATACATAACTTTACAACATAATTTTAATAAATTATGGGTCTGCAATTATATAAATTATATTTTGTTGTACATCGTATACACAAAGCAACGAAGATAATATTTCTTTCATGGAAAATTATGAAAAATCCTACTACAAATTTACAGCATTGAGTTGTAGCATCATTACTAACAAAATCCACGTAAGACAAGCTTTTATAATGAAACTTAACCATTTCAAAAATAAATGAGTCATGTAATGAAGTATCATACGTTTTTCTTCGAAAATCAGCAAGCAGATTTTATGAATTTATTCAAATGATATGAAAATATATAGTTATATAAAACGTGGCACCAAACACTATGATTATAGTAGTATAAACAACCCAAAAAACGTCGGAAGTTACCCGATATCTAGGCGCTATTTTCGTAATTGGGTTTCTCGTGGCTACTTTTCCCATGTGCGTGCTGCGATTTTGTCTACCGAGCATTCAGGGCTAATGAATTGTCAGCCAGTGACATAAAATGGTAATGCTAACTGTACAGTCTGTCAGAAATATAATCAAACAATTGTATCCCCTCCAGAAATCGCTTCAATGATGATTCCTTCCCCCCCCCCCCCACACACACACTCAAATGAATGGCAGTAGTACTGGACCGGATGAATATTCTTAGTTCTCACCAGCTAACACACATCTATTGTCCTATTACAGAGGAAATTTGGATTCGTCTGGAAGAACAATCGTCCATTGTTCATGGGTCCATATTATATGCTCATGATATTCCTATAAACGTGTTCTACTGGCCCTATAGGTCAACGCGGGCACAAACTTCTGGTATCCGTGCAGAGAGCATCAGCCACTCATGTCTCAATGAAATTCTTTGATTACATAAAGCAGTTGAGATAATTTTCTTTCAACCATTTTTATCTCCCGCCCCCCGCCCCCCCAACCTCGTCAAAATTAATTTTATTAGCATCCTGTTGTTTCACTCATTGTTCAATGTCACCCCCAAATTTCACACATTCTGTTTGTCTTTGGTGGAATATATAGAAATTTTGGATTCATTTGTTTTTTTCCTGTGGTGTACATAATATGAGTGTAAAAATATTCACGCGATGTGAAATGCAGGGAGAGCTGTGAAGGTTATGGAATAACTTTTCTAAAAAAATACACTTTTATCCGCCGGCGAGGAAGAGTAAAAGAAAATCGGTCTACAGTAGTGTCACGTGATCGATATAATAAGTGAACAGAGCTTATCGGGTAGGCCTCTTGGCGGTCTGGACAGAAATTCTAAAAACACAATTTTCTTCACTTTCGAGACGGAATTGCAAATCCAGCTAGTCAACCGATCCGTTTGGTTCTGTCTCGTGAGTTATACTATATGTGTCAATTTTCTGTCTTTCAGGTCACCTGGGACTTTCAGGGAGGACGGAAAGACAAAATCATGTTAGACATTTATATATGGATTAGAATATACATTATCCGTAGCACAATATTTTTGGCATTGGATTAACACCTCGTAAATCGATTGGTAATTTTGCAAAATTACTGATCTAAGCAGAATTGACAGAGCGGATTTCAATCACGTGCAAAATCGTCACCGAAATGCAATGCACATCATAAATAAAGAGCTGCATTTTGGAGATCTACGTTGCGCATGACTTCAAATACTGAAAGCATAGCTAGATATTGGACTAATTGGATCAGAATATTGGATCTAGATATTGGATTCTGAATCAGGGGATGGGAACAACTCAAATTTGATAAAATGGTGTATCATTATCGCAAATACGCATGTATGTAAAATTTCAAGAAAATAAGTTCGTTAGAAGTGGGTCAAAATTTGACCCAAATAAACAAAGAAACCAACATAAATAAAATAGTGAAAAACGTAAAATTTTCAATCTTCTCCAACTCAAAGCTGTCATAGCTTTGTGAAACATCTCAGTAAAACATTTATTCAAAACATTCGTGTGAAACATTCATTTTTGAATTTCAACCAGAGATACTCCAACCACAGATGTTATTCAGATCAAAAACAAAATAGTTTTGAATACTGAAATATCTGTGTTTTCTTTGCCTTTTTTTTTCTTTGGAAAGGAGGTGGTGTGGGAGAAATTTTCCTTAAAACATCAAAAATTTTATTCTTTTATTTTTTTTATATTTATTAAAAACAAAGTTAAGAATAAAAGAAAATATCAAAATAATCCAATTAAAACGCGTTGTGCCAAAAAATTGATACAGAAATACATACACAAGTCCAGCACGCCTTCTGGATACTCCTTTTTGTTATGGGGGCCCTTAAACGATTACTTATTCCTTATCGGCAAATTCATCCCTTGTTCCAGAGTATCAAAATATGCTCACTTGTGGGAAAGTATCATTCTGCAGACACCATGTTTAATCGATCCAATAAGTTTGCCAAAATTATCCCAACATCTCAAGAAACGTAGAGAAACTAGGTAGGATGTATTAAGATAAGAGCTTAGATCGTGAAATGCCATCTTTCATCTCGAGATTAAAAATAGAAAGGGAAGAGAGAGAGAAAGAGAGAGCGCCTTATTCTACTTATTAATCTATATAAAATTTTCCATCTCGAAGATAGTTTAAGCTCTTCGTTCCTTAGCTATTTGTTCCCGACGAGGATTTCTTTAGTCTACTATATTGTGATGAATAAAGATGAATGAATATCTTTCTCGTCAAGGACTTTGACTCGCAATCCCTTACGGAGCACGTTGACTTTTAGATCACGGTAAAATCGTGACAAATACAAGTCCTTATTTTTATTTTCCCTACAATTAATGGGTAATGTATAGGAAAATATTGGAATCGTGTCGAAAATCGTAACTCGAGTTTTCGACGAATCTACACGTATTGAGCCTCCTTGAACTTGAAAAAACTATTTTTAGAATGACTTTTGTGTATGAAAATTAACAAACTAGTAGATATTTATACGGTATTCGATATTTCGGAAGATAAGAACGTTGTAAGACATCTTGAATCCATTTCGAACAAATTTAAAAATATCTCTATTTCTCTCTCTGTCTCTTTCTGCGTGTGTGTGTGTTTGAAAGTCTGTCTGTCTAATGCATATATCCACTCTAACTAAGAAAATAATTGACCGAATTTCATAAAATTTATTAGATAAATCATTCGTAAGTTCCCTGGTATTGATTATATTTTCGTACAATTCTGAAAAAATTAATCTTCCTTTATTTCGCGAAGTGGCTCTCAAAGATTGTCAAAATCTATAATTAAAGACTGCATATGCTTACATGTATGGACTAAATGCTTGTTTTATGCGTAATTCTTGACAACGGAAACAACAAGACCAGCCACATCACTCTAAGATGGGCCATTTTTGAGATATTTAAGTTGTTTTTAATTTTAAAGAGCTGAACACGTTTTTCACTGCAGTTAAATATCTATTTGATGAAATTTCTTAACATTTACTACTCAATTCCTTGAAAGTTGTCCTGATGCTGATTAGATTTTAGAATAATTCGCAATTTTTACAACAAAGCGAAAAAAATTGATATAATGACACTTGGATAAACCGTTTTCAAGATATATATATATATATATATATATATATATATATATATATTAATTTTGAGGAACTGAAGACGTTTTAATATTCATTATTTTGCCAAATGAATCGAAGTTGCAATAAAAAGGAAAATTGAATAAAATATTATAAAAATATCCATGAAATTTCATGCAATTAAACTCTATATATTCAAAAACATATATAATATAAAACTCTAGAAAACTCTCATCATGCAAAAAAAATATAAATAAATAAATAAATAAACAAAAAATAAAATAAAGAAACTCATTTGAGTTTGTAGGGGAAGCTATATGCTGCCGACAACAGATTCTTTACTTTCCCTACAATATACAGGATGATTAAAAAAAAGATGGGCCAAACTGTAGGAGGTGGCAGCATACACCCATGAGAACTTATCTACCGAAATATTTTTTTCTAGCCCCTTAAGATGAAGAGTAACATGCTACAATTGTGGTAATTTCGTACAAGGGTACAGATTTTTCAAAATTTTTCTGATAATTTTTCCAAAAAACGAAAAATTAAAAAAAATTGCTAAAACAAGATTCTGGCATAAAGAAATCCACTTGAGTCGCATTCCAAGTCAATTGTTCGTAAAGTCGCTTTCTAACAAATTTGCATAATTGCAGAAAAGTTTCAATTAAACTCTATCTTTTTTCCATAAATAAATCTAACATAAGTAATAACTAAATCTAACAATAAGTCCTAAAATTCCGGGATTTTGATATTTTTAATCCCGGGATTTCGAGTGCTTTCTCTTACGTAGCATTAAGAAAGTACTGTTCCCCGAAAATTTTTGATTTCGAGATTTTGATGCCAATACGTGTTTTAAGACCACCTGAACACATTTTGACTATTTTTCGAATGATGTCCATCTGTCTGTCTGATGTCTGTGGTCGATTTCTTGTGTATATCATAGCAGACACAAATATTAATGGATTTTCGCTAAACTTTATGTCCGGAACTTTATATATATTTAAATTCGAAAAAGAACTTAGAAATATTATCTATAGAAATATTACCGAAAATAATATAGATAGTATATAAATAGAAATATTATCGAATAGAAATATTATCGAATAGAAATATTATCAGTAGATTATATAAATTAGAAATATTATCGAAATATTATATTTTCTTAATACGGCAGCATAAGACAATATTTGACATAATCATGCATTAAAGTGTTTAATTACGGTTCAATGACCACGACACTTCACAATTTTAATCACTGTCGCGAAAAATATCCGCGGTACATTTTTTTTTGTTAGTGATGTCATTAGTCCCTTCCCTTGGCGGGCAAGTTACCTACTTGTCGGGCACATTGTCAAACATCATATACCGATTTTATAAAAATTTTCTTCAAAAACAAAAGAAAAAAATTAATTCTAGTATTTTCTAGTATGATTGTAGTTCAACTGGGTCTCACTCAGGGCCGAAGAAAGAGACGAAATTGAAGAGGGATTGGAGAGAAATTTATGGGGGCACAACAATTTTAAAGGAGCGGCTCACCAAAAACACAATTCATCATTAGCATTTATAAACCATAATAGTTACTATTATATATTTCAATTCATATAAATTATTAACAAATAATTGTATATTTATATTTGCAAACTAAAAGCTGATTATTAATATCCATATAGCTACTATACATCAAAATTAATATATAATATTTACAATTGATTTTATTGTAAGCTTAATAATATAGCTGTTAATAATTCTAGTTAATACTTAATATTAACTCTTACCAACTTATCAGTTGATTTGGACTCCATAGTATAACAGTGAACCCCATAATAATACAAAAGTATCCTAAATACTAGTGTCATAATTTTTAAATATTCTTAAATTAAATATGTAAATAAATAGATCATTAGTATAATCACACATTCAGCTAAATTAAAAATCTTTAAAACAAATCAATTTATAAAAAATAACTCAAATATGAAAATTTTTAATGACATTTTATATGAAATTTCATATCACTACTAAAAATTTAATATTTTTATCATGGGTGGGTCTTAGTATACCTCTTGGATGGATTATCCCCCTCTGACGCCTTCCTGGCTACGGCCCTGCCCCTCCCCCCACTCTACTTAATTTTATAGGGTTCGCGATATTTCGGGATTACCCATCTCTAATTACTACCCATCACTGCCTACAAAGCATCCGTAAAATAGAAAAGAACATCAAAAATAGCTTTTTTTTTTATTGAAAAGCAAAGCAATAACAGCTGCAGTAATTAGGCTAAAATTGCATCTCAATGTGAAACCATTATTTAATATTATACCCCGCAGAAGGCAGATTTGGAAGAGAGCCAGGATCAAATAAAACATCACCTGTGTCTGGAGGAAAGAATGTCCATGTTTTTGTGATAGAATAAAAATGTTTTATGATGTGAAAAAAATGGTCCGTAAATATCAGAAATACAATTTATGATTCGCATGTTGTGTTCCACAGTGTGATCTAGATGAAACAGGAACAGATTGTTTTTTGATTGAGATTAATTCTAATCTCTTGTTTGATTATTATCTTGGTATTTTATTACGTTCCATATATAATCTTCACAGCCGAAATTAAGACTCAGGTCCTCCAAGTGCAATCAGCCATAACTTATTTTTGGTTTATGTATGATTTTAACTATCCCTTCGATCCTATTCGATCCTCTAGCTTGAACAATATCCGTGGGATAGCTGCTTTGTTAAAATTGCCTGGTAGTCACAGTGGTTTGCTCAGTCAGTCTATAATTTCTTAAAATGAATCTGAAATTTGATATGAAGTTTTACGACATAACATGTTATGAATATGTAATATATTTTCCCTCAAATTAACTTGTGAATTGAAATTTGCTTAATATTAATTTTATGACTGGAAACTGCTTTTATTAATATCTCTGCAAATTTTTTTATTATTGTTTAAACCTAAACAAAGGTTGCCTTCAATAAAACAAAAAAATATCGAATGAATTTAAAAAGCATACAATCTGCAATTTTAATGCAGCAAATTAAAACCTAAATCTTCTTTCAATAAAAATTATAAGAATATAAAATAATACAGTAGTGCAAATCGTCCGATTCAAGTGAAGCAGATATCAATATGAGAGAAATAAAAACATATTTTAACATTTCTTTCAGCAACCATTTTGAGGATACATTTCTCAGAGAAAGGAGCAAGTATATAGCAAGATCTAATCTAAGAGTTAATATTAGTATTTGTATTATAAGTAAATGTAGCTTGTAGAAGATCCTGGATATACGTGAAATCTAGTTTAAAAATACGGAATTTCAGAACTGAATTTTGGCTAATTGCGGGACTGCAATGACGGAGATCAAAATTTTCTGTACAACGTGTATTAAAATCGAAGAACGTATTTCATTAATAAAAATTTATGAAAATAATCTGAAATGCACATTTTCACTTTCTCTTACTATTGTTTAGAGATAACTTAGGTACGACCAGGATCTCGAAGAAGACGGGGGAGGGGGTTCGAATTCTGAATTTTGTTTTCCGAACATAGACCCTAGGGAAAACTAATGTAAAATATCCACATTGAGCCAATATAAAGGAATATATCATTGTAAATTTTTACACTTTTATCAAACAGCACCTTAAAACGTGATGACCACATTTTAAATATATTTGAATACCTAGCCTATACCATACCTAGCTTCGAAACTATCCACACCGACCATTCTTTCTTCGTATCCATTGTGATGTATGACGCTACTTTTGTTCCAGAAAATTTATAACACCATCTATAAAATGACCGCCAGACGGTGGTATTTAAACGCATAAACAACGTATTTAATTTTCTAATAGTGCATATTATTGTACATTATATATATCCTTCACTACTTTCATTTTTTCAAATATTATTTTATTTTTTTGTGTTATTATTGTATTAAAGTAAAAAAATGTCATAGGTCTATCTTATGCCTGCAGGTCAGCGTGTTGCCAAGTAGCAAATTGTTAATTAAAATTATATATATATATATATATATAAATATATATATATACATATATATATATATATATATATATATAAATATTTAATTTAAAAATAATTTTTAAAAATTACATACAGCTTGAAAAAATCTATCAAAATTCATTAAGTAAAATATATTCTATTGTGAAGAATATGCGCTTATTGCTGCAAACACACTCCACAAAATTATATAAACTCAAAAGTCAATAACCCTGAAAACCTTACTATCATGATGAATACAAGAACGAAAGAAAAACATACGGGCTAGGTGCAATAAAATGGCCAATGATGGATAGTGACCTCATTTATGTCCCGGTTACCAGCCGGCTGCGCGGTCGCGACACCACTCCCGGAAGCCTGCACGCATCCGTAGTTAACCTCATTGTGACCACGAATAATGAACATGAAAGATCCAAAAGTCAAAAGTATCAAAATTCAAATTTTCAAAGTATAAAATCTCGAAGTGAAAAGTCAAATCCCCGTCACTCGAAAATTATTTAACAAATCTAATAAACAATTCTAAAAAACCATTTATATATACTTTCACAACTCATATAAAACACCAAAAACATATATACAATAAAATCGGCTTTATAAATTTAAAAACATATAATTCACCAATGCCATAAAACTTTTTTTAATTATCTCTATCACAACTTCAATCAATATTAAAAACATTAAAATAATACATCTCACTTAAACCATCTACCTTTACATTAACTCTCAAATAATCAGCCTTCTCAAAGTCAACTTCAACCTCTCTACACTGCCAGGCGAGCAGATACAGTTATGGTCTATTTCCAGGGTCCCAGTAAGTTTGCGTTGCCAGCTTCATTGTAAGTTATTCAAGAATACCTAATATCTCGTTCAAATGAGATCTTTCTTGATATTTACATGCAAAGCCTACTTGTCTTTTCAGGAAAAGACGTGGATATCCTTTCTCGATTGCCAACTCAATGAATGCCATGTCTCGCTTTTTTCTTATTTCCTCGTTATTAATAATTCGTAGATGTCTCATCATTCCATTTCTAATAATATTTCGAAAAATTTGTTTATGTATATTGGAATCCCATTGAATCAAGTTGTTGATATTAAACCTGAAGGTAGTACGCTTACCATATATGTCGATCTTAAGTTTGTTTTCTTGATTGTAGGAAATGTTCAAATCTAAGAAATTAATGCTTCCATTATCCTCCGAATCTGTTTTTATCAATTCCAAGTTTTCTGGGTATATGCTGAAATCGAAGTTGTACTTTGGATATGTTGTTGCAATTAACAAATCGTCTACGTAACGAAAAAAGATAATTTCGTTATTCAGATGTGAAATACTTTAATATTTATATAAATACAAGTCTGCCAATGCTGATGAGCTACCTCCCCCCCATGGGGATGCCTGATTTTTGTTGATAAAACTCGGTTCCGTTGTACATAATGTTTTCATATATGACAAAGTTTAGCATTGCTTTGAATTTATAGCGATCCATTAATGAATGCAATTCGAATTCTTCAAATAGTTGTAATAAAAATTCGTACAGTACCTTTAAATTGACACAATTAAATAAATCTTTAAAATCATACGAGTTAAAATATAATCTATCTTGATGTTCATTTAAAACCTTTACGACTTCTTGACAGTTGTTAATGGTGCAATTTCCCATCTTTTTGTAATCCCCTCCTGATGCAATTTCCCATCGTAACAGTAGGCTTCAAAACTTACCTTACTAGGGCAAATGAAATGCTGTTACAGATTTTACAGCCCATAATTAAAAAGATCAAAAAGATGGGACGTTTTAAAGACGTTTTAAAATTCATTATGTTGCCAAAAGGGGGATTGGCGAACTCTTTCGAACAGACCAGGCATGTCGCGCACTTCGGCAGCAATGGCCGAAATTCTGGTGCTGAGTTCCTCTTCAGATTCAATGGGAGTGTCGTAGAAGAGACACTTGAGATATCCCCATAAAAAGAAGTCAAGACACGATCGTGAGGGCCAAGCTATGGGACTACCTCGCCGAATTCATCACCCTCTAACATGGTTACGTTTCATTTTCGACCCGGTAAACTATGACGAAAAATGTTTGGTTTGGTGTGTATTACCACCTCTTAAAGTTTGGCCCAACTGTTTTGAATCCCCCAGTATACAGAGTTCCTAGAACAGGCCTTAAGCATAAATTTGTAAAGAAATATGCATGAGTGTATACATTAGAGATCTTTCTATAGTAAGTGACCACGCGCAATTGAATAAATGTTATTTAAGAGCCCCCTGACGAAGAGTTAAAAGGTTAGGTATATAAACTCGGCAACAAAGCGAAATAGATCAAAAATGTCTATAGTTGTAAAACATAGTACACTTAATAGGAATCAACCATAAAGCTGTCCAGAGAAAATATTTATTTCGCACAATATGGACGCAGTATTTACATGACAGGAACTTAGTGCACAACTCATAGAGGTAAAAATAAGCAGTTAAAACTTCATATTAAGAAAACACTATTATAGTTTGAGAGAATCATACAGGTGGCGCTGGGATAAGATAAGTAATCCTGAATTGTACGCATTTCGATGGTGAGAGGCATAAAATCTTTATTTGAACTGTCAATTTTGCAAACATAAATTATTAGCTCAATGCAAATTAGAACGGAAACAATAAAGAATATTCCTACGAATTCAAAATTATTTTACCCTTCAATTTATTTTTATCTCCCTATATTCTGTGCTTTATCCTACAACTATGAAAAAATACTAATTAATTAGACACATGATTAGGGAACCATTAAATAAAAAATAATAAAAAATACATATATTGAATACTACGCCATTTTGTTGTGTCAAATAACAATAGCGACTAATCAACTAACGCTAGGGACACCTAGATATAATTCTCAAATCATTATCGTATTTTCATTCGCTTCATCCATAGGAGTTTTATCTTCTTATTTCTAACTTCATGACGTAGCTTGTTCAAAATATTCTCCGTCATCAATGCACATTTAAATTTCAGAAAGAATACTACTACGTACATTGACAAAAGCATTGCAGGTGTCACCGTGTTACAGTTTCTGAGAATACGATTTATCGACAGGTATTTATTGCCTTCCATATACGAGTTTCGTACGTTCACGGTATCGATTACTACTAATTAGATAACCCTGCAAAACTTTATATTTGACATTTTTCTTCTATCTCGCTTTATTACCAAGTGCGTTATCCTAACTTTTTTAATTCTCTACTAGGGGCGCTGTAATATTTTTTATTTGATCGGGCATGGCCATTTTACTATAGATTGACCTAACGTGCCTGCTGACTGACCTTTCCTTACAAAGTTACTGAGATGCCTATGGGCTTTTCTGGGAGCCTTTTGTCCTTACGGTAACTCACAAAAGGAAACACCGACCCACCCGAAGGTACACGGGAAAGATACTCCGTCGCTGCGATAGCCCACCCAGCACAAGAGGGCGAGGCCGAAAGGCCACGCGGCCCGAACCAACCACCACAGCCACACACACCAAAGGCCGAGAGGAAGGTGGGCGCCAATCAAGAAGAAGACAGCAATGCCCTGGGCAAACGCGTCCTGCCATCTGAAGAGAGTCATCCTCTGATGGCTCCCTCAACTTTATTAGATCCAAAACAAATACATATTACAATTCCCTTCATTAAGGGTCACAAAATTACAAGTTTCCAAAACAAATACATATTGCAATTCCCTTTATTAAGGGTCACAAAATTACAAGTTTCCATCAAAATACAATTTTATAATCTATGAGAGTACAAATAGTACTTTCTTAAAATAATGAAGATATATACATCAAAGTAACTACCAGTTACTAAAATAATACTCAATCTACTAGATTGATAACTTAACAAAAATAGGAAACCCTATACATCATTTACAATTATCACATATTTCCTAATCACATTTACAATAAATTCCTTCCATGAAATATCATACAATAAAATACAATAAAATTCCTTCTATTTACACCAAATTCATCTCGATTGCCAACACATTTTTCATAATTTCTATTACTCCTTTTCTACATTTAGGTAGCAAACATAACTTAAAAATATTTACATTGATATTGTCCTTACGGTAAATCTAACTTGACACTAAAGAGGTATGAGCAAGATTGTAAACTCATCCTAAGTTATATTGTTCATCTATTTAACGCTATCTTATATAATGAAAGAAAATGTTTGTCTGTATTTCTGTAGGTCTATGGTCGTCTGCAGCGCAAAGTCGAAGCATCGGACAGTGATGAAATTTACTGCAGAGGTGCTTCACATTCTGTAATGTGTACCTCGGCGAGATTTTTTAAAGTTCGAACTAGTTTAAAAATTAAGAACTTTTTAAGTCGAAAATCATCATTTCTAGCTATTTTATTAAATAAAACCAGTTTATTCATCTACTGCCGAGCCGCCACAGAAGATATTTGAGAGTGGGTGTTTTGAGCAATTTCGTCACAACAGGAATAATACACATTCAATCTAAATGCATTTAATTTATGGGTTTTCTTCTAACATTGCAAATTTAAAAGCCTTCGTCCCAATTTTTTTTTTCATTCGGTGTTACATTATCATTCTAAGTACGGTGCTAAAATGTAACTTAAATTTGGGTAAAAAATTCGCTGAGATAGGAATTAAAAATTTGAATGTTATTTCCGGGGGAGGGGAATTTTTTGAGTCTTTCTTTCCCTCAGATTGCGTGAGATCTCAAAAGAATCGAGGAATGTCTCATGACATTTGGGAAGGTTGAAAAGGTGGCGGAATGTACACGCAGTCATCTTTTGATAAACACAACAAGTTCATTCTTAAACTGCAGAAAATCAAAAAATAAGCACCCATTAACGTAATTTACACGTAATAAATCAGAATGTACATGGGCCCCTTTCTTAAACCTTTCTACCATCGGCTGCATCCACACCCGACACGTTCCAACTCATTCTATCTCCTCGTGCTTCACACCTGGACTTTTTAGAACCTGGTTGCCAGCTCCCTATACTGTCCGCAATCTGCGCAGCTGATATATAAATTAAGACTCTTCTTTCCTCAGGGAAGACACTTCCTGAAATATAAGACTTGGAGGATAGAAATTGTTAATCATTACAAGGTTACTTACAATTACAGTTTCTTTAACAAGTGCCCTACTGGCATGGATGGCATAGGCGCACATAAGGAAGGGAAACAGGAGCACTTCCTTCCCATGGAAATTTAATTTTACAAAGGAGGTCATTAAACTAGTCGATGTTGTACTTCTCTTTCTTTAATTTGTCTTCTCCTCGAAAAAGGCCAAAGGTCAATATGCCTATTCATACTCAGTCAGGTCAAGTCATACATTTTAACTTCCTATACAATACGTGGAAATATATTGGAAAAGTATCGGAAGAGGGTCGAAAATCGGAACTCCAAATTTTCGACGGATTTACGCTTTTTACAATAGTACACATCACAATAGCATTATAAACTACGAATATACATATTAAATGTACATACAATCTATTAAATGCGTCCATCAGAATCACTTTTACCCCATGCTGTAATTCAATTTACCTTATGGCACACAATACCAAGAAAGTTTCTAAGTGGCATCGCCAAAGCTCGCCACCGCTCAGAACAAAAGACGCTGCGTGTAATAAACTTATGTATTTCATCGCCTGCATCTTTATCGACATTTTGATGGAGATGAGCCTTTCTTCCTTCCCCGCAGTTCATTAAGCAATCATTATTCAGTCCTTATTGTCAATCAATTCGAAAATTTTAGGGTATAATTAAATTAAAATGACGTCACATCAGTCATTTCTAGGTTGAAGGTTACTGAATTTTTCTAGGTTTATTAAAGCAGTTCAATATTAAATGATTTAAACGCAATATAAAATACATTTCCCATAAAATTTCTTTTTTTTTTTCAACGCTCATATTTTGAATTTTTGTTTCACTGTCTGTTTATTACTCTGATGCAATAACAAAGCAAACTCCACCTAGAAGTTTTGATAATTTCTTTGTTCTCTGCATATTGTTATTCATTCAGGAATTTTTGTATTGGATAATTAAATTTAAACGACGCGTTGTTTTCAATATGCATTGCTAATTTGACATTGGATTTACTTCTTTAATTCATTTACCTCAGGCAGGGGGAAGAGGGGTTTAGGCATAGCCAGTATCATGAAGGTAACAGTAAGGAGTTAAAACTTTATTAAGGAACCGGTAATATCATTTGAGATAATCATTTAGGGGACGTTGGGATAAGTAGAACTGCACTGTATGCATTTCAATGGCGAAAGGCCTAAAATATTTATTTAAACTGTCCATTTTGTAAAAATAAATTATTAGTGCAATACAAAGTAGAACTCAAACAATAAAGAATATTCCTGCGTTTTCAAAATTATTTTACCTTTCAATTCATATTTATCTCTCTATGTTTTGAACTCAATCCTAACATTATGAAAATATACTGGTTAATTACACTCCTAATTAAAGAACCCTTATTATCAAAATGATTAATACATATACTAAACACTACGCCTTTTTGCTGTATCAAATAACAATAACGGCGGCTTCTTTACTAACACGAGCGACACCTAGATATAATTCTCACAGCATTATGGCATTTTCTAAAGTTTCATACATAGGAGTTTTATCTTCTAGCCAGTATGCTGAAAAGGGGAGTTAGCGATTGAACGGGTGTGTGTGTGTGTGTGTGGGGGGGGGGGGTATCACAATGGAAATTTTCTTTTATGCTAATGATTCCCAAAATTTTTTGCTTGAAGGAAACATTGAAGTACTTCGCAAAATCACTGTGAACACTTATACACTTTACGTTCGACAGAGGAAAATTAAAATGCAAAGAAATTATGATCATAAATAATTAATTCATTCTTTTGAATAAAATATTTCAAGATAGTTTATGGTCTATTTATATTTATTTATTACTGTTAATAAAAAATAATAAAAATCATTTTCTCTTCACGTTTGTCTTACTGGTTACTAGTAATTATAATATATTTATTTTTGAATGATATTGTGTTCATAAAATGTTACGTTAAAACGTGAAAAATTTAAATTTTCTTACGCAATCGCTATAGCGGTTGCAAATTGCACATCCTTTTAGTGGGGTTTAGCAATATTTCGCTAATCCTTTGTAGGGAATTACTGATTTAGTCAATGGTGGAAATATAGAGAACCAATATAAATGTTGGACTTAATGGGTCTTTATTACACTAACACCTATTCGTCAAATAAAATTTTCTTTCGCCAAATGAAATTTTGGAAATTTCATTTGAAAAACTTGATTTGATTTATAAATCTCAAATTCCTAAGATTATTGTTGTGGAAATGATGTGCAGTTGTATATATTACGATAATTATACTATGAGTTTTGATTTTGACATCGCCAAAATTATTGCCAAATATGTTTTCAATCGCCAAAATAAATTTTCTTTTTCTGAACGCGGAAATGACGATCGACAGTGCTTGCAAGAAAATTTGTATTGCTTTCAAGAAAAGTTTCGACATCGAAATTTTGGTATCCAATATATGTTTCTATATTTCCTGAACATATGCAGACAAAATTTAGCGTGATTTTCCTGTGTTTGACTGTGGTCGGTTTCCTGTGTGTACAACAGTTTCCATAAATATTAATGGCTTTTTAAAAAAAACTTTATATCCAGCCTTGTTAATGATAAGTCTAGAACTAGAAAAAAAATCTAGAACTTTTAAATTCGATTCATTTGATCAAAATTTTGTATTTTCTGAACATGGCAGCAGAGGATAAAATTTGACATAATTATGCATGAAAGAGGTTATTTATGGCTCAAAGGTCGTGAAACACTTCCAATCATTATAGTGAAATATAGCCAGAATATAACTTTTGTGTTCGGGATGTTATTAGTCCCCCTCGAAAGGCAAACTTGTCTCTCGAAGGCGAGAAGACAACGTGAACATTGTATCAACCGAAATATTTTTTTTTCAAGCCCCTTAAGATGAAGAGTAACATGCTACAATTGTGGTAATTTCGTACAAGGGTACAGATTTTTCAAAATTTTTCTGATAATTTTTCCAAAAAACGAAAATTTAAAAAAAATTGCTAAAACAAGATTCTGGCATAGGGAAATCCACTTGAGTCGCATTCCAAGTCAATTGTTCGTAAAGTCGCTTTCTAACAAATTTGCATAATTGCAGAAAAGTTTCAAGGAAACTCTATCTTTTTTCCATAAATAAATCTAACATAATAAGTCCTGAAATTCCGGGATTTTGATATTTTTTATCCCGGGATTTCGAGTGCTTTCTCTTGCATAGTATTAAGAAAGTTCTGTTCCCCGAAAATTTTCGATTTCGCGATTTTGAAGACGTATGTGTTTTAAGACCTCCTGAACACGTTTTGACTATTTTTCGAATGATGTCCGTCTGACTGTCTGATGTCTGTGGTCGATCTCTTGTGTATATCATAGCAGGCACAAATATTAATGGAATTTCGCTAAACTCAATGGACGGAACTTTATATAGATTTAAATTCGAGAAAGAACTTAGAAATATTACATTTTCTTAACACGGCAGCATAAGACCATATTAAACATAATCATGCGTAAAAGGGTTTAATTACGGCATAATAATCACAACTCTTCACACTTTTAATCACTGTCGTGAAAAATATCCGCGGTACATTTTTTTTACTTTCCTTATATACATAATGTATAAGGAAAGTACTGTGAAGGGGTCGAACATTCCAATTTTCGACGGGTTAGCACGTTTCAATCATCCCTGATCACGAATCGAACAGTTTTGAGGTGATGTCTGTGTGTGTGTGTGAAAGTATGTGTGTGTGTGTGTGTGTGAAAGTATGTGTGTGTG
The DNA here is from genome assembly GCA_951213105.1 of Amaurobius ferox. Classification (NCBI taxonomy): domain Eukaryota; kingdom Metazoa; phylum Arthropoda; class Arachnida; order Araneae; family Amaurobiidae; genus Amaurobius; species Amaurobius ferox. The sequence continues at coordinate 86,521,021 of OX578155.1, forward strand.
TGTGAAAGTATGTGTGTGTGTGTGTGTGTGTGAAAGTATGTGTGTTTGTGTGTGTGTGTGTGTGTGTGAGAGTATATGTGTGTGTGTGTGAAAGTATGTGTGTGTGTGTTTATGTGTTTGTGTGTGTGTGTGTGTGTGTGTGAAAGTATATGTGTGTGTGTGTGAAAGTATGTGTGTGTGTGTGTGAAAGTTTGTGTGTGTGTGTGTGTGTGAAAGTATGTGTGTGTGTGTGTGTGTGAAAGTATGTGTGTGTGTGTGTGTATGTGTCAGTGAGTCTATGGAGACGATATCTCACGACCGAATGGAGCAATTCGAATGAAATTTGGTACAAAAATCACAATCCGTGAATACTGGAAGCCTATTCCTTTAAAACACAATTGAATGTTCAGAACCCTCTTAAATTTACAATAAATGCGCAAATAGACATGTATTATGTAATTTTTCTTTAGAAAACGACTCACATAAATTTTAGAACGCTAGCATGAACCGTTTTCGAGATATTGCACATTTTTCAAATAAATTTATCAAAAAGTCCCATAAATTAAAAAAAATATTAACTGTTAAGAAACATGTTCACTTTTCATATGTAATATCATGCGATAAATTTGATGACATCATTCTCGTGGATCTAACTCGTTCCATTCACGAGAAAAGATACTTTGAGTAATACTTTTGTATTTGAACGCCAATTGTCATTTATCTGCTATAAGAATAACTTATTTCTCCGTCCACAACGCTTGGCGATATTTTGGCGACGAATTTAGCGGAATGACGCCAACTTGGCGACATTTTTAAATATTGCCAAATTAACGAAAATCGCGCCAAATGGATAAAAATGAGGCTAAATCAATGAAAATTATGACTTATTCAAGAAAATCCAATATCTTTGAAAGAATATAAGTATCTACGATAAGTATAACATTTTTTTTAAATGTAAAAGTAGTAAATTCATTGCATTATATAAGGAAAGTCATGTGTTGCCCACATCAGATTTTTTTGTTCGTGATGTCATTAGTCCCCTTCGCTTGGCGGGCAAGTTACCTACTTGTCGTGTATATTGTCAAGCATGATATACCGATTTTATAAAAAAAAATTTAAAAAAAAAAAGTGAATTCTAGTATGTTCTTGTATGATTGTAGTTCAGTTGAGTCCCACTCAGGGTCGTAGCAAAAGACGAATTTGAAAAGGGGTTAGAGGGAAATTTATGGGGGCACAACAATCTTAAAGGAGCGGCTCACCAAAAACACAATTATTCATTAGCATTTATAAACCATAATAGTTACTATTATATATTTCAATTCATATAAATTATTAACAAAAATTGCATATTTATATTTGCAAGCTAAAAGCAGATTATTAATATCCATATAGCTACTATACATCAAAATTAATATACAATATTTACAATTGGTTTTACTGTAAGCTTAGTAATAAAGCTGTTAATAGTTTGTTGAAACAATCTGAAAGTCAATACGTGTTAATGCTTAATATTAACTCTTACCTATTTATCAGTTGATTTCGACTCTATAGTATAACAGTGAACCCCATAATAAAACAAAATTATTCTAAATACTAGTATCATAATGTTTAAATATTTTTAAATTAAATATGTAAATAAATAGATCATTAGTATATTCACACGTTCAGCTAAATTAAAAATCTTTATAAGAAATTAATTTATAAAAAATATCTCAAATATGCTAATTTTTAATGACATTTTATATGAAATTTCATATCACTATTAAAAATTTTATATTTTTATCAGGGGGGGGGGGGGTCTGAGTATACCTCTTGGATGGATTAGGCCCCCTCTGACCCCTTCCTGGCTACGGCCCTGACCCCCACTCTACTCAATTTTAGTAGTGTTCGCGATATTTCGGGATTCGGTATACCTAAATTACCCATCCCTAATTACTACCCATCACTGCCTACAAAATATCTGTGGGACAGAAAAGAACATCAAAAATAGCTTTTTTTTTTACTGAAAGCAAAACAATAACAGCTGCAGTAATTAGGCGAAAATTGCACCTCAATATGAAACCATTATTTAATATTTTACTTCGTAGAAGGCAGGTTTGGAAAAGAGCCAGACCCAAATAAAACATTACGTGGGTCTGGAGGAAAGAGTGTCCATGTTTTTGTGATAGAATAAAAAGGTTTTATGATGTGAAGAAAATGGTCTGTAAATATAGGAAATAAAATTTATGATTGGTATGTTGTGTTCAAAAGGAAGTGTGATTGATCTAGATGAATTAGAGACAGATTGTTTTTTGATTGAGATTAATACTAAACTCTTGTTTGATTATTATCTTGGTATTTTATTATGTTTCATATATAATCTTATGCGTAAAATTGCCATTTTCACCCACGCTTCGCTTTTGCAAAATGGGTAATGGCTCATTAAATGTGACACCTATAAAATTGATAAAATTTCGGAATACCAGAAACCGTTTCAAATTAATGTATTAAAATGGTACATACTTATGGTTTCGTTATTTAATACATTGCATAAAATGTATTATATATATACATAAAAGTCATTTAATACATTACATTACATAAAACAATGCATAAAAATGGTACATGCTTAGCTGTTAGCAAGGGAATTGCGGATTATGAAATAACATTTCATCTCCGATCATTGTATGTTGACTTATTTTAAACGTTTTCAGACATGCTTCGATTCTGATTGCATTCTTATTAGGGAGGCTTCGAATATGCGCATTCAGGGGGGAGATTAGCCTCCCCCTTTCGGAAGTATGCCTGAAAGAAACACTGTTTTCCTTTTCAGCCAGTTCCTCTTCCGCGATGAAAAAAATAACAACAATATAACTGTCAGCGTATAGAGAGAGTTACTAGATTGAAAATCACAGGGAACTGCTTGAAAGGGGCGTTCCGCAAAATAAGGATGATACTCCTATTGTAGATAAGAGTATCCATGGATTTCTTTTGCGCTAATTCTGCACTCATCAATCTGCAATGAATAATCGTGAACTGCATAGTCATCAAGAACACTTGAGAGCTACCCCAATTTTGCGAAATTTTATGGGAACTAGCAATTTCAGTCCTTCCACGTAGCAGGCGCGTAGAACAATTTCCATAGATGTAGGAAAAAGCAAGTTTTCTTGCTGACATTGCAGTTACCGGTTATTCTGTGCAGATGAGCGCATAATTGCGAAATACGCCCATGTATACGTGGAGGAAAGGATACTGTTTTGCAATGTGAGAGTCATCCTTTCGGTTTTGTCAATATAGAGGTGAAGGAGCACCTGCCCGCATGTTATCTCCATGCTTTATAAAATATCCCATCACTCTTTGTTCATATATTTTTTTCTTTCGACCCAGATCGTCCAACTAACCCAAAGGAGTAAGGTATCGGTTTGGACGGCTGAAACAGTGCCACCCAATTTAGACCGAAACCCAGTGGGATAGACATGGGATAGACATCCATCCTCTACCACCAACCTCTCGGAGGGACTTCATCACCACCCTTCTCTTCGTGCCTAAGTGGCACTTAAGGCCTTCAGCTTAGTTTTCCAAACACGACGATCGCGTTCACAGCTCTCGATTCATTCCAGCTCGCCTATCCCGCCTGGTTTCTCTGACTGTCCACCAACCGTCTCCAAGTTAACTTCAGTCTACCTCTTGTCCGTCTGCCTTCAGGTGCCCAGGCCAGGGCAACAGCGGGAATGCTGTCCAATGGCATTGTCAAAACATGGCCTACCCATTTCCATCTCCGATATTTGATGTTATATTCAATGGGTTTAAATTGGTCCTTTTATATAAGTTCTCATTTAATATTGTGTTAGGCCGTAATATTCCCAGTATTTTCCTAAGGCACTTGCCCTGCCAGACATTAAGTTTGGCACTTTGAGATTTAGTCACTTTCCCCGTTTCTGTTCCATATAACAGTACACTCTTCACCAAGGTATTAAACAAGTTTAGTCTTGAGCTTTATCTCCGAAGTTCTCAACACTTTGTTGAGCCCCCCGGCCACACAGAAAGCTACCATTAGCCTTTGGGTTGGTCGTGTGGTCTGGGCTTTCTACACTTTGTTGAGCCCCGGTCGTTCAAATAGATACTCTAAGTCCTCTGGACGAGTCGGACGGCCTGGGGCTTTCACACTTTGTTGAGCTCACGAAAACAATTTTGGGCCTTAGCAATTCTAATTATGATCTCCTCATCAGTTCCAGCCGTTTTTCCCACCATGACACACTTAGATAGGTAAACGTATCCACATCTTTAATGGGATCATTATCCAAAACAATTCTGTTTAATGATTTTTCCTTTAATCTCTCAGCTTTAGTTTTATTCTTGTTGATATGAAGACCAACCTCTTTAGCATGTTCAGCAAAAACCTTGGTTTTCTGCTGTAAGTCATCTAAACTAGAGGACATCAAGACAATATCATCAGCAAAATCTAGATCTTCCAATATTGATGTGAAGTTCCATCTAATGCCTCGCCTCTTATTTCAGATAGTTCTTTTCATGATCCAGTCAATTACTATTATAAATAATAGTCCTGACATCACACATCCCTGTTTAACACCAGTCTCAATTCAAAAAGTTTCTGTTAGATATCCGTTCACCTCTACACAGCATTTGCTATTTTTATATAGTTCAATGATAATATTAATAAATTTTTTGAGTGATACCATAAATTCCTAAAATTTTCCAGAGCGTTTCTCTATTCATTGAATCAAACGCTTTGCGGAAATCAATGAAATTCAGGTACAGCGAAGAATTGAATTCAATGCTTTGTTCAATAATATTTCTTAAAGTGAAAATTTGTTGTGTTGTTCCAACACCTCTCCTAACTCCAGTCTGTTCTTCTCTCAACATGCCCTCAACTTCGCCTTTTAGCATGTTGATAAAAACTCTTCCAAAAACCTTTGCGGGTATAGACATCAAACTGATTCCTCTCCAATTATCACACACCGATAGGTCCCCCTTTTTTGGTAACTTGATAATGGTACTTTCTTTCCATTTTTCCGGGACTCTAGGTTTCCCAAATTTCATTAAACAGGATTTTCAAAAACTCTGCTGTTACTTCCACGTCTACTTTCAGCATTTCAGCGGCATTAAGATCAATTCCACAGGCTTCACCAGACTTCAACACCTTCAAGGCGTTTTTAATTTCGCACAGCTAAATTTCTTCCGTGCAGATGTTAAGGATAGGTGGTACATTATGTCTTCTCACATAGCTCAGCATGATATTCACATTTCGCATATCAGGTCTCCCTGAAGTGCTCTTTCCACCTGGCCCCGGTCTCAGCATCCGTAGTCAGAAGTTTACCATTTTTGCCTCTGATTGTACATTCAAGTTTCCTATAAACTCCACTAATCTGTTTAACCAACTTGTATACTGTTCTCATTTGGCCTACTTCAGTCGCATGTTGCGCCTCTCCAGCAATCCCATCAAAATATTTTCTCTTGTCCTTTCTGATACTATTCTTGACATTTTTGTCCGCCACACTATATTTCCCTTTATAGCTGTGGTAAAGTCTTTTGGATCTAGTACTGTCCAACAAAATTTTTATCCTTCTATGTTCAATAAGCTTCCAAGACTCTCCAGTTATCCATTCTTTGCTTTCTGTCTTTCCCATTCTTTCGAATGTATTTTCGGCAGCTTCATTAGATATTGTCACAAAATCATGCCATCTCTTTTCAACACTGTTAGATTCGTTTTCGTGTGTCACAGCATCGCACTCCGGGGATGTAGGTTTTTCTCTCACTACAGCTCTAAACTTTTCTCTAATTTCTGTGTCCCTTAATTTTGCAACATTGAAACCAATACCTCTTTTCTGATTTTTCCTACAGCATTTATGTAATTTTAACCTTAATAGTGTTATTAGCATAAAATGGTCAGTTCCAACATATTCTCCCCTTTTTGCTCTAATGCCCATCATATGCGTAGCAAATTCTCCATTTATAGCAATGTGGTCAATTTGGTTCCTGGTATTTCCATCAGGAGATATCCATGTTAACTTATGGATATCTTTATGTTTGAACTTGCTACCTACAATAACAATATTGTTAAGTTCAGAAAAGGAAACAAATAATTCTCCGTTTTCATTCCTGACCCCACATGCTTCATTTCCCATTGCCTTTCTTCATTACACTTCTTTTTTCCAACCTTTGTATTCATATCTCCCATAACAAGGATGAGATCATGCTTTGCAATATTGTCCAACACTTTTTGCAAATGATCATAAAAAAGGTCTTTCTCATCTTCGTTGGCATCATTAGTTGGTGTATATACCTGTATGATGCTCATTTTAATATGCTTAGAATAAAATCTAGCTCGAATGATTCTTTCATTAACAGGCTTCCATTCGATAAGGCTTTTTGCAGTGGTTTCACTTAAAATAAGGGCGACCCCTCTTTCATGTTTGTCGTCCATTCCGGAAAACAAAATAGCCTTGTTGTCATTTGTCCTCATTCTTCCAAAACCGGTCCACCTTACTTTGCTAACACCTAAGATGTCCAGTCCATAATTATCCATTTCAGTAGTCACCTGCCTAGCCATAACCCCGGACACTGGGTGCCCTTTTTTGTCGCCTTTTACGACATGCAAGGGCTGTAGTGGGACTATTCTACTCCGATCACCACACGGCGCTCGGAAGGACTTACAGACCCATATATTTAACGTGACCGAACTCCGCGTGAGCATGGAAACAGTGTGGTTGGTCACAATCGGAATTCGGACTCTGGTCCTCCGAGTGCAATCACACCCCACTTTTTTTTTTGTCCTTATATGACTTTAACTTTCCGTTCGATCCTCTAGCGTCAATAATATTAGTGGGATAGCTGCTTTGTTAAAATGTCCTGGTGGACACAGTAGTTTGCTCACTAAGTCTATAATTACTTAAACTTAATCTGAAATTTGATATGAAGTTTTATGACATAACATATTACGAATGTGTAATAAACTAGGAAGTATGCTTGTCTAATTAAAATCATAACTTTTTCGCACATAGAAACAGATAATTAATTTTATGTAACACGCACTAATATCTTGTAATTATATCATACTTTTCTTTGTCTTAAATTCTAAGCATTAAGATGTTCTTAGTAAAATAGATTTTAGAGAAATAGTTTTTTGAGAGTTGAGAACTATAATTTTTTCTGTAGCAGCATAAAAATATATATATATATATATATATATATAAATTAAAGAAATGACGATGACACAGGTAATGAGTAAAATATAATAATTGACATTTTTCGTATTCTTCCTTAAATTTTAAGTTTAAATAATTTTTAATTTAATATTTTAGAAATCGAGAAATCCCGAACCTCAGGATCGCCGTCTGTGTGAATTTTCAGACTTTTACCATGATGAATATAATTGAACCTTTCTTATCATCCAAATTGGTATAAAAGAACAAAGTAAAATATGGCGATGTCACAGGTATTGAATGAGCTATAATAATTAAATGTTTTTATTTTTCCTTCTATTTTTAAATAATTTCCTTAGAATCCGGGTAATCCGGAACCGCAGGATCGCTGTCTGTGCAGATTTTCAGACTTTTACTATAATGAATATAATTAGGCCTTTAAAATCATCCAAATTGCTAGCGAAAAGAAAAATAATTTCTTTCCTATGCTCGTATTGGAACTACGCCAACAGATTTCTCGCTGATGTTTGTCATACGCGAAAAATCACCGGAGATACGTTTAATTAATAACAATCTTTTCTTGGTGACACTTCTTCTGGATAACAACAGCAAAAAGAAAACGAGGAAAGGAGTTCCTTAAAGATATATCTCGAAATTACAGATATACATCGAGAGTGGATGATGGGTCATGGTTGGTTGATTTATTGTACCGAATATTTTTGTATCGAATTATTTCTGTTAGAATATCTACAGCGAGGCTCCAATTGAGTTTCTTATCTATATCAAATAGCTGAATTTGACTATATGATTTAAGTGATGAATTACACAACCTAAATTGTTGAAAATAAGAAACTTGAAACTTTACAAACACGTAGGATTCCACCTATAAATAATGAGAAAAATGTAAAATTTTGGAATTTTTAAAAGAAAAATTTATATATCTCTGAATTTTTTCTGACATTCTTTCAACTACTTCGAGAACGGCTAGACCCTCAAAACAGTAAAATTCGGAACCATATAGAATTATTTTAATTCGACCGAAAATCTCGAAATTTATTTAAAATTTTATATTTACTTAACACGGCAGCATAGGAAAAATTTTGACATAATTATGCATGAATGGGATTATTTATGGCTGAATGATCACGATATCTTTTAGTTTCTATCATTGTTATGAAAAATAGCTGTGATACAATTTTTTGTTCATGACGTTATTAGCCATCCTCGAGAGGCAAGATACATGCCTCCCGAATGGCAGATTGTCAAGTATAGTATCACTAGGAATATTTATTTTTGAGCTCTGTAAAGTGAAGGGTAACAAGCTATAATTGTAATCAGTTATCTATGATACCGATATTTCAAAATTTTTATTGCAAAATTCGAAAAAAGAAAAAAAAGGCAACTAAAATGGATTCTGGTATGAGAAAATGGAGTTGAGCCAGTTAATTTTATTTATATTTTATCAATTAATTTATTTATAGTTTCTGAGTCCATTTTTTGTAGCTACGGTAACTGAGTTTTTAAATTACAAAAATAGTTTTTTGGTTATTTGTCAATTCAAACGACTGGGCAAAAATATTATAATTAATTCAATTTTAGCCATAAATGTCTGAAAAGATTAAAAAGAAGGCAGCATACATTGTTTCGAGATGAAATAATGTTTTACGTATCGTAATTTCCATCATAGAAGAACTAGAAACAAAATATACCTAATATACATATTTGAATTTAAACGATTTTTGATATTCAGAACTTTTTCTAAGTGTGTACTAAATACAGTGCCTAGAAAAATCTCCCAACATATCCCTGTTAGTAGATGCCCACGTAATTCCGAACACCTAATTCCGAAAAAATTCCATAGATGGTAGATCAATACCGCCGTCTCTGGTTTGTTCATACAGCAAAAACTATAATGTTTGCAGCCACCTTTCGCATATTAAACTCTTTTTACTTTCCCTGCAATACATGGTCATGTATAGGGAAAGTATTGGAATCATGCCGAAAATCACAACTCGAGTTTTCGACGGATCTACACGTTTCGAGACCTGTAGAATACGAAAAAACCATTTTTAGCGTGACGTCTGTGTGTGTGTCTGTCTGTCTGTGTGTCTGTCTGTGCAGATTTTGTATCCACTCTAACTAGTAATCGACCGAATTTCATAAAATTTGGTAAGTAAGTCACTTGTGGGCGACTCTGGTGCTGATTAGTTTTGGGTACGATTCGGGATAAAAGAACCCGCCTTTTTTTGCGAAATAGCCCGCAAAAGCTTGTATCCACTGTAACTGAAAAACTAATGAACCGAATTTCACAAAATTTGGTAGATGAGTCACTTGTGGGTTACCCTGGTGCTGATTGGATTTTGGTACGATTCGAAAAAAAATAACCCGCCTTTTTTTTGCAAAATGGCCCTCAAAAATTGTCAAAATCTAAACTAATGAACTAGATATACTCAAATATATCCATTAAATGCTCGTTTAATACGTAATTTTTAACGACGAAAAGAAAAAGATCAACCCCATTACGCTAGGACTAGCCGTTCTCGAGATATTTTAGTTTTTCGCATTTTCTCTACGCCACCTTTAATAATAAGTCCGGTTACCGAATGAGAACGAAAATTGAATTAAAAGTGAAATAATTTTAAAAATAAATAAAGAGAACGTGAATATAAACGCCTGCAGGGAAAGTCATGTGCAGCCCACATCAGATTTTTTTATATTATTTGAAGAAATTCATGAAAGCATAATTGTTATTATCGATAATCGACACAGTTTCCTTATAAAGAATCTGGGTTTGACTATAATTTTTGATGCGATAAATTAACAAATGTGGTAATCTCTTCAGGCGAAGTGCCATCCTACGTACCTTTTTTTATATCAAAGATGTTCCTTATTGTAAAAAAAACTACTAAAAATGGATTCTGTTATGAGAAAGTTGAGTTGAGCAAAACCCCCAGTTAATATTAATTATATTTTATCAATGTATTTATTTATAGTTTCTGAGTTCATTTTTGTAACTACGGTAACTGCGTTACGTTTCAATTATCAGTATAATTTTTTGTTTATTTTTCAATTCAAACGCCCGGCAAATAATATGATACTAAATTCATTTTTATCCTACTTAATTCATTATTATATTGAATGAATTAAAATAACTGGATTTTTTATTTTTCCTTATATTTTTAAATAATTTCCTTAGAATCCGGGTAATCCGGAACCGCAGGATCGCTGTCTGGGCAGATTTTCAGACTTTTACTGTGATGAATATAATTGGGACTTTCATATCATCCAAATTGCTAGCGAAAAAAAAAAATCATTTCTTTCCTATGCTCGTATTGGAACTACGCCAAAAGACTTCTCGCTGATGTTTGTCATACGTGAAAAATCACCGGAGATACGTTTAATTAATAACAATCTTTTCTTGGTGACATTTCTTCTGGATAGCAACATGAAAAAGAAAACGAGGAAAGGAGTTGCATAAAGATATATCTCGAAATTACAGATAGACATCGAGAGTGGATGATAGGTCATGGTTGGTTGATTTGTTGTACCTAATATTTTTGTATCGAATTATTTCTGTTAGAATATCTACAGAGAGGCTCCAATTGAGTTTCTTATCTATGTCAAATAGCTGAATTGTACAATATGATTTAAGTGATGAATTACAAAACCTAAACTGTTGGAAATAAAAAAATCTGATGTTGGCAGCACATAATTTTCCCTGCAGACTTATAGCCACGTTCTCTTTTTTAGTTAAATTTATTTCACTTTTAATTCAATTTTCATTTTCATATGGTAACTAGACTTATTATAGTCAAAGGTGGCGTACAGAAAAGACGAAAAACAAAAATATCTCGAGAACGGATAGTCTTAGTGTAATGGGGTTGGTCTTATTCTTTTTTCGTTAAAAATTACATATAAAGCAAGCATTCAATGCTTATATTTCAGCATATATAGTATTTTATTTTAGATTTTGATAATTTTTGCGGATCATTTTGCAAAAAAAGCAGATTATTTTTTTCTGAATCGTACTAAAATCTAATCAGCACCAAGGTAACCCACACGGGACTTATCTACCCAATTTTTTAAAATTCGGTTCATTAGTTTTTCTGCGAGAGTTGATAAAGGTTTTTGAGGGCCATATCGCAAAAAAAACGGGTTCTTTTATCCCGAATCGTACCCAAAACTAATCATCACCAGATTCTCTCACAAGTGACTTACCTACCAAATTTTATGAAATTCGGTCAATTAGTTTTTTAGTTAGAATGGATACAACATCTGCACAGACAGATACACGCACAGACAGACACACACAGAGACAGACACACACACAAATGTCACGCTAAAAATAGTTTTTTCGTATTCTAGAGGTCTCGAAACGTGTAGATCCACCAAAAACTCAAGATGCGATTTTCGGCATGATTCGAATACTTTTACTATACATTACCATGGATTGCTGGGAAAGTAAAAATTGAAACTTTACAAACACGTAGAATTCTACCTATAAATAATGAGAAAAATGTAAAATTTGGCATTTTTAAAAGAAACATTTATATATATATCTGAATTTTTCCTGACATTCCTTCAACTACAATTCGAGAACGGCTAGACCCACAAAACTCTATTTTGGACAATCATGCACAGCACGAAAAATCCCAAATTTTCTTAATTAACTCTATTGTTGTACAATCAATCGTTTTGGGGATATTTTAAATTATTTTTATACCAGACGATATTTCTGCTTTCTCATATTTAGTACTAAGAAGGTATATTTCTGCTTTCTCATATGTAGTATTAAGAAGGTATAGTTATATATATATCATGAAAATCTTCGTTTTGAGATTCTGATGCCAATATACGTTTTAAAACCTCCTCACCACTGTTTGACTATTTTTGGGATGATGTTCGTCTGTCTGTCTGCATGCCTGTGGTTGATTTTTTGTGTACACGATTGCGGCAACAAACATTAATAGCTTTTCAAGAAAGTTTATATCTGGCTTCGTAATTAAAAAATTTAGAACCATATAGAATTTTTTTAATTCAACCGAAAATCTTGAAATTTAATTGAAATTTTATATTTATTTAACATGGCAGTATAGGAAAAAGTTTGACATAATTATGCATGAAAGGGAATTTATAACTCAATGATCACGATATTTTATAGTTTCCGTTATTTTTATGAAAAATAGCCGCGATACAATTTTTTGTTCATGACCTCATTAGCCACCCTCGAAGGTCAACTTACATGTCTCTTGAATGGTATAGTATCGCTAGGAATATTATAGTATCACTAGGAATATTTTTTTTGAACCCTTTAAAGTGAAGGGTAACAGGCTATAATTTTAAACAGTTACCTATGATACCGATATTTCAAAATTTTTATTGCAAAATTTGAAAAAAGAAAAAAAAAAAACTAAAAATGGATTCTGATATGAGAATATCGAGTTGAGCAATACACCAGTTAATTTTATTTATATTTTATCAATTAATTTATTTATAGTTTCTGGGCCCATTTTTGTAGCTACGGTAACTGCATTTTTCAATTACAAAAATAGTTTTGGGTTATTTGTCAATTCAAACGACTGCGCAAAAATATTATAATTAATTCAGTTATAGCCTCAAAGTCTGAAAAGATTAAAAGGAAGGCAGCATGCATTGTATGGAGATGGTATAATGTTTTACGTACCGTAATTTCAAGCACAGAAAAACTTGAAACAAAATATGCCTCATGTTCATATATCAATTTGAAACGATTTTTGATATTCAGAACTTTTTTTAAGTGTGTCATAAATACAGTGCCTAGAAGAGTATCCCATCATAGCCCTGTTAGTAGATGCACAACTAATTCTGAACACCTAATTCCGAAAAAATCCCATAGATGGCAGATCAATACCGCCGTCTCTGGTTTGGTTTCATATACAGCAAAAACTATAGCGTTTGTAGCCACCTTTCGCATATTAAACTCTTTTTTTTACTTTCCCTGCAATACATGGTAATGTATAGGGAAAGTATTGGAATCATACCGAAAATCACAACGCGAGTTTTCGACGGATCTACACGTTTCGAGACCTCTAGAATACGAAAAAACTATTTTTAGCGTGACGTCTGTGTGTGTGTCTGTCTGTCTGTGCAGATATTGTATCCACTCTAACTAAGAAACTAATGGACCGAATTTCACAAAATTTGGTAGGTAAGTTACTTATGAGCGAGTCTGGTGCTGATTAGTTTTGGGTACGATTCGGAATAAAATAACCCGCCTTCTTTTGTGAAATGCCCCGCAAAAGTTTGTATCCACTCTAACTGAAAAACTAATAGACCGAATTTCACAAAATTCGGTAGATGAGTCACTTGTGGGTTACTCTGGTGCTGATTAGATTTTGGTACGATTCGGAAAAAAATAACCTGCCATTTTTTGCAAAATGGCCCGCAAAAATCGTCAAAATCTAAACTAAAGAACTAGGTATACTCAAATATATCCATTAAATGCTCGTTTAATACGTAATTTTTAACGACGAAATCAATAAGACCAACCCCATTACACTAGGACTAGCCGTTCTCGAGATATTTTTGTTTTTTGTTTTTTCACTACGCCACCTTTGAAAATGAGCCCAGTTACAAAATGAGAACGAAAATTGATTTAATAGTGAATTAAATTTAATTAAAATAAGAGAACGTGTATATAAGTCTGCAGGGAAAGTCATGTGCTGCCCACATCAGATTTTTTACTTTCCCTGCAATATATGGTAATGTTTAGGGAAAGTATTGAAATCATGTCGAAAATCGCAACTCGAGTTTTCGACGGATCTACACGTTTCAAGACCTCTAGAATACGAAAAAACCATTTTTAGCATGACGTCTGTGTGTCTATCTGTGTGTCTGTCTGTCTGTCTGTGCAGATTTTGTATCCACTCTTACTAAAAAACTAATTGATCGAATTTCATAAAAATTGGTAGGTAAGTCATTTGTGGGTGAATCTGGTGCTGATTAGTTTTCGGTATGATTCGGGATAAAAGAACCCGCCTTTTTTTTCTAAATGGTTTTTTCTAAATGGTTTTTTTTCTAAATGGAAAGATTGTATCCACTCTAGCTGAAAATCTAATGGACCGAATTTCACAAAATTTGGTAGATCAGTCGGCTGTGGGACACCCTGGTGCTGATTAGATTTTGGTATGATTCGGAAAATGTAACGTGCCGTTCTTTTTGCAAAATGGCCCGGAAAAATCGACAAAATCTAAGATAAAAAAAACTATGTATGCTGAAGTATATCCATTAAATTCTTGTTTTATACGTAATTTTTAACGAAGAAAAGAATAAGGCCAACCCCATTACACCAGAACTAGCCATTCTCGATATATTTCAGTTTTTTTGGAATTTTTTCTACGCCACCTTTGAAAATACGTCCAGTTACCAAAGGAGAACGAAGATTAAATCAAATGGGAATTAAATTTAATTAAAATAAAGCGATCGTTAATATAAGTCTGCAGGGAAAGTCATGTGCTGCCCACATCAGATTTTTTATATTATTTGAAGAAAGTTCGACACAGTTTCCATATATCCAAACTGTTGCTCTAAGTCCTCTGGACGAGCCGGACGGCCTGGGGCTTTTACAGTTTCCATATAAAGAATTTGGATTTGACGATAATTTTTAATGCGATAAATTCCCAAATGTGGTAATCTCTTCAGGCGAAGTGCCATTCCACGTTCCTGTTTTTATATCAAAGATGTACCTTATTGAAAGAAAAACTACTAAAAATGGATTTTATTATGAGAAAGTTGAGTTGAGCAAGACCCCCAGTTAATACTAATTATATTTTATCAATGTATTTATTTATTGTTTCTGAGTCCATTTTTGTAGCAACGTTAACTGCGTTACGTTTCAATTATCAATATAATTTTTTGTTTATTTTTCAATTCAAACGCCTGGGATAAAATATGATATTTAATTCATTTTTATCCTAAAATGTCTCAAATGATTGTAACGAAGCCAGCATATATTATTTGGGGGTGAAATAATATTTTACGTACCATAAATTCCAATTTAGAAGAACTAGAACAAGATGCGAGCCATTTTCATTTGTGAAATTGAAAAGGTTTTTGATATACAGAAGTGTATAGAACTTCGATATACAGAAGTGTCACAACATAGCCCCTGTTTCTAGACCCTCCCCCCCTCATCCCCCAATTTGGAAAAGATTCTATAGATGGACTGTAATATCTAATTCCGAAAGAAACCGATAGATGGCAGATAAATACCGCCGTTTGTGTCTTGTTTATACCGAAGCAACCACAGCGTTTCTAGCCACTTTTCGCATATTAAATTTTTCTTTGTATTATTTGAAAAAATTCATGAAACCAGGTTGCTATTGTCAGTACAGCTTGGTTATAAAAAATTTGCGTTTGATGATATTTTTTTAAGCTATAAATTGTCAAATGCTTTAGTAATTTACATACACGGTTTATAATTTACATATTGAGTACATGAATTTTGATTTTCATCATTAGTTATCAAATGATATTCCACCCTAATTTGATGACACTTTTTTTCATTTGAATATTTATAATGAAAGAAACTTAATTACTTTAAATTTGCTTTTGATTTGAAGGTTGTAATTTCTTATGAAAAGCTAAGTTATCTCAGATAATTATTATTTCTTATAAGATGTTCTCTAATAAAATTTTAAACACGTAATTTAGAGTAGTAAATTACGGGACTGTAAGTATGTAAATCATAACTTGCTGTACATCACATCCATAAAGCACTAATGATTATATTTGTTCCTAGAAAATTATGAAATATCTTGCATCAAATTTACAGCAGTGAACACGCAGTCCCCACTACTAACAAATTATAATTATGACAAGCTTTTCTAAAAAAACTTCAACGTTTCATAAAATATTGGGTCAGTGTAATAAAATATCATACGTTTTTCTTCTAAAATTAGCAAGATGATTTTATAAATGTATTCAAATAATATTAAATAACAAAATTCACATATAAAAAGTGACACCAAATATGTACTATGATTTTAGAAGTATAAAACAACCTCAAAACAAGTCTTTCGCCATATAGAGGATTTTTCCGTAGTTAAATATTGCTATTTGATATATGGCATTTTTTTTCAAATCGGCTGGCACTTGAAATAGAGCTGTTATTGATTTCGTTTTCAAATTTAATAACTTGTAAGATGCCACCATTTCGAGCAACTCACTGACTTGAAATTAAGGTAGTAGCTATTTTGGTGTACACATTTATTAAAATTTTATATTTTAAAACATGCACTATACATTTATTTCTGGTAGATGAAGATACCATATTCATAGTTTTTATGCATATTCTGTTTCTGGGCCTCACCTTTGTTACACCATAACCAACGACAAAAATAACTGCACAAACCATTCTTTCTTCCTATCTATTGTGATCTATGACGCACGCTGCTTTTGTTCCAAAAAATTTGCAACCACACCAGCTATACAATGATCGCTACACGAGGTTATTTCGCCGCAAAAACAAAGTGGTTTATTTTAATAGTGCATGTTATAGTAAATTATATATACCCATCACTACTTTCATTTTTTCAAAAATTATTTTATTTTGAGTTATTAGTGTATTAAAGTTAAAAAATGTCATGTGTCTATCTATTGCCTGCAGGTCAGCTTGGTGCTAAGTAGCAAATTGTTCTTTAAAATTATATATATATATATATATATATATATATATATATATATTATTAATTATGATGCACTGAGATCACTGATGTTACTGGGTACTAAGTACCGTATACCTACTAAATTTAAACATAAATTAATATGTAAAGGTTTATTTCTTTACTTAAATAAATTTATCTATAAAATCAGTTATAAATATCAAATCCCTGTAGAAGCCTTTAAACTCTGGAGAGTCTTAATAGAGCAATACTTAAATCATTATATATAGAATCAGAAAATTAATAATTCATATAAACTTAATTCAATTAAAAATGATATTAAAGAAATACAGAATGATTTTGTCATTACATATGTCGATAAGGCAAGTGGTAACTACTCAATTATTTGTAAATATTATTATAAAAGTACCCTTCAGTCACACTTACTTAATAATCAAATCTATAAATTACATAAAACTAACCTTAAAATCTTATCCAATAGAATATCAGCCAAATATAAGCAAATCCATCTAAAAAATAGTTGTAATAACATTCCATATATTGTTTTAGTACCCAAGTTTCATAAATCCCCTGTTGCTTTTCGAACCATTACCAGTGGGCATAATTCTTACATTACTAATGCTGGAAAATTATTATTAAAGATATTACATGAAGTATCCTTGTCAGATGAAATCTCAAATAATTGTCATATTGTAAAAAACAGTTTTGAATTAGTTAAGAAATTGAAAACTCTTACTAATATTCATAGTATTTATACCTTTGATTTCAAAGATTTGTTTAATAATATTAATATAGATGATCCGTATAGAATTATTTTAGGAATTTTTGAAAAATATAATATCAACCTAAAATATTCAAATTTTCTTTTTAAAAAATTACTTAATTTCACTCTTTATGAGAATTATATTCAACATGATGGTACTTTTTTTAAACAACAGGTTGGTATCCCACAAGGGGTGTGCCTCATCATTGTTAGCTAATCTGTATTTATACTTCTATGAAAAAAAAAACATTAATCCAAGCTTGCATAATATGCACATGTTTAGATATTTAGATGACATATTATGTCTATCCCCAAATAATATCCCTATAGTATTAAACTTTTATCCAAAAAATTTACAATTAAATGCAAGTAATAATGACTCGAATGTTGCAAACTTTTTAGATTTAAATTTAAATTTACAAAATTGTAATATGGTTATAAACTTGTATGATAAAATACAGGATTTTAAATTTAATACATCAAAAATTCAACATTTTGACTCTTGTTTGCATATATTTGTATTTAGAAATATTATAATAAACCAGGCTCTTAGAATCAATAAAATTTGTGATGAATATTATAAATTAGCGCATTTTATGAATTTATTGATAACAGTGACTAATAATGCATATTCCCCCAAGTTTGTTATTAAAATTATCAACTCAGTGTATCAACTTTCACTCGATAACATCCTAGAAAACTTTCCCAATTATAGTGACTAACATAGATTAAAAAAAATATATATATATATATATATATATATGTATATATATATATATATATATAATTATATAAATAAATAAAAATGAAAAGTAATAAACTAAGTCAAAAACATTAGAAAAATCAAAAAATCGGAAAATAAGATGCATTAACATTAATGTTTTGAATTTTATTTTCGCAAAAAATTGTAACTTTTGCCAGTATTGAAACTACGATTTGAGCGCCCTTATAATGGTGTATAGTGGCATTCTCGTTTATCCAGTTTTCCTATCAATTACTTGTTTAGTAAGAATTTTCATCCTTGATTCATGTTCATATTCAGGATTGCATATTTGGGAAGCTAATATTCTGAATTGCTTGTCCGGTATCCAGCTTAGACTCACTGGACGGGTCTGGGAGTATTACAGTGAACGTCGTACTGCCTCCCTGGTAGAATTTCGACTTGTTCATTCCGGTGCTTCTAATCCTAGTTGCTTCCGGTGCTTCTAGTCCGGTGCTTCTGCTGTTGAGGTTGATCGTGTATACACGTGGTGGAAGAAGAAGGGTTCATGCCGCATGGTAATACAAATTTTCTTAATGTATCCTATTTTCATTTTTTTTTCATTTTTTATTGCCTGTAGTCTGGGTTGGAGTATTTATAGTAATGTACTATTGCTCTATATAGTAATGTACTATTGCTCTATATAGCAATGTACTATTGCTCTATATAGTAATGTACTATTGCTGAAACAGGCATGTGTTTGGGTTAGTTAGAGTTAAATACTCAGACCTGAGGAGGAATTTGACTCTGACTAATCATCGAATTTGGGCTGGTGCTGTTTGTTCTCTTCTCTTATCAGCATTATGGCCGTGAATTTGCTTCTATGGTGATGCTAATATTACTTGATTTTATTATTATTATTATTATTATTATTATTATTATAATTTTTACATATTTCAAATATATATATATATATATATATATATATATATATATATATATATATATATATATATATATATATATATATTGCATATATATATATATTATATATATATAGACGTATTGTATATATATATTGCATATATATATATTATATATATATAGACGTATTGTATATATATATATATATATACATATTGTATATATATATAAATATATATATATATGTCACTCATTTTTAATAAAAACAGCATTATATAATTTACATGCAAGTTTTATAATTTACATATTGAGTACTTGAATCTTCATTTTAATAGTAAATTCTTAATTGACATTCCATCCTGGTTCATCTGACTTTCAGCGATTTGAATATTTATTATGAAATAAACTTATGTATAGTAAATGTGCTTGGGATTTGAAGTAATTTCTTATAAAAATATAAATTATCTCAGACAATATGTATTTCTTATAAAATGTTCTCAAATAAGATTCTATTTTTGAATATATTTTCCTCAGTGAAAGGAGTAAGTATATAGCAAGGCATGATCAAAGAGTTTTTATTATTATTTGTATTAAAAGTTAATGTAACTTTTAAGAACAGCTTGAATATACGTAAAATCTAGTTTAAAAATACAGAATTTTCTAAGTTAATTTCGGTTAATTGTGAGGCTGCAATTACGGCCATCATAATTTTTTATAATACGAAAAACACCAAAGACCATATTTCTTAATAGAAATGTATGAAAAAGACTGAAAAGCACATTTGCACTTTTTCATACTATTGTATAGAGAAAAGTGTATACATCCATGATCTCTGAAGAAAGGTGGATGGGATTCAAAGGCTGAATTTTATTTTCCCAACATAGAACCTATTGAAAAAAATCTGATGTGGGCAACACATGACTTTCCTTATATAATGTAATGAATTTAATACTTTTACAGCAAAAAAATAGGTTTTTCTTATAGTAGATACTAATATTCTTTCCAAGATATTGAATTTTCGACAATTAGTCGTCATTTTCATTGATTTAGCATCATTTTTATCCATTTGGCGAGATTTTCATTAATTTGGCAACATTTCATAGAAGTCGCCAAGTTGGCGACATTCCGCCAAATTCGTCGCCAAAATACCGCCAAGCGTTATGCACTAAGAAAAAAGTTATTCTTACAGCAGATAAATGACTATTGGCGTTCAAATACAAAAGTATTATTCAAAGTATATTTTTTCATGAATGGAACGAGCTAGATCCACGAGAATGATGTCACTCAATTTATCGCATGGTATTACATATGAAAAGTGAACATGTTTCTCAATAGGAATTTTTTTTTATGTGACTTTTTCATAATTTTTTTGAAAAATAATACAATATCTCGAGAACGGTTCATGTTAGCGTTCTAAAATTTATGTCAATCGTTTTCTAATGAAAAATTACATAAGAAATGTCTATTTGCGTAACTTTATTAGCGGTTTTGATTATTTGACAATTTTTTCAAAATTTCATTCGAAAATTTAGGGGGGGTTTTGAACATTCGATTACGTATAAAAACAATAGGCTTCCAGTGTTTACGGATTGTGATTTTTGTACCAAATTTGGTTCGAATCGGTCCATTCGTTCGTCAGTTATCGTCTCCACAGACTCACTGACACACACACACACATACACACACACAGACATCACTTCAAAAATGTTTGATTCGTGATCAGGGATGCTTGAAACGTGCTCTCCCGTCGAAAACTCGAATTCGAATTTTCGACCCCGTCACAATACTTTCCTTATACATTATGTGTATAAGGAAAGTAATAAATGTGCATTATCTAGATTGAGGCCATAAAAAGTATTGTCTTCTGAAAATTTCCTTATTTTGTTAGAGATAAAGCATTTTTTAAAAATTTCTGAATACATTTTAAATATTTTTGGAAAAATGTTTGAGGTCATAACCCAAGAACTATTATTAGAGCTCTAACAATTAACATTTCTACTATAAGCTATTAAAATTGGAGAAAATCTCTATTGAATTTGATTTAAAGCCAGGAACATCTTATATTTATTAAATACAATGTTAAGAATAAAAGAAAATATCAAAATATTCCAATTTGAACACGTTGTGCAAATAAAATTGATATAGAAATACATGCACAAATCCAGCAGGCCTTCTGGTTACTTCTTTCTGATATGGGGGCCTTTAAACGATTGTATATTCCTTATCGGCAAATTCATCCTTAGTTCCAGAGTATCAAAGTATGGTCACTTGCGGAAAAGTTTCTTTCTGGAGACGTCATGTATAATCGATCCAATAAGTTTGCCAAAATTATCCCAATATCTCAAGAAACGCAGGGAAACTAGATAGGATATATTAAGATAAGAGCTTAGATCGTGAAATGCCATCTTTCATCTCCCGATTAATCCCAAAGACAGACGGGGAAGAGAGAGAGAGCACTCGATCATTTCATTAATCTATATAGAATGTTCCATCTTGAAGATAGCTTAAGCTCTTCGTTAGCTATTTGTTCCCAACGATTTCTTTAATCTACTATATTGTGAGGAAAAAAGATGAACGAATATTTTTTTCGTCAAGGGCTTTGACTCGCATTCCATTACACTGCACATTGACTGTTAGATCACGGTAAAAGCGTCACAAGTACAAGTCCCTATTTTTACTTTCCCTGCAATTGATGGGTAATGTATAGGGAAAGTATTGGAATCGGGTCGAAAATCGCAACTCGAGTTTTCGACGAATCTACACTATTGAGTCTCCTTGAATATGAAAAAACTATTTTTATCATGACTTTTGTGTATGAAAATTAATAAACTAGTAGATAATTATACGGAATTCGATATTGTGGCGGATAAGAACGTTTTAAGACATCTTGAATCCATTTCGAACAAATTTAAAATTATCTCAATTTCTCTCTCTCTCTCTGTGTGTGTGTGTGTGTGTTTGACATGCACTCAAACTAAAAAATAATTGACCGAATTTCTTAAAATTTATTAGATAAATCATTCGTAGGGTGGTTCGCTGGTACTGATTATATTTTCGTACAATTCGGAAAAAATTAATCTTCCTTTATTTCGCGAATTGGCTCTTAAAAATTGTCAAAATCTATAATTAAAGACTGCATATGCTTACATGTATGGATTAAATGCTTGTTTTATGCGTAATTCTTGACAACGAAAACAACAAGACCAGCCACATCACTCAAGGATTGGCCATTTTTGAGATATTTAAGTTGTTTTTAATTTTTAAGAGCTGAACACGTGTTTCACTGTAGTTAAAAATTTATTTGATGATATTTCTTAACATTTATTACTCTGTCCCTTGAGAGCTGCCCTGATGCTGATTAGATTTTAGCATAATTCGGTGAATATAAACGACATTTTACGAAATTTTCCGCAATAATCGTGAAAGTATGAAATTAATGACTAAAATTGTTGAATTATATTAATATTATGTACATGTTCTTATAACTTTTTACAGCAAAGCGAATAAAATTGATATAATGACACTAGGATAAACCGTTTTCAAAATATATATATTTTTTAATTTTGAGAAGCTGAAGACTTTTTAAAATTCATTATTTTACCAAATGAAACGAAGATGCATTAATAAGGCAAATTGAATAAAATATCAGAAAAATATCTAGTTTATTTTATGCAATTAAGCTCTATATAATGCATCATGCAAAAAAAAAAAAGAATAATAATAATAAGAAAACGCATTTGAGTTTGTAGGGGAAGTTATATGCTACCCACAACAGATTCTTAAATTTCCCTTCAATATACAGAATGATTAAAAAAAGATGGGTCAAAGTGTATAAGGTGGTAGGATACACCAAACCAAGCATTTTCCGTCATATTTTACCTGATCGAAAATGCAACATAAAACCGTTACAAAGCGAGTAATGGTTAAACCAATAAGGTGAGGCGGAAACACAAGAATGACTTAGAAGTTTTAAAATGACAATTAAAAAGCAATAACTAAAATATTGGCTCAAAATGGCGACCGCCTACCTGAATGCACGTCTCACAGTGACCATTGAGGGATTGGCGAAATCTTTCGAACAGATCTGGCATGTCGCGCACTTTGGCAACAACGGCAGAAATTCTAGTGCTGAGTTCTTCATATTCAAGGGGAGTGTCATAGAGATATCCCCATAAAAAGAAGACAATACACGACAGATCGGGAGACCGTGGGGCCCAAACTATGGTACCTCCTTGCCCAATCTATAGCCCTGTAACGCCTTTACGCTTCACCCCCCACCCCCCACCGCGTTTAGTACCCCTCCACAAGTTGTAAGATGAATTTGTCTAATTTTATATCTATTCTATATAATTATAAAAATAAACGTTTGCTTACCAAATAATGATGAAATATTTTACATAATAATACTGAAAAAAAAATAAATAAAATAAAAAAAAATTCAAGGCATCACAGATTGACAAAACTCTTTAATTGAAGGAACGAATTCAAAGAATATAGTTTGCATTGATATCTCTGTATTAACTATAAAAGGGATTGTTTCTGAGGAAATATATTCCCCCTGAAAGCCTTCTATGAAGACAAAACATTTTTTAAATAATTGGTTTATTTAAACTTTTAATTTAAAATGACGTATTTTTTGCATAGAAAAGTATAATTGTCTGCTATGATCAGGTGAGTTTTAACTGCAGCGCCATCTGTTGTGCTTCCTGAACAATTCTCCTGATTTATTTCCTTGAAGGGAACCCTAGGTATCTAGTTACTGATCTCTAAATACTTCCAGACTCAATGTTTAAGATTGCTTGGCCATGGTTTCTTTCAGAATTACGAAAAAAGCTTGCATTTCCAAATTTCCCTATTCAGAATAATACTATCCAGATCTTTAGTATTGAATAATTCGAGTTCTAATCATACAAATTATAAAAACTTTCATAAAGTTCTAGATTGTTACAATAATTTTTTAAATATCAATTTTTATGGTGTTATCTACATTTGTTCTTGAGTTCAGTTACTATAGTTCTAGCTTATCAGGGATGGCGGAATTTAAGAGTCGGATGTTTTTAGTGCTACGCCTCTTTCAAAACTTGGTAAAAGCTAGATTATTTCAGGTTCTAGATTTGAGTTTGATGAGAAAATACTTTGAAAGGTCTCATTTTAAGTAACTTTTCTAAAAAAAAAATATATGTTCGCAAAGTTATTTTAAGAAATATAAAGGTATCTTTAAATTAGAATCAAACAGGAGAGGCTCAGCTTTTGAGCCTCAATGGACGCCACGCCACTGCTTCTTACCGCAAAATCTATAGCATACAAAAACATAAAATTTGGTACACTTATAGAGGAAGCATTGGAAAATATGCTTAAATAAACAATTTTTCGATATATATTGTGTAAGAAATAATGTCAAGTCAAAATATTAAATCAAGTCAAAATATTTAAATTATAGTCAAAATATTGAATTTTTGCCCTGTTTTTAAATTTCGATGTAGTTTACGAGATATTATACATTTTATGCACTTCTGAAGTGAAAAAAATTCTTTCGCGTCGACACGTCCATTGAATTTCTTTGTCTCTTATCGCAAAAGTGTAGCATATAAAAATATTAAGGAAATTTAGTACGTTTATGGAGAAATAATAGGAATACATGAGGAAGCAAACCGATTACTGATTTAAACTTTAGTTTGATTTGAAATAGCTCGTGAAACGAGTTCTGCAAACGTAGCTAATAGGAGGCAAAGTTTCCCGACTCACAAAGCGAGTTACGGGGATTTTCAAAGTAAGTAGTGTGTGTGTGTGTGGGGGGGGGGGGGGGGGGGGGGGATTTTAAAATCTTTAAAAAATATTAGAATTTGTCCCCGAGATTTGAAATTGATATGTTTTTACTCGCATTTGTCTGCTCTTTCCGGTCGTGTGATTTGTTTTATGGATTACAGTTGCCCTTATATATATTTCTTCCCTCAGCTATATTATATTAAAATGATCAAACAGCATATTTAAAACAATTTTAAATTTATGCAAATGAGCCAGGAAATGCTCTTGTTTTAACTTTAAGTCACTGCCATATGACTAGCAAAATTTTTTTATCGAGGACGTTTCAAGAATTTGAAAATATTTTGCCTCTTATTTGCATCAGTGTATATTTTTAGCTCATTTTGCTTCTTATCTTATTTGCATCATTATCTTATTTGCATTATTTTATCTTATTTGCATCATTGCATCATATATGACTATTTACATCAATGTATCATATATAACTATTTGCATCAGTACATCATATATAATTATTTGCATCATTATACGTAGGTGGTTCAAAAAGTAAGATAACAAGAGCTATATTTTTAGCTTATTTGCTTCTTATCTTATTTGCATTATTATCTTATTTGCATTATTATCTTATTTGCATTATTTTATCTTAGTTACATTGTATCATATATAACTATTTGCATCAGTACATCACAGATAACAATTTGAATCATTGTACGTAGGTGGTTCAAAAAGTAAGGTAACAAGATCTATATTTTCTAGCTTATTTTCTTCTTATCTTATTTGCATTATTATCTTATTTGCATTATTTTATCTTAGTTGCATCATTGCATCATATATATCTATTTGCATCATTCTATATCAAAGTGAGCTAAAAGTGGATTTTGTTCTTGTGACATCGTTGCTGTTTATGTAATAATGTTGCTGTTCAATGATTACCACTTTAACTTTATTAAATAAACTAGAACATGTACCCATCGACGCCCGGGAGTAAAAGAAGACTCCTTATATAAAATAACAAAATAAAAATTCGGGAACATAGGTACAATCTTCGTAAAACAATGCATGGTCGTACAACGCTCAGGTTTCAAGCTACAGACTGCACACACACACAGCGAGGGAGAGAGAGATCTTCTTTTATTATGTAAGGTGCTGGTAAGAGTCCTCCAAATATATAACTGAAAAACATATCTTTCATTTTATATGCATTTTGAAGTTAAAGCCTAAGTTAATTTTATAGCAGTATGCCATTGTACTAAAGTGATAATTATTATATGTTAAAATGACAATACATCTTTAACACGTAAGTAGCGTTTGTAAGAAATATTACCTAAGTTTTGATTTTGTTTCTAAATCACTTAAATAACATAAGCGCATAAGCCTCAATGCACCGCCTTAGTTGCATTGGCGTAGTTTTAAGACTGTGTAAAATGAGTAAGTTATGAGGAAACGCAACCTAAAATCAAATACAAAACTGCGAAAATTAGTTTGATTAATATGTAAATCCAAATTTAAAGGGCGATATTTTTCTGAGTATAAAAACGGTTATTTTGACATTTTTAAAATATGGGATTGGGGGCTGCAGTTGTATCCCCCCTCCCCCCCCCCCCCCATCTGGCGACTGACTGCATGCGCCAATGACTGACATTTACCCTTTTTTATCTCGCTAAACTCATTTAAAAACAATCACCTCGGCGCTATCCTAAAGAAGTTTCAAAATGAAAATAACAAAGGCGACCGGAAAGCACAACCTAATGAGCAGATTTTATCTATTATATCTTAGCCGTATACTCTCCTTTAAAAGCTTGTGTCAAAAATACTCTTCACTTTAAAAGAGACATTATAAAACGTGGGAGTTTAAGTAATGTGCGTTTTGGTGTATTAAACCCAGAATGTCAGAAGACTTTCAAAACCCTTTTATCATTTGGTAGGTAGACATTGAGTTATTTTTTATAGAAACATGAAACAAATAATCTGATGTGGTCGGCACATGACTTTCGCTACAGAATGCAATGACTCTATTTCTCCCATAGCGAAATTATAATGTACAATATGCACGTCACAATGTTTTTGACATTGAATATGAACCATGTCAATTGAAATTGGGGTTTTCCTTTTAACTTTTGTGTCCTAACATAAGGCAATATTCATACTCACGAAAATCAATTCTGCCTTTAAATGGGCGTTATGAAAATCTAAGTCACAATCACACAGTAATCATATCCCCATATTTCGCCAGATTTCAACATTATTGGCTCCTTCAGAAGGAGTGGGAGGTTTTAGCTGAAGCAAACAAATTCAATGTAATAATGTAGCAAAGTAATTTTTTTAGCAGAGGCCTTGGGTTCAATATTGAAAAATTAATTCTGCCTAAAATGGGAGTTGTGAAATGCTAATTTCAACCACATAGTAATCGTATCACCATATTTTACCAGGTTTCGACATTATTGTGCTCCTCCAGTAGGAGCATGTGTTTTAAGTTGAAGCAAAACAATTTAGTGTATTAATGTAGTACTGTAGCAAGTTAGTTTTCTTAGCAGAGGCTTCGGATTCAAACTTGTAAAATTAATTCTACCTAAAATGGGAGTTGTCAAATGCTAACTTGCAATCACATTGTAACTACATCACAATGTTTTGTCAGGTTTCGACGATTAGAATTATATAAAGAGCGATTTCAGGATATGAACCACGCCGCTTCATTAGAAATTTGTCAAGAAAATGAAAATTGCACACCGGCAAGTAGGATTAAAATCTGCGTCACCGGATCAAGGTTATGTGGTGTAACAGACGACTCTACTGCTACAAAAAACCATCTTTCCAGGATGCTAGGAAACAGTATCCGAATTAGAAGTTCGGATCCGAAGTTAGCTTTTGGTGTAATCTTATAATGTCGGGCTTGTAAGCTCTAGGTCCCGGGTTCGAACGTGACTCGGGTCCAAACATCATAAATTCCCACATATGTAAAACGATATTTTCCCCTCTTTATGTATTTTTGAAATGAATTGTAGATCTCATTAAGGGTAAATTTCCGCATTGTTGAATTGAATTTGGATTTTCGAAAATTAATTTTTTATATGTTTAAAAAAAAAACAAATTTATTGAATAAGGAGTCTTCTGTTAGACGAGACCGTCACTGCAGATATGCACAATACGGGACAACGAGCGTGAGGACAAGTTCATTTATTAGAGGAGGTAATAAAGAAGGGAAGGGGTGGGGAATTTTGTTGAATTTCTGCAGTCACGGTCTAGCTGATCCTGGCGGGGTTTTCCTCTCTCCTTCTGTTCGTTTTTCCAAACTTTATGAAGTAATGTGAAATCTCAATGGAAATTAAAAAAACGAAAATAATTGAAATAATTTTACTAATTTCAATATTCAAAGATTTATAACAAATAATTTTAAAATTAAGTATTTTTTCTTTAATAATTAAATAATTTTATACTAATGTACACTCTGTGTGAACAAATTTTAGTTCCAGTTGCCAAGTCAAAGTGAAATTCAATATAACTAGGAAATGCAATATATTTTTTAATAGTAATATTTATTAGAACACTTTCCAAGAATTTCAAAGTACTGTTGATTGAAAATTTCAATCATTTTGCAATCGGTATATTTATTAATTGCTGGATATACATTTCATATGTACATTAAATATTTTATCAATATTTAATTATTAATTAAGTAACTAATATATTTTAAAGTTAACACCGAGATAATCCAAGTAACTCTCTCTATGCTGCTACAGTTATTCAACCCATTCAAATTTAAAATGAAAACATGTAGTAATGATAGTGAGTTGCATAATGTAGCATAGATATAAAAAATGCGAAGAAGGTAAAACAATCAACGAATCAACAATTTCAGAAGGCCTTTGCTAATCCTCATTCAGAGGCTTAGTATGACGTCATGCAAATAAATTCTGGCTTCAAGTCACGATTTTATTATGTTTTCTTTTTAATTTGAAGTTTTTGTGCGTCTTTACTATGCTACTTCTTTCACGTATCCAAGGAACAGTGAATTACATTAATTGAATTATGATGTTATATATATATATATATATGTTTGTGTATGTATATGTATATATATTATATATAAACTTTTTTCATATATATATATAATCTTGTATATAAATGTATGTATAAATTTGTTTCATTTAAAGTATAATAATATACTTTTCCATTACATAATAATTAAAATGGAAAATTTGAGAATTGTCGTCGAAAAATTGTCGTTTATATGCATAACATATACAACAAATAGACATATATTTTCTAAAATACACCGATTGGTGTTTTTAACCCGATTTCCTGAACGGCAAACTGCTTGGATTTATAAACGCTTTGCAATATCATTACAAAAATAAAACTGATGTTTGATAGTTTCTAACGCAGGCGTCACAAGAATTCTTAAAGAAAGTAAAACTTATTGAACAATAGTTTCACCTTAAGCATTTAACATTGTTAGTTTCCCTCTCTTTAGCAGGCTTGTAAAGAGTCTTGCTGTTCCAACCGGGTATGGAACCCTGGATCTTCAAACTGGCCAGACGGTACTCTACCATTGACCTACTGTGAAGGAATTGCAATTTCTTATCGTCAAAGTGTATTCAACTTTCTCCACTATCTAATGTCGGATTATCCAGCAATCCACACTCTGACTGACCACCTCCTGCTATTTTTTCCCCAGGTTAGCCACCTGCTGCAATTTTTATCCACCAGGTAAACTTCTTGCGTGGTTTTTGACTTCCCGATTGGAAATCGGCGCTCAATGTCCCAGAGTCTCTGCATTCATTCTAGTCGCACTGGTGTCACTTTCAGACCCCCGACATCTTTGCACTAACCTACAGGGTTGATTTCTTCGAGTGTCATTGTAAAAAGCATTTCTGCTGCCAATCGAGAATTGAACCCTGGATCTTCGAACTAGCCAGCCGACGCTGAGCTACTGTGACGGAATTGCAAGATCTTATCGTTGAAATTAACTCTGCCGGCTTATATTCCTTTACTATGGTAAAGTAATAGTGAATAACAAACTTCGCTTTTTTTCATCCAAATTTAGAAAGCCGTCAATAATTGCTAATTTCTGTTAGAAGCAAAATTACTGTAGAAAATCATCAATTACCAGCGATGAAAGAAGAAACCGTCTATTACCGAGAAAAAAAATAAAAATAAAAACGCGAACATTAGTTGGAAAACAGATTAAACTTTTCAACTGCAATAGAATTTTTTTTCTCCTGTCCTTTAATGCGCCGTCATCTATCAACAGCAAGATAGACAGAAGAAAATTAACCCTTATTTAAGTTTTTACTTCGGGACAAAGAATATTTCGATTAAAAGATATCGATGAAAAATGGGATAGTTGATTGATGGTGGTGCTGTCGACCTTTCGCTGTTTGACTTTCAAACGAGTAGTTTTGTGTGCTTTATTAAATCAACAGCATTTTTTGAGATAATATTAAAATTTGAGATGATGTTCAAATGTAGATCTTTACTTTCCCATCTAACTGTATTGACAAACTATTGTTTTCCCAAAAATATTTGTATGCCTGATACTGCAGGATCAATAAGTTTTTAAGACCTCTTGAACCCATTTTAAAAGCTAAGACCTGCTGAATACGATTTGACTATTTTTGGAGTGATGTGCATCTGTCTGATGTCTGTGGTCGATTTCTTGTGTACACTATAGCAGCTATATCTGTTATTGGATTTGCAGGAAACTTTATATCCAGCTTTGTTATAAAAAATCTAGAACTAGATCGAAGTTTTCGCTCTAATTAAAAAAAAAATCTCAGTTTATTCGAAAATATATATTTTTTTTAACATGACAGCATAGGACATAATTATGCATAAAAGGGATTAATGATAGCTAAATGATCAAGAGACTTAATAGTTTCAATTATTGTTTTCAATAATAGCCGGGATACAATTTTATGTTCGTGACGTCATTGGGCTCCCTAAGGGGTACATTGTCAAATATGGAATCAATCGAAAGATTTTGTCAAGCCCACTTAATATGAAGGGTATCACTCTATAAATGAAATCATACGGATCAACTATATTGATTTTTCAAAATTTTAATTTATCGATTTTATAAAAAATTAAAAATAAATAAATAAATAAATAAACCAGCTGTATAATAGAAAAATGAGTTATGGTATGATAAAGTCGAGTTGAATCACACACCACTTGATTTTCTATTGAAAGCAATGACAATTGCCGGGACAATGAGTATGATGTATAATATTTAAAAAAAAAAAATATTATTTTTACCACTCTTCGCGTGGTTCAGATACCAAAATGTAGTTTAAACTTACGCAAATCAGTTGAAAGTATCCAATAAGTTGACGTTATTAAGATGTTGCCATCTTGTAATAAAACTTTGTAAAAGAATTTCTTCGAAAATTTTCCTGAAAACAATACTTTCTCAATACTACTACGTACGAGAAAGAAAAAATTGAATAGTTTCAAAACACGTAAATTCGTTGCAAATATTTCTGTAGCCAAAATTATGTTTCCTAGTAAAATACTGGTTTTACTTAAATCGAGACCCACCATCTTTAAAGTATACATATATTTTTTTTCAGTTTTGAAAATCAAAATGGTAAAATATTCCTCTTGGTCTCTTCTTTTTAAAAATTTTTACTTTTATCAAGATGAATCTTCCCTCTTAAAAAAGGTTTCTTGGTAGATATGGATGCAGAGTAATGAAAAGTAATGTCGTTGTTTTATTCATGAACTTTTGAAGGTATTTCGAAAAATAAATTCAAAAGGGGGATCTGATGGAGGCAGGTATATGAATTTTCCTACATATTGCAATGGCTTCACTACGTTCACAGCACACTATTGGCTTATAAGATCCATAGCACGATAGCACAACGTTTTAATATGACTCATTTCGAAATATAATTACTCAATAGCCCTTTACAAAATGCAATTCATTTACGACCCCCCCCCCCCCCGCAATAAAACTTACCTGGACCACAGAGAGTGAAACGTACTATATTTGTAATTAAGAATATTAATTCCTCCAAAGCGACAGGAATTATCAAAAAAATTAAAAGTAATTTTCCAAGATATGGAATTTACATCAATTTTGTGTCATTTCCGTTATTCTAGCTTAATTTTTGCCAATTTGATGACATATCCATCAATTTGGCAATATTTTCAAAAAGTCACCAAGTTGGCGATATTTTGTCAAATGCATCGCCAAAGCCAACTTCTTTCATTTTGCTTCCGACTACTTTTGATTTTGTGCATGATTCCCTAAATTTATCCGAAAACTTGTTATATATCGTTTTTGCTACTGTCTGAATTAATGTTATGTAATGTTCATGCTCAAATGATTCATGCTAATGTTCTAAAGTGGGTGTCATTCGCTTTCTACTGGTAAATTAAGTAAACACTGATTAATTATGTAACATTGTTAAATATCTTTATTTTTAAGTGACTTTAAAAAAAAAAATCATTTAAATATTATGGTGTGTGTGGTGGTGGTGGTGGTTGTGTGGAGATTGTTCTTAACATGCGATCGCGTTTATAATCAATAAGTTTCCAGTATTCGCTGATTATTTGTTTCTTTCAACCCAGACTGCCTGAGCTACCCGAACGTGTAAGATATCTGCTTGGTATCAGCGTGTTCAATTTAGACTGGAACCCAGTGGAGCGACACCCACAAGAACCGTACTCTCTTTCCCCTTCCACCAACCTCCCGAAAGGATTTTCAGACCCACACCTTTAACGTGCTCGTACTCAGCGTGAACACGTTAACATTTTGAACAGAGTCGGGAATCAAACTCGGGTAATCTCAGTGTAATCCCAGTAACTGAACCACTGATATACCCTCCTCTCAGTATTAGCTGATAGTAATATTCGAGCCAAATTTTTTTTTAATCGTTCCATTTGTTTGTGAGATATCACTTACACACACACACAAACCCTCACCCTCACACACACACACACCCTCACACGCGCAAACACACAAAGAGAGAGAGAGGGGTAGATAAGTGGAGAAAGAAGCATCACCGCAAGAACGTTCGATTTGGGTTGAGGAATAACGTGGAACGTGCAATTCCGACGGAAACTCGAATTCAAAGTGTCGGCCACGTCCCAGTGCTTTAGCTATACACAATACTATGTAAGCGGGGAAAGTAAAAACATTCCTTTTAACAAGATGAATCTCCGTTCTTTAAAAGGATTCTCTGTAGATATGGATGCAGAGTAAAGAGAAGCACAGTTGTTGTTTTATTCATGAACTTTTGATGGAATTTCGAGACATAAATTCAAGAAAATAAGAAAACAGAATGTAATTTCAGATTTTCGATTGCGAAGACGACTGGTAACGTGATTTATTACCAGAAAGTTAATGTGATTGTTTTTATAAATAGAATATAAGTATAAAATATAACTGGAATATTATAATTTATATTTATTAAATGCTTTATTTTAATATGAGTATAAAAATATCTGGAGTTGTAGTACCCACTCGATTTTCTCATACATGCACACTTCAAAGTGTTTACTTCCAATTGCATTACAATCCTTATCAGGAGGGGGAAAGTTTGATGTGGGCAGCACATGACTTTCACTATATATTGCAATGAGTACACTTCTTTCACAGTGAAACTATAATGTACCAGACACATTGAAACATGGTTTTGTCCGTCATAAAAGCAATAAAATATGTGCTTTTCAGATAAGCACGTTTCTTCTGCACCTCTTGGGAGGTTGAGATTTCCGAATTCCCGCATGTTGAGATCTGCTGCAATAATCTTCTGTCTCTCCAGTCATAGTTCTATAATCATTAACATTTTTCCTTTTATTACTAGACCCATTCAAATATTGATGCAATTTTAACAAATCGTACAACACACAAAAGAATACAAAAAATGTGCAATATCTCGAGAAGTGATAAAAAATTAAATAAGAAATGGTTATTTACACAACTTTATTAAAAAGTTTGATTTTTGATGATTATTTCAAAATTTCATTTCAAAATTTGAAGGGGGGGGGGGTTAGACATTTGATTACGTTCGAAAGCAATAGGCTTCCACTATTCACCAATTGCAATTTTTGTACCAAATTTCGCTCGAATCGCTTCATTCGTTCGTGAGATATAGTCTCTGCAGACTCACTGACATGCACACATACTTGCACACACACACACAGAGAGAGAGCAGCTCAAAAACTTCTTATTGGCGTTCTGGGATGCTTGAAACCTGATCTGCCGTCGAAAACATGAATTCGAATTCTGGATCCCGTCACAATAGTTTCCATTATACTATGTATATAAGGAAATTAATAAGAGTGTAATTGACGAATTATGTTCCACTGTGATGAGGAGATATGCTGTTTCTATTCAGTTCTGTTTATCTTGGGTACAGTTGATAAAGGATGTGTTCATAACTGCTGACCAGTCGCAGGTGTGAACGGGTGGTTACCAGATCCTTCAAGACTTGTTTCGAAAGGGTTACGCAACGAATGTCAGCCAATCAAATTTCACGAATCCACTAACGGTGTTCGTATGATCAAGATCTTCCGAGCTGATTCAATGGCGGCTCCCTCAAAGCGCCGTCTGAGTTTGTATGAACGGTTGGAATTGAGTTGTGAACTAAAGACTATTGAATCAGTTAGTGAGATTTATTTGTGTTCGTGAATTTTTATCTTTATATTTACGGATTTTGCGTAAACATCGGCTTTATTTTTGTGACTCCATTTGTAATATGTGGCAGTGCTTAAATATTGCATTTCAGATTTCTTGATGCCACTCACTTGGACATTGACTGTAAGTAAAGTGATCGAGTCTAATATGTCATACATCGAGGGTAAGTTTTTGATTTATGTTTTTTAAATTGAAAACATGCAGAAAAACAAAGTTACGCATTTACTGTCAAAATTGTTGAATGCATATATAAATTGTTGAATCTGTAGTCAGACCCCGATTTGTTGCTGAAAAGCACAAATACAATTTAGTTTCTTATATATGCATTATTTCCAATGCTTGTATGACAGATGATACATATCTTGCATGCGTTTAAAATCTGAATTCATCTTGCATTCATGTCAAATCATGATCGAGAGGGATAAAAGAGAATATGTGGTGGCAGTTTTCTTTTTCAGGATCTTTTTTTGATCGGGGAGCGAATGAAACTTTAGAGGGGGGGGGGGCAAATTCTGTATTTGCCCATTACAAATATATGTAAATGCAGTCACATAATAGAAATTAAATTAATAATAGAAATCAAATTAACATAAATATCTCCGGAAGGGGGTAAATTATCATCTCCTGGGGTCTTTGACCCCCCCTCCCCATATGCATATGCCAAAAAGAAACACTGTATGGAGGTAAATTCAGTACAAAATTAAAAGTGGTTGTCCAAAATATATATAAGTTGTATCATTTTTTTTGTTTTAAATTTTTAGAAGCGCTGGGGAATGTTGTTTTCATTCAACGGGCAGAAAGCTAGAAAAAAGTATGTTGAACCGACTTGTATCAACATTTTTATATAGATATTTTTTTCCAGTTCATGTGAAACGTTCTTTTACTTTAAACTATGTCGCCTATGAAAAGTATAGTGATCATGGTTTGAACAGAAATCGTGTTTTCGCAGCAAGTACATAGATGGAAAGATTTTACCAGAAAGATTGGACTTTTGATACCAGAAAAGAGTAAAATGAGTTTTGTTTATTGTGTGTGTGTCAAAACGATATCCCTTAGTAATCTGGAAAGACCCTGAAACGATTTAACTAAATTTGAGTGATAAGTTCCATTTATTATATAGATGAGAACACAGAAGATAATTCGGAAAAATGTATATTGTTTAGGTATAAAGCGCGATGTTGTCAAATTATGTCCTTTCGTAATTTCAAAAACGGCTGAAACCAAATTTGGGTGATAAATTATTGTGTGGATGAAAATGTATAATGTTTGGTTCAGAGGGCAAATGCCCTCTTGCTTCGCTTGGAAAGTCTGGAAATCGCCTAAATCCCCTACATTTTAATAGATATTACACCTCTAACTTTTGTTTTGTATTTTATTTTAATTTTTATCTTATCAAGTGTAATTTTCGGGATATAATACTTAATATTAGTTAAATGTTACCCTATCAATCAGTAAATTTGTGGTAAGTTAAATTCATAACTCCAGATCGCTCTTGAGACTTTTCAAGCTTTTCAGAAAGTCATAAACTGAAATTAACAGACGCGACTGTTTACCAAAAAAATGTCACAGTTCAAAATTAAGTATGCTTTCGTGAGTAAACAGAACGAGTGTCACAACTTATAAAACAGATGTCATTAATTGCAGGAATGAAATATCAAATTTATCCCCTTCTTATCACCTCTAAATATATCTTATTACGTAGAGCCATTGAGGGTATCTTAAATTCCTAAACAGTGCTTCTTTAAGTCCTCTTTCTCCAGGACGGGGGCGAATAAAACTTTAGGGGAGAGTTTTATATTTGCCCTATGCATATATATATATAAATGCTATCACATAAATAGAAACTAGGTTAAAATGCATCCATGAGGGGGGATCTTCTCCCCTCCGGAAGTATGCCTGAAAGAAACACTGTTCTTAACACTTGCATATAATTATACTATAACGCTAATACTAATCAAGTTATTCCTTTGGTCCATGACATCTCTTTCATACCCTCTATATATAATATCCTTTGGGACAGTCTTTGATTGTTGGGACATGTATTCATGTTTTTCTACAGGGAGTTTTGTGCGAAGTGCAGTAGCATGGGAGCATCATTCAACTTAAATGAGAGAATGAATCATGTTATAGGATTGTGAAGACTGTTACACAGTAAATTTGCAGCCACGCGAACCTGCAGTCCATTGGTTACAAATCCGACACTAAATGCCAAATTATATCTTCAGATTCGATTCTCTAGATCGGGAAATCTTTGGTACGAAAGAGGAACTTTTCAATTGATGGAAGGAGCGGAGTTCGTTTCCCTTGCAATTATTTAGTCCTGAGTATGGAAGATCACCAATGGAGTTGCAGGACATGGTGAATTCCTCGCAAATTTATCATTTTCTGTTCCCGTGCTGTTGAAACGGGCATTTCGCGATTGCAATCGGTCAAGAAATAATAAAGCCTTAAACAGGCCTAAATTTGTTTTTTGATGTAAAATTTTCTGAGTAATGTTAAGCGAAAGCTCTCATACCAATTTATTGTTCTATAAACAGTTCATACTTTCCAGCCTTCTATAAAAACATTTCTTCATATTATCATCTTATTTAAAATATGTACACTGAAAGAAGACTGATTTATCTCTAGAAACTAAAAGTATATTTTTCAAGTGTATACTTTATAAAATGTCCAATCTGATGACTTTTTATCACATTTTAACATTTTAAGAGCACCTATGAGCCCTTAAATCAATCATGAAACGAATGAAATGAATTTACTTTTTTCAACAACTACTAAAAAAACATTTGTATTCTTTAAATTTATTTAAAATCAATATCGGAAAAAAAAAACTTCTATGTTATTTAAGTGTATTTTCCTCGTAAGGATAGCTTTCAAAGTGAATTGAAACAATAATGTTTTGGATCACAAACATTTCCGAATAATCGCCCATCAGTAATACTAATCAGCATACCAATGGAAAACAAATTGTTTCGATTTCAACGCCATTTCCAATAATACATATACGAACTGGCTATACCTTAATTCAGCTTACGTTTATACAAAAAGTATTTCATAGAAAATAAATGAATTCTTGATTAACATTATAGCAATTTATTTAAGAGAGACTAGCATTTAATCTGTAACAGACGAAAGTAACACTCTTAAAACAATATTAAGCTTCAACTTTTATAATACATTTTTTTACGGCACTAGCGTCAAATAGATTCGATTTAATACGAATTTGTCTCAGTTGGGCGTTGTCCCGTTTTCAATACTAAAAGCCTGCAAAGTTTCAGCCTTCTAAGTCATCTGGGTGAGGGGAGGGTTGTCTGGAAATACTTCTTGAAATACCTCCCCCCCCTTTGCTCTCAAATACCCCTCTTTGTATTCAAAATATGTTCCCACAATGTTTTACACGCCATTTAAGTCAAAAAGGAATTTGGGGGTTGGAACACTTTATTTGCCTCCAAGGGGTGGGAATCAGAAATCCGGTTTCGTTTGTTTCAATCTCCATGGTTGATACTATTAGTTGACAAAGATTTTATCTTCTAGGCCGACGGGGGGGGGGGGGGGGGCTTCTATAGAGTTCGGAAAATCATAGCACGTTAGACAATAATTATAAAGATGACTGTACAAATGATGCCGACGTGAATCTACTTCCAATGTTAAAGAATAATAAGATACCTTTTGTCTCATTAATTTGTAGTTATTCATTTATCTTGCCACGATGCTATTATTACTTGAAAACGAGTTTTGTTATTACTTTGAAAGTAGTTCTGTTATTATTTTGAAAGTAATTCTGTTATTACTTAAAAAGTAGTTATGTTATTACTTGAAACATAGTTCTATTATTACTTGGAAAATCGTTCTGTTATTACTTGGAAAGTATTGTTAATACTTGAACAGCAGTCCTATGAAATCAACAGTAGTTATACTATTATTCGAACAGTAGTTTAGTTGTTACTTGGACAGTAGTTTTTTATTCAGACTGTAGCTTTATTGTTACTTGGACAGTAGTTTTGTTACTTGGACTGTAGTTTTATTGTTACTTGAACAGTAGTTTCTTTATTACTTAAACAGTAGTTCTATTATTACTTGGACAGTAGTTTTATTATAACTTGAAAATTTTTGCTATTATTGCATGGAAAGTAAAAAACTTCTATTTTTGCATTCTACTAAGAAATAAGAGTTATTCAGCTAATTGAATCCAAAATGATCCAATATATTGCCAGTTTCTAACCGTTTGCTAAGACCTGATTAAACCCCTTAATAGCAAACAAATATAAAATATATCTTCTAAATATAAATACTCAAGTGTTTTTGCATTGAAGTGAAATTTGACTAACACTCTTGAAGCTAATTAAATTAAGAACAACAGCAAAGACGAAAATTAAAATAAATTTATCGTCTTCCAGTAAGTCTCAGATAATACTCAGAGTTTAATAAGCGCCACGAAGATCATTCAATCAGATGAGTTGAAAAAGTTACAGGGATTTAAAAAATATTTACTGAAACTGATTTTGAAAGCTGTTCAATCTAGTATATGAATTATTAAATGAATGGCGGTGACCACAGCCCGATGGAGCTTAAAATGTTTGACATGATTATCGTCTTGTTAAATATATTGTCTTCAATAAGTTTATTCGTTGCTTTCCGAGTTATTTGTTTTATATACAAAAAAAAAAAGCATCTGATGTGGGCAGCATATGACTTTCCCTACAAACCCAAATTTATTTTCTCTATTTCTTTACTGATACATTAAATTGAATTTAATTTAATGACACAATATAACAGACATAATTTTTCGAAATAACATTGAATTTTCACTTTTATATTAATTTACGTTTTCATTTGGAAACTGGACGTATTTTGACAGCGAAAAAAAATACGACAAATTGAAATATCTCTAGAACGGTTCGTCCTAGAGTAATGGGGTTGATCTTATTCTTGCCATTATCAAAAACTACGTATAAAACTATCATTTAATGAACACATTTAAACACGATTAGTCTCTTTTTTAGATTTTGACGGTTTTTGCGGACCATTTCGTAAAGAAAGGCAGGTACTTTCTTTCCGAACCTAACCGAAATTTAATCAGCAGCAGCGTAATGTCCAGCTAACTGATATAAAAGAATTTATGAAATTTGGTCAATTAGTTCTTTAGCTATAGTGGATACATGATATTTTTGAGGGCCATTTAGTATAAAAAAGACACACACACACAAATAGAATTTTCGTGTTTTAGGTCTCAAAACGTGTAGATGCATCGAAAACTCGAATTGCTATTTTCGACGCGATTCCTGTACTATACATTACGATGTATTGCATGGAAAGTAATAATGTGATTTTTGGAACCTAAAATAGGATACCTAATTGAAACAACTTAGTATCAAGTTTATGCAAGTTTGGCCGTGCGTGGCAGATTTTAACATGCTCTTATAACCATTCTATTTCGAAAACTAATTAACCAATCGGAAATCCATGTATATATCTTCGTAGAGCTTTTAAAGGGCTATCAGCTATAGCTATCAATTTTAGGCCATACTATAGCAACTTATAGATATCAATTTTAGGTTTTAAGATAAAAGTATTAAAAAATGTAAAAGCGATAAAATTTCAATTTTCTTCAGCTTGGGGTGAACAGCCCAATGCTTAGCGGGCAGGGTTTTCACTCGGATGACCTGAGTTTGATTCTCGGCTGTGCGGAAACTGACCTTGTGTTCACGCGGATTACGAGCACGTTAAATGTGTGGGTCTGAAAGTTCTTCGGAGAGGTTGGTTAGTAGAGGAAGGTGGGTACGGTTCCTGTGGATGCCGCCCCCACAGGGTTCCGGTCCAAATTAAATGTCACTTTCCCGGCCATCCAAACAGATAA
Organism: Amaurobius ferox; assembly: GCA_951213105.1. Taxonomy (NCBI): domain Eukaryota; kingdom Metazoa; phylum Arthropoda; class Arachnida; order Araneae; family Amaurobiidae; genus Amaurobius; species Amaurobius ferox. The sequence goes on from OX578155.1 coordinate 86,561,454, forward strand.
CTTATACCTTTATGTTGCTCCGACGGTCTGGGTTAAGAGAAAAAACAATTTTCTTCAACTTGAAAAGACGATTGCTAAAAAACCGAGTAAGATTATTTTAAAAGAAAATATTGATTTAGAAACTGGATTTACATCTGAAAATTTTTGAAGTTTATTATTTAAATGAACTTTTATGGCAAATATTGGTGAAATTAAAAAATTATGGTAAATATTGACGATAAATAAAAAAGTCGACAAGTTTGTGACATCCTACCAAATTTTTCGCCAAACATTATGGAAGGGCGGAGAAATGGGCTAGGCAGTTATTCATATAGACGTTTGTTATGTTTTTTTTTACAATATATTGAATTTTCATCAATTAGTCGCCATTTTCATTGATTTGACGTCGATTTTATCAATTTAGCAACATTTATAAAAACAATACGCCACCATAATTTATCACCGGAATCTCGCCAAGCGTTACAAGCGGAGAAATAGGTTATTCTTATAGTAGGTTTTTATATTTCTTCCAAGATATTGAATTTTTATCAATTAGTCGTCATTTTTACCAATTTGGCTACATTTTTATCAATTTGGCGACATTTTCGTCAATTTGTCAACATTTAAATGATTTCGCCGAGTTGGTCATAATCCGCCAATTTTGACAAAATTTCATCAAGCGTTACCCAGAAATAGATAAACATATAAACAGACAGATAAATCAAGGTGTTTATATTATAAATACTAAATGATTTTACACATACACCCCACTGGCTAAAGTATTACATTACTTTTTTATAATAAATATATTGATAAACGAAATCCCGCTCTATTATTCCCCCCCCCCCCCATTTAATAATCGAGTTGCTTCCACCTTACGAGATTTTGGCTAAGTCTAAGGCGCAAACTTACTACACAACCATTTTGTGGCAAATCGGTTATGATAGTGATTCTGGTTGAATAAATAATCAGTGTGCTCAAGTTCATAGACTTTTAATTTCTGTATACATATCCTATATACAGCCTCCCCACATTGGCTAAAGAATAACATTACTTTTCTATACAGTTTATATTGAAAACCGATAACCCGTTCTATTATCTCCACCGATTCGATCGTCGTACTCCCCCCTTTCGAGATCTTGGCTACGCCTATAGCGTAAACTGATTACATGATCATTTTTTTGATAAACCATTTATGATAGTGCTTTTAGCTAAAGAAATAACCAAAGACAACTTATTCATAGTCATATAATCACATTCAATATGCCCCCCCCCCCACTCTCCATTGACTAATTATTTGCCTATTTCATATAGTGGTCATATTGTGGGAAAACAGATCCTATCACCCTCCCCAATCTCATTCGGCCGTAGACCTCACCCTTTCCTATATCTTGCCAACGCCCAAGGCATAAACTGACCACTTGTTATAAACTTTTTTTAGTATACATCTCTTGTGATAGTATTTTTTATTGACGAAGTAGTCGGAGCAAACAAATTCATAGACCTATAATTTATTCCTTTTACTACATATCCTCTATACCCCCTCCCCATTGTAAAAAGAAAAGTTTCCTCCATAAAATAAAAAGTTGATTTGATATTTAAAAAATCGGATTTTAGGGTAAAAAAATCACAAACTTGCAAATTAACATATTATCTCATCATATTGAATATGATGAGATAATATGTTATGAGATAATATGTTAATGATGAGATAATATGTTTATGTATGTTATATGATGAGATAATATGTTGTTTATGGTTTTTCCTTTATTTGAATATCTCCACCTGACAATTCCCGGATTATCCGATCTTTGAGTTCAAGTCTACATTACAACATCAGCTGTGATGCACTCAAATAGTCGTGTTTATCTGTATTCTGAATCTACCCTTGTGGAAGGGCCCTAACAGATTTCTAGATCTGTGCCCTTGCGGAGGGCAAGTCAGCACATTTGTGCTCTGCAGACGCTTCCTTAGATAAGGACTTGAACAGCATGGCAGCGAGTATGAAACGACTTGCTAGGCGAGTTACGATGGTTGACGAAGCGTAGCGAGCAGAGGGCTGCTCCCCCTACTGTCTTAATACTCAACGTACCATGACTGGTCAAATGACTGAAAATTTTGATTAGAAAATTCGCATATAATGTTAGCGCTTTTTCTCACTTGACTTCATGGCTTTTCTATTAAATGTATACAATCATTTTTTCAATATTTACTTTTCTTCTTCTTCTTGTGTTTATATGATAAAGATATATAGGTTATGATAAGAAGTCAATCTTGGTCGGATATACAAGTCAGCATTAGCCAATTAAATTCCTCGAAATGGCCCATTTTATGACGTTTCAATTGTCTCGGTCGTTAATTCTGAACAAGTCTACCATGACCGGTCATTTGATCACTAGAAAAATGTATTGCCTTATAAGGTTATCGGATGAGAAAATGTGATGTACATGCACATTCCCCACATTTTCAACAGTTTCCTGCACATTTCTGCAAGGGCTGTTGTGTAGTATGTAAGTTGAATTTAAAATAATTATGTATTAAAATTTCAATAAAGTGAAAATTTCAAGTTGCAAGTAAAGGTGACAAAAACTAAAATGTATTAACTAGTTAGTTTAAATTTTGTTTTTACAGCTTTACTCAATTCTTAATCTTCAGCATGAAAAAATGTCGAAACATTCAAGACACCAAGTTCATAGAAGAAATGAATAACATTGGCCAAAAATTTTTGGAAATGGATGAAAGTGAACTTTCTGAAAGTGAAGAAATATTATTTGAAAATGATAATGATCTATTAGACACTAAAGAGGAGAATATTGTGAATATAATACGTAGAGGACGAAAAAGAATGAGATTGCTCTCAACTTCTAAAGATGAGAATGAAAAATTGAGCAGTCTATTTCGATTGATGGCATTGTTTGGGAAGAATGCATATAGGTGCTACATCTGGGAAAGTAACAATTCATAACATTTTCAGGAAGGAATCAGGTCCAACGGGATATGCAAGACGTAAGGTAGTAAAAATATAAGATAAAATGAAGAATGCATTTTCGTTGATAATTGACCATTGTATTATGAAACATATAAGAACATGCGCAATAGAAGAAACAAATCGAGTTTTAGGAACCGAATGGAGTCTATTACCTTAAAGTTATTGTTTAAAATTTCCTTATTAAAATCAATATTATCTGCATTCAATCAGAAAAAAATAAATATTTTATCTAAAAACCGGTCATTTGATCGGTTACGGTACTAATGGTATATATTGAGTGTCGGTACGTTTAGTGTTAAAGAGCCCAGACCTTACGACTCACCAATGGGTAGTGAGTAGTAGTGAGTACGCCCGGTCTCCCTACTGTTTGTAAATTTAAATATCGCTCAAGTTTAGAACGGTTTCTTGATATATTCATTGACCTTATGTTATAAGTTCGAATTTTTGTGTCCAACCGTTCTAGAGTTGTAGATAATATTTATATCCAAACATTTAATCACTTAAGTTTCATATAGTGCTAGTTAAGGATTTTTTTTTTATTTGAATCTTTTAGTGGTGTTTTACAAGCCAGCAAGTCTCACCCATATACAATAGTGTGTTAGTGAGGTATTCAACTGTTCACAGAAATTATGGGCGTGGTTAACGTATTTTAATAAAACCAGTGTCTTTGGACATGCCCGTATATCGAGATAATAATATCCCTTATTGAAATTCGCCAATAAATCTCTCTCTCTCTCTCTCTCTCTCTCTCTATATATATATATATATATATAATATATTATATATATATATATATATATATATATATATATATAAAAATATATATATATAATATATATATATATATATATATTATATATATATATATATTATATATATATATATATATATATATATATATATATATATATATAATATATATATATAATATATATATATATAATATATAATATATATATATATATATTTTCAAAAAGAAAAGAGGTATGGATGGAAACAATATACCAAAAGATGGCCGGGGGGAGTTGTGACCCCCTCACCCCGGTTAAGCATGGTTTGCGTCGCGACAACACTCCCGGAGAGCCGGTATATTGCAAAAAGGAATACGAATGTATCAAATTGTAAGATGTAAATATACATCATACACAAACAAATATAAGATATAATTGTCGAGATCCAGCCCTATCGAAATTCATCTACAGTAAATGTTTGAAATATGTTTAAAAAGTGTTTGAATAATGTTTGAAACATGTTCACAAGTATAAATTATCAAAATTACATAGCTTCTACTTAAAGAAGACTTTAAATATTGACACATAACAGAACAATAATAACAAAGTCTATTTCTAAAACCATATACCTGAATGACAAACAATAGCATATTACATGCAGATGTACATCCAATATTGTGACATACAAGACGATGCAAATTTTCCATAACGTATTATACATTATAATGTATAATATATAATGTATAATATATATAATGTATAATGGTATATTGTTTCCATCCATACCTCTTTTCTTTTTGAAAATATTTTAATCCTCTTTTTAGTGCAGCTTAGCGCCTTTTAAGTGTGATTTCAGATGATTTTGTAATGTAGTATTTCACGGTGTTTTAATATTATATATAATATATATATATATATATATATATATATATATATATATATATATATATATATATATAATATATATATATAATATATATATATATATTATATATATATATATATATATATATATATATAACATATATATATATATATATATAATATATATATATATACCACGGCATTTAAATTCTCCGGTGTCAGTCCCGCAGTTAAAACTCCTATACAGTGGGACGAACCCCTCTCCTCACCGTGATTGGTCACTCCTCTCAGCCAGCGAGGCGAAAAAGTTACGTCACCCTTCTGACGATTTTTCGAGCCTGAAACACTAAGAAGGAAATGCAAACCTCCGACATATTCAGCATTCACCATTAGTGCATGGTGAATGTCGACATTTGCTGGTGTAAGTGAGAAATAAGGATATTTGGCAAATATTTTGTACATACACCAATCGACTATGTGAATGTTGACATTCACCGGCGAAAGTCGACATTCTCCAAATTTCGGTCTTTCACGGTAACACACACACATATATATATATATATATATATATATATTTAACTGGCAAGAAAATGACGCTTTTCATTTTCAACAAGTGTGATTCAGATTTGCATCACCGGAAAAATATTTTATAAGAAGTATAAATTTTTTCCTTTGTGTTTGTGTTTTGAAAATGAAAACGATCTTATTCTCATTAAAGGGCGAAGGTCCACATGGGTGATTTGAATTTCCGGGAAGTTGTTTTAATAAATACGTTGTAAAACTAATTTTTTTAAAAGTGAGACATTTGGCCTCCCCACTACTTTTGCACCGTGTAGATTATTAAAGTATAAACACTTTGGCGTGCCACTTTCGATTTGGAACATATATCTGTCTCCACTCTCCAGAATAATTAAGGTAGCTATTTTTTTTTATCCTGTCCTTATTCAAGACAGATCTCTAGATCAAAGCTTTTAGAATAAATCTATATTGTATTGCCTAGAAGAAGTTTCGTACAGGACAGAGCACCAGGCGCGGAGCGCCTTTAAACCCCAATCTCAATATATGGTTCGTATCTTCATGCTGTGACATTATTTCATTGACCCATGATATGGAGGCTCGAATTTTTTTTTATTTACTATTTTATTTTTGACTTGGCTCCCAGTGTGGCAGTTTATTGCACATTTGGAATTAGCCAGTTTGGGGGGTTGATGCAGATCTGAGGGTTACCTAGCAATTTGGCAGTTTAAGGATTAAGAATATTTTTTTTAAATTTGAAAAATATTGATCGTGATATTTAATTAATTTCAGTTGCTAGTCAAGGGGTTTACCTAAATCCGGTTATTCAAGGTTAAGTACTGCACGGGGTCTCTTACGAGATTTGGCCTTGCGATGATCATAGTCAGGTAGACTGAATAGAAGTTCATTTGGAACTGAAGGCAGATTGTCGTAGAATTTTAGCGCTAGCTTTTTAATTTGGGCTCTCACGGTTTTTATTTTAAAGTCTTTTCTATTCACCGAGTTCCTTAAATATCTAGGAGCTTTCCTGATACACCTTAGGATTTTATTTTGTCTTGTTTCTAAGAAGTCTCTGGTAGTTTTACAGGCATATCCCCATACGGGTGCTGCATACAGCATTCCCGGGCGGATGACCGATTTGTATATTAAAAGTTTGTTTTGATAATTAAGATTTCCGTTTCCTATCACTGGGTATAAAGCTCCTGTGGCACTATACGCTTTTATGATTATGTTTGTTACGTGCAATTTCCAAGTTAGGTGGGAGTCTATCGTTACACCCAGGTATTTAGTTGATTTTTCCGCGCGTAGTGCTTGGTTGTTTATATACAGAAGCGGCGGGGGGTTATGCTTCCTAGAGAAGTAAATCCAATGACATTTATTGGGGTTTAATTTTATTCGCCATTTTTCCAGCCATGTTTGGTGTATGTCTAAGTGTTGTTGTAGCTGTCTGTGCATCACTTCGAGATAAGTGTGTTTTGCAAGTATCGCACTGTCGTCTGCATAGAGTGCCAGCTCGGTGTTTGGAGTCCTGGGGATGTCATTCAGGTATATGTTAAAAAGTGTCGGGCCCAGGATGGATCCTTGCGGTACACTACTTTTTATGAGCTTGGGTGTAGATAAGCTATATTTAACTCTGACTTGAAAGTGTCTGTTATTTAAGTATGAAATTAAAAGATTGACTAGTGCGTCAGGGACTTTTAGGGTGATCAATTTGTATGCTAAACCACAGTGCCACACTTTATCAAAGGCTTTTTGTATATCCAGGAAAATTGCAGCTGTGGGTATCTTGGTATTTAGTCCAGAAGATATGTACTCTACCATTCTGAGCAGTTGATGAGTGGTGGAGTGTTTTGGCCGAAATCCAAACTTTTCCGGAATGATAATGTCATTCTCACTAAGGTGCGTGTTCAGTCTCTTAAGAATTATTTTCTCAGTAATTTTACTAAGTGTTGGCAGTAGGCTAATTGGTCTGTTGTTGGCTGGAATTGTGGCATCCTCTCCTGCCTTATAGATCGGTATAATTATTGCGTCCTTCCATTCTTTAGGGAAATAGTTTAATTTTAGTATTTTATTTATTAAAATGGTCATGAAAAAAATTATATTTAAGGGTAGGTTTTTGACCGCTACGTTCCTAATTTTGTCGTGTCCTGGGCTCTTACGGTTCTGACATGGTGAGAAAGTGTGGGTGTTTTAGGTGACTCACGATGTCGAAAACCCAGAACGACCGGCTCGTCCGAAGACTTGAGCAGCAAATTGGACGTTCGGGAAAGTGACTCATGATGTGTTGTAGTTGAGGCAATTGCTCTCTTGATTTCTGTTGTGAGTGTGTGCGTTGCAGAGTCAATATCCGCCGTGCTTATTATGTTAGGTACTGCTAAGTGCGGCTCGAATAGTGCTCTTTTGATTACGTTTCAGTTCACCCTCTCTTGTCCCAGAGAGGCTGGAAGAGGTGTGTTCAGATCAAATGTCACTAGTTCCGGTAGATGATCCGAGTCGAATTCATCTAGGGTATTAATAGTGTGAGCGTAGTCTATATTTCTTGTAAGGACAAAATCTATGAAAGAATCATTGCCGCGTGTGAAGCAGGTTGGACTCGATGGTGCAATAATGTTGGTGTTTGTTGTGCTCAGCAGTCTGTTTATGTGTGTACCGCGTGTGTTGGCTCTTCTACAGCCCCACCTACGGTGGTGCGCGTTGAAGTCACCCGCAAGTATGGTGTTCGGGTATCGCGAGAAAAGCAGTTCCAGTTGCGCAGCTACATTTAATCCACTCGTATGTTTGAGATATATCGAAGTTAGGATAAAAGGGTTTGTATTATTTATCTTTATTTCTATACTGGCATTTTCTACTCCTTGAAGATTTATGTTATTTACTTCCTCGTGGGGAATATTTTTTTTGATATATAGTGCTGTTCCTCCATGGGGCCGTCTAGCAGTTGTATTTGGGTTAAAGTTATGATAGCTATTATAGTTGGTAACATTTAGTTTTTTATTTTCTCTAACTTTAGTTTCCTGAATTAACAAGGCGTCTACGTCATTTTCGTTTACATAGTTCCTAAGTTCATTTATTCTTGGAGATATGCCATTCGTATTCCAAAATATTATTTTAAAGGATTCTTTTTGTGACCTATCCATGGCGGGTTTGATTCTCACTGTTATTTTTAAAATCCGCGATTATTTTGAAGGCCTCAAAAACCATTGACATTGGATCGCTCTTTTTTTGTATTAACTCTGCGAACTGCATCAACAGATGTTTTAAGTCGTCTAAATTGAACATACTGATAAATCCTCTAATGAGGTTCAGGATTTCATCCATCTTTTTATCATCGGATTTAACAGTCGGTTCAATCTCAGCTTCCATATCCTCAGCCTCAACCATGGTTTGAACTTGGTTTTGAGTATCCTTTTGGATCTCGGTAATCATTTGTCTTTTTTTAACCGTTTTTTCTAACAGCTGGGTTTGCGCGAGCTCTACTTCCCTGAGGCGTTTGGTTTTAGCTTCCCGCGTTTTGATTTCTTTAGTTGATTTAGTTTTTGGATTTACTTCTTTAGATTCCTGAGCTGGTTTTGCCTGTCTGGCGTTTTCCGCTTCATTTCTCCTATTAATGGCTATAGTAGCCAGCTTTATTTCTCCCGGAGTCAAATCTCTGGAAGTCGATGGTTTGGGGACTTGCTCTTGCACCGATCTGGTAGGTGCTGAAGGTTGGTGTCTATTTAACTGTGCCAGAGTGTGCGAGGAGTCCTGACGGTGTGCCTGAGTGTTTAGACCGAGGGCCTTTTGCCTCCAAGGGGGTATCTCATTTTGGGAGGGAGGGAGGGCATTCGCCGGTGCCTTTCCTCTATTCCAAGGGTTCTTCGAGCAGAGCCGGAAGTTTGCCGGGTGGTCACCTTTGCAGTTTGCCTTCTCTGTCCTAGGTCTCTGGCAGTCTCTTGTCAAGTGGTTCTCTGCACACTTAAGACACTTAGGTGGCATCGAACAGTTGTTAGAGGAGTGGTTGAACTATTGGCACCGGTAGCAGATCTTAAAGCGCCGTGCTCTAAAGGCCTCTACCTTCACAGCCATGTAACCTAATCTTGTTATTGAGTATACCCTCTGCCTGTTATCCGTGGGCCTAAGGCTGAGTAGGAAGATCGGCAGCGGCAATCTAGTTTTAGTGTTTCTCAATTGAGAAACCCGGACTACATCTAACCCCTCGGTTGTTAGAGTAACTTTTAGAGTCTCTGTCATAACTGGTTGGTAGCCCCTTCAATACTACCTTTTTTGGCCATTCCGTTTTAAGATTTAAGCTGTGAAAGAGGATTTTCTCGCTGGTTAAGTGGCGCTGAACAGCCCTATAGGCGTCAGCGTCCTTTGGTATCAACTTTAACATCTCTCCTGTAAGTTTGCCAGATACTTTATTTTCCGTAATCTCATTTAATTTTTTGAGGAGCGCCTGGTAGTTTTCATTAACCTTAATGAAGTATTCCGCTTTTGGGTCTTTTTTCTCAACATCATTACTTTTTTCCCTAGGTCTATTTTCAGCCGTTTTCGATTTTTGCACCATTTTATATTCAACATTTTGGCTTACAATTTCAGCATAAGTTTTTTGGTTAGGATCGTTTACTTTACTAGAATGATCATTTACATTTACATCATTAGGGTTATCAGTTGCAATGCTACAGTCCATGTTATCATGGTCACTAGATTTTAAGTTTAACAGTTCAAACTGGTTTTTGGTAGGAACTTCCATAGTGGAATTTTCCTCTATCCTAGCCTTTTTACTTGGATTTAAAACCGGTTCAATTTCATCTTCAATTTTAATTTCCTTTATCAGTCCTATTTCTCTAGCAGTTTAGTTTCAATTAATTTACTACCTAACATATTATCCTCACATTTATAAATTACATAAATATCACTATTTTCAAATTTCTCTATCATGGGTCAACAAAAAAGAGTTTACAAAAGAAAACGAACCTATTATCCGGGAGACTTGGTCCTTGTCCTGTTCAATCAATCCATTCCTGAGCATCTTCTCGATGTGCAGAGTCAACACGTAAATCACGAGTCCGCAGAAGTTCATCGCTTGCTTCACATCCTGAGTCCACGTGAATATCGATCCATCCTGTGGCAGGGAGTCACAATAGGTAGTCATGGCATCCTTAAGAGGCCGAGCATCTTCCCCATCCAACTCACCAGCAATAGTCCGCGTATATTCTAATTGAGCACTGTCCAAATCCATAGTCGAGAGAGGGTGAAATCAATCCAAATGTCCGAAAAAGCACAACCACGTGGGGAAAACACACGTGGCGAACCAAGTTCGAAAAGCACAAAAAGAAATGGTGAGTACAAAGTACGTCACCAAATACGAAAATCACAAAAGTCGGCTGCAAATTGCTTAGCCCGACGTGCTCTACCGTTACCAGGTATAACACGCCCAAGGGAGAGCAAGAAAAATCTGCACAAGGTAAAAATCTGGAGCGTCACTAAGGCACGTCCGTACAGCTCGGAGTCTGGACTCCGAATGATAGTGAATATATATCTGTCATCACTCTCCAGAATAATTAAGGTAGCTATTTTTTTTATCCTGTCCTTATTCAGGACATATCTCTAGACCAAGTTTATTGAATAGTGTTATTATATTTAATCAAAATTTTCTTTATATACAGCATTATTTAAAATTATTTATGGTAGGTTAATATACCATTGTAAAAATTATATGGTAATTCTAGATCTAAGCATTAGATACACGGATTTTATTAAATAGATTTTGAAGCGTACAGGTACTGTACTTGTCTAAACTGCCACACTAGGAGCCAAGTAAAACAAAATAGTAAATAAAAACTTTGAGCCTCCATATCATGGGTCGATGAAATAATGTCACATCATGATAAGAACCATAAGTTGAGATTGAAGATTAAAGCCTCTTCGCGCCTGGTGCTCTGTCCTGCACGACATATTCTCTACTTAAGGTATCTCTTTTTTTGGAGCACCTAGCAAAGTCGCGTAGGGCTTGCTTTTTTCTCCGATTCAGTTAAAAATAGGTTGGGAAATCATAGGAAGGAAATTAATGTGTTACGGCTCCATTGGGATCGTAGCGGTGCACGTTAGACAGAATTAGGACAAGCCCCAATTAAGTCTACGTGACGCTTAATTTGGAATATGGAGAGTAAAATATTTCCGAAAAATAAAGGAACATTTTGAAAACGGATGAGTTCCGTGGAACTCTCTCTTGAGCCGATGATTACGTGTTGGCGAGGAAAAAGGGGCGGAGCTACAGGGAGGAGTCAACGTGGAGAAGGAAGCAGTCTTGGCTAACCAAAACGCGGTACAAGTTCAAAATAACAAGTACAAGGGTCCTAAAATTATTATAACTGGCCCTAAAAATAATCACTTAACCCTACAATGCATGATTTTTTATTTTTCTACCAAACATTTTTTTTCTTAATGATTTTGGCTTAAGTATATGTGGAAAAATATTAAAAAAAATATTTAGCTTTTTCTATTGGTTAATTTTTGAATTTTAAGTTTGATTCATATATGAATCAGTATGCATTTAGCTACCACTTTCAATTGGTATTGAAGAGATAAAAAAAAAGATTTACCACCATATAAATAATAAGTTTGGTATAAAAATGCTAAATTATACTTTGTTTATAAAGAGAAAATATATTTTACTTAAATTTAAATTTTTAATTAAATTTAAATATTTTATTAAATTTAAATTTCAGATATTTTAATGTATTTTATTATTATTATATTTATGTAAAATGGAAAACATCCCCTTTTTTTACAGCCGATAAAAGGTTGTGTATAGCACATGGACAAATTTGCATCTAGTGCGATTTTCATTGCAAATTAGCTTCGATTTCATTGCAAATTAGCTTTGATTTCATTGCAAATTAGCTTCGATTTCATTGCAAGTTGTTCGATATTACCCTGTCTAACACATGTGGGAGAATGTATGCTGCAAGGCTGTTCCTTCTTTTTACACTATAATATTTCGGTAAGCTACTGTTTTGTCTTCCCCATTTAAAAGCAACACAGTCACCAATTTCTCTTATATTTGAATAAATAATTCCAATATTATTCAATTGCTAAGCTCCTTGTTATATGTTATCTTACAAATTTATCAGTATAGCTAATTATAATATTTTAAGAATTAAAAATTCATTAATAATCTAAATATTCGATAAAATTACATTTGTAAGTTCAATCTTTAGTAATTGCATATTACAATTGTCGCGGAATATAAAAGTTCAAAAAATGAAAAATAAGAAATCATGGCCTTCTGATAAGAACTATGAAATATATGAATAATTTATGTCTCAAATTAACAATATCCTAAGTAGTTATTGAATAAGTATTGCAGAGTATATGAATCAGTATGAGATACAGGCTGTTACTTGGTATTATAACACTCATTTTTGCTAAAAAAAATGAAATTGATTCATATGCACAATTGCGTATTGTGAGTCTAATCCTACCCGTTAATGCATGGTGATGCATATATGAATCAATCACAAAAATCGAAAATTTTAATACTAAAATTTATTTTAAATTAAATCAATTTACAGAAATGAAAACTGCATACCTTGAACTTCGTAGAATAAATTCTTTGAAGCTCTTGGAAAATAATTACTGCCAAAACACACTATATGTGAACATGGGAATCAGAAAGAAATTCTTAAAAAAGAATCAATTACTAAAACTATACATAACGTATATCTGTGGTGCAATTTACAGAGGCCAGCAGCAATAAATTACTAAGAGGGTATTCTGGTTATGGAATAAGTACAGAAAGCAGACTATTTCTTGATTTTTTAAGGCGAAATTATCTAAAAATGGGATTGATTCATATATGAATCAGTATGCATTGTAAGGTTAAGAGGCCGGGCATCTTTCCCATCCAACTCACCAGCAATAGTCCGCGTATATTCTAATTGAGCACTGTCCAAATCCATAGTCGAGAGAGGGTGAAATCAATCCAAAAGTCCGAAAAAGCACAACCACGTGGGGAAAACACACGTGGCGAACCAAGTTCGAAAAGCACAAAAAGAAATGGTGAGTACAAAGTACGTCACCAAATACGAAAATCACAAAAGTCGGCTGCAAATTGCTTAGCCCGACGTGCTCTACCGTTACCAGGTATAACTCGCCCAAGGGAGAGCAAGAAAAATCTCCACAAGGTAAAAATCTGGAGCGTCACTAAGGAACAACCGTACAGCTCGGAGTCTGGACTCCGAATGATAGTGAATATATATCTGTCACCACTCTCCAGAATAATTAAGGTAGCTATTTTTTTTTATCCTGTCCTTATTCAGGACATATCTCTAGATTATGATTATAAATACATGGAATACTGATTATATTTAATCAAAATTTTCATTATATACAGCATTATTTAAAATTATTTATGGTAGATTAATATACTATTGTAAAAGTTATATGGTAATTCTAGATCTAAGCATTAGATACACGGATTTTATTAAATAGCTTTTGAAGCGTACAGGTACTGTACTTGTCTAAACTGCCACACTAGGAGCCAAGTAAAACAAAATAGTAAATAAAAACTTTGAGCCTCCATATCATGGGTCGATGAAATAATGTCACAGCATGATAAGAACCATAAGTTGAGATTGAAGATTAAAGCCTCTTCGCGCCTGGTGCTCTGTCCTGCACGACATATTCTCTACTTAAGGTATCTCTCTTTTTGGAGCACCTAGCAAAGTCGCGTAGGGCTTGCTTTTTTCTCCGATTCAGTTAAAAATAGGTTGGGAAATCATAGGAAGGAAATTAATGTGTTACGGCTCCATTGGGATCGTAGCGGTGCACGTTAGATAGAATTAGGACAAGCCCCAATTAAGTCTACGTGACGCTTAATTTGGAATATGGAGAGTAAAATATTTCCGAAAAATAAAGGAACATTTTGAAAACGGATGAGTTCCGTGGAACTCTCTCTTGAGCCGATGACTACGTGTTAGCGAGGCAAAAGGGGCGGAGCTACAGGGAGGAGCCAACGTGGAGAAGGAAGCAGTCTTGGTTAACCAAAACGCGGTACAAGTTCAAAACATCAGTACAAGGGTCCTAAAATTATTATAACTGGCCCTAAAAATAATCACTTAACCCTACAATGCATGATTTTTTATTTTTTTACCAAACATTTTTTTTTCTTAATGATTTTGGCTGAAGTATATGTGGAAAAATATTAATAAAATATTTAGTTTTTTCTATTGGTTAATTTTTGAATTTTTAGGTTTGATTCATATATGAATCAGTATGCATTTAGCTACCAGTTTCAATTGGTATTGAAGAGATAAAAAAATGATTTACCACCATATAAATAATAAGTTTGGTATAAAAATGCTAAATTATACTTTGTTTATAAAGAGAAAATATATTTTATTTAAATTTTTAATTAAATTTAAATTTTTTATTAAATTTAAATTTCAGATATTTTAATGTATTTTATTATTATTATATTTATGTAAAATGGAAAACATCCCCTTTTTTTACAGCCGATAAAAGGTTGTGTATTGCACATGGACAAATTTGCATCTAGTGCGATTTTCATTGCAAATTAGCTTCGATTTCATTGCAAATTAGCTTTGATTTCATTGCAAATTAGCTTCGATTTCACTGCAAGTTGTTCGATATTACCCTGTCTAACACATGTGGGAGAATGTATGCTGCAGGGCTGTTCCTTCTTTTTACACTATAATATTTCGGTAAGCTACTGTTTTGTCTTCCCCATTTAAAAGCAACACAGTCACCAATTTCTCTTATATTTGAATAAATAATTCCAATACTATTCAATTGCTATGCTCCTTGTTATATGTTATGTTACAAATTTATCAGTATAGCTAATTATAATATTTTAAGAATTAAAAATTCATTAATAATCTAAATATTCGATAAAATTACACTTGTAAGTTAAATCTTTAGTAATTGCATTACAATTGCTAGCGGAATCTAAAAGTCCAAAAAATGAAAAATAAGAAATCATGGCCTTCTGATAAGAACTATGAAATAAATATATGAATAATTTATGTCTCAAATTAACAATATCCTAAGTAGTTATTGAATAAGTATTGCAGAGTATATGAATCAGTATGAGATACAGGCTGTTACTTGGTATTATAACACTCATTTTTGTTAAAAAAAATGAAATTGATTCATATGCACAATTGTGTATTGTGAGTCTAAACCTACCCGTTAATGCATGGTGATGCATATATGAATCAATCACAAAAATCGAAAATTTTAATACTAAAATTTATTTTAAATTAAATCAATTTACAGAAATGAAAACTGCATACCTTGAACGTCGTAGAATAAATTCTTTGAAGCTCTTGGAAAATAATTACTGCCAAAACACACTATATGTGAACATGGGAATCAGAA
This sequence comes from Amaurobius ferox, assembly GCA_951213105.1. Lineage (NCBI taxonomy): Eukaryota > Metazoa > Arthropoda > Arachnida > Araneae > Amaurobiidae > Amaurobius > Amaurobius ferox. The sequence goes on from OX578155.1 coordinate 86,576,913, forward strand.
AGAAATTCTTAAAAAAGAATCAATTACTAAAACTATACATAACGTGTATCGGTGGTGCAATTTACAGAGGCCAGCAGCAATAAATTACTAAGAGGGTATTCTGGTTATGGAATAAGTACAGAAAGCAAACTATTTCTTGATTTTTTAAGGCGAAATTAGTTAAAAATTGGATTGATTCATATATGAGTCAGTATGCATTGTAGGGTTATTAGACGGGGTTTATGCTATTTCGCAAATATGATCGTAGAGTATCGAAATAATATCTATCGCTGTTTTAGATTCCGTTAATTGAAGGAGGGCAGATTTGAGGGCTCGCTGGAGAAAATCTCGCCGTTTCTTTCTAAACGGACTATCATATCGATGAACTCCAACCAGTCATCTTTTAAGAGTCTATGATATTCAACGGGAGGCTTATTGGCTTGAAATTTACTATTTTAGTTTTAGGATAAGATTTTCGTGCAGTTTAGGGAAGTCACTATCATTACACTGATAGGCAGCGAGGAAGGATTTAGAATTGGAATTAGCAGATTTGTTAATGAAGGTACTGGGCTGAATCCGGAATTTAGGGAACTGAGGACACCCACGATAACTCGCGGGGTACTCGCCACCGCAGTTGGCACAAGTGCATTTCGTCTCCGGTTTGTGGGGACATTCCTAGGATCTGTAATCGCCAGCGCACTTAACGCACTTTGGCTGCAAATGGCAACTAATTGTAGCGTGATACCATTTCTGGCATGAACACTGAGTGACTGCGCCCTGCGCCCACGATATCGCTCAAGCTTTACTTCATCTCCTAACATTTTGACAATATCATAAATTTTTAGGTTATCCGGAGATTTGTTTAATTCTATGTAGAAAAGGGGCATAAGTATACCCTGTTAGTCTTGGGTCCCTTGAAGATCTGGGTTACACTATTGATTTTAAAACCGCTGACCTGTAACCTCTCTTTTATGAGATCCGGGCTGGTGGGCACAGGAAACCCCTAATAACCACTTTGAGTGGTTTATCTTCGTTTAGAAGAAAAGTCCTAAATGTTATTTTATCATAAATTAGTCTTTTTTGCACAATTATGTATTCCTCGCGCGTTTTAACTTCTATTTTGAATAAATTACCTCTCAGGCTACTAGCAATTGATGGATCTTAACCGACTACAGAAATCCCATGAGAAGAAGTCATGGGGGCTTACCTGACACTTCCATCTCGATCTCCTTGGCTCTCTCCATCTTGGCCACCTTAGCTTTCAACAGGAGCCATTCCTGCCGAGTAATATCCTTAGGCGGATTATTGACAATAATACAGAGTTCGTCAAAGTCGAACTCAGTATCTCTCCAACTTCTCGAGATCAGGCTTCCCACGAGCGGGAACCTCTTCAGGAAGAGCATTATATTGATCTTTAAACACTCTCCAATCAGTCATATGCAGGTCTGCGCCAAAAACCTTTTTGAACACAGTAACCGAGGTAAGAACACGAGCAAGATCTGTTTCGTCCAAAATGGCGCAAACCAGGAGCAGACCGTAACACGAGCTCACCCCTTCGAGTGCAAGACGCGAATCGACATATTCGCTAGGTATTGTAAAATTTCATTCTAGATACAGTGACAACACATAACTTCGATATCATCCTATAGATGGTTAATAAAATAAGACAATATTTTTTTTTACACTGCATTAGAACTAGTTTCAGTTCTCGGATTTCGTGTATTAACCTTATTATTTCCTATTACATGAAGAAATATACACAACCGGATTACAAGTTTCATTAGGAAAGCGTGTGGAGATCATTGTCAGCGTTTAATTAGGTTTGATTGCATTGCTTCTGAGTGTGTTCCTGTGCTCGCGTGGGAGCGTGTTCTTGCGTACATGTATGCGTATATGTAAGTGCGACACAAATTCTACCCTTTGGATCAATAGGGAGTGAGAAGCTCTTGTATACAGCAAACTGACTATGTCCGATCAATAAAAAAGATTGCAGCGCTTTTACCAGATAATTAAAAATAAGTATGATAACGGGCTAGGTAACATGAAAAGATAGACGAAAAAATACAAAACACAAATACAAAGTGCACAGCAATGTCTATTTAGTAGGTATCAATATTAAAACTGTTACAGACAGCATTTGTTTGACACAATAGAATTTTTAGCAAATGGCTGTAGCATTCGGGAATATTAAAACAGTGACATGCAAAGGAATTTAATATAACGCCTGTTAAAAATAAGCTACGTCAACAATGCCCATTTTTGGGGCGGTCATTTGCTTAATGCTACAATAAAAAAATATCCGCATGCACAAGAATTTAATGTGTAACCTTTTTCTAAACGAACTTCGTCAATAATGCCCTTTTTACTGTCTCATACTATGTTATATAGTATGGAAAAAATATTGCTTTTACAAAAATTTTCGAATTCGATCTTTTGATGCCAATATATATTTTAGGACATCCTAAACATGTTTTAATTATTTTTAGGGATGATGTTCGTCTTTATGTATGTCAATGGTATTTTTCTTTTTGTGTGTACACTGGAACAGCCATAAATATTAACGGATTTTCCTAAAACTTTATATCCGGCTTTTTAATAATGAGCCATCTCTAGAATTAAGGCGTGAACAGGTGGCACTTCATCGTTACTACCGGGACAGGTCTTTAAAGAATCATCCTCTGCAGCAATCAATTCTGGGCGAGCATTACGATAGACTCTACGACCACGGATCAAGCATTCCTTCTTTTGGAAAGCGAATATGCAATATTGTAGTAACGATCCCATTAGTAGATTTTGATGTCAGGAAAAGAAAGTGTTATGAAACATCTCCATGGCATGTTCCAAATTTCACATATCTGGACCCTTTTTGCAATTTTACTAAGGGTAACACATCTCAGGCTATTCACATGCAACAATTTGCCGAACACAGAAATATCAAAGAAATTTACTCCTGTTTTTACAGGCAAGTACGAAGCTGGCGATTACGTGGATTTGGTCTATGTTTCTAACAATACTGTAAAATATCTTAAACTACATGCCTCTTGCTCCATATTTACTGCTGAGATTATGACAATATAATAATCTCTTTTATTCATCTTTCACCAAAATGCCAAAAAGCACATTATTTACACCGACTCATTGACCACCATTCAGCTCTTATCATCCAAGACAGCTGTGAATCACTACACTTAGTACTCAAACTGATCACACTGACTACTCAGACTTTAAATTTGACCATTCATTTAAATGGTATCAAACGATTAGTTTTAGAAATTATTCATAACAAATTCTCAGCAATCTCAAAATAAATTGTACGAGATAAACCCTTTAGTACAGAAATGGACTAGTTTCTAGTGTAGGAAGTTTGATGTAATTTTAACTCATTGGGGGATTGGTCACACTCGTTTTACCTACACATAAACACTTTGTTTTAGGATAAATTGGACCTACTTGTAATTTTTGTCAAACCTCAGTGAATGTAAAACTTATTTTAATTAATTGTATTATGATATAAAATTACTTTCGTTTTAAACTCGTCAAGATTTGCAGTGTAACTTTTAGCAGAATTGATTGGTGAAAATCCTCAGTTAGGGTGTTTTTTCCTTTCTGGTTGCACAACGGCTTTTTATATCATACTTAATTTCGCCATCTACAGACTTTTAGCTATAGTTCAACTTGTTTCGTTGTTATACATGTTTCATCGTCACGTTTTATTCACATTATCGCACTTTTAGATTATACATTTTTTGCTTATATTTGTATTTCGATACCATATGTCTGGCGCAGCATATCCTCTCTGGATCTTGGGCCAAAAAACCCGAACCAACCAACTGGCTTTTTTATCGAAATATCTAGAAAAAGATTGAATTTTTTTTAATTCGAGCTAAAAGTTCTATGTTCATTCGAAATTTCATATTTTCTGAATATGACAGAATAGGAAAAAATTGAACATAATCATGTATAAAAGAAGTTATTTATGATTCAATAATCACGAAACTTAATTACAATCGTTGTTGTAATAAAAGCCACAATACAATTTTTGTGTTCGTCTCGTCATTAGCCTCCCTTCGGGGTAGGGGACTAATGACTCCCCGGTGGATACATTGTCAAATATGGTATCAATTCAGAGATTTTTTCAAACCTCTTAAAGTGTAGAGTGAAATGTTATAATTGTGATCAATTGGACTAAATATACAGAATTTTTTTCTTGCAAAAATAAATGCAAAAATTTGCAAAAAAAATTAAAACCAAAAGCTACTTAATATTTTATTTAAGAACCATTTTCACCATCCGTCCGTCTCTGTAACGTTTGGCGACAAATTTGGCGGGTTTTTGTCAACTAGGCGAATTTTTTAAATGTTTCAAAATTGATTAAAATGTCTCCAAATCGGTAAAAATGTCACAAGATCTATTAAATATATTGTCAATTCAATGAAACATGTCGCCAAATTGATTAAAATGACGCCAAATCAATTAAAATTGTTTTGTTTGGAGATAGTACTGTAGTAATGTTTTGGTAGAGTTTATCTGTCAATCCAACCGTCCCACTTGTCTACAAATTTGACGACTTTTAAGTATGTCTTTTTAAAAATGTCGTTGAAAATCCTTCAAGCTTTAATACTACAATTTTATTTTCCTTATATATAGTATAGTATAGCGTATAAGGAAAGTATTGTTATGAAGTCAACAATTCGATTTCGAGTTTTCGACGGGAGCGCACGTTTCAAGCATACCTGATCACGAATCGAACATTTTTAAGGTGATATGTGTGTGTGTGTGTGCGTCATAGAGCCTGTGGAGACGATATGTTACGAACGAATAGAGCGATTCGAATGAAATTGGATACAAAATTACAATCCGTGAATACTGGAAGCCTATTGTTTGTAAAAACAAACGAAGGTTCAGAACGCCCATAAAGTTTCGAGTGAAATATTGAAATAAATCATCAAAAAATCAAAACCTTTAATAAAGCTACCCAAATAGACGTTATGTAATTATTCCTTAGAAACCGATTGACATAAACTTTAGAACGTTAGCATGAATCGTTCTCGCGATATTGCACATTTTCAAACACATTTATCAAAAAATCCCATATATTAAAAAAAAATATTAACTGTTGAAAAATATGTTCACTTTTCATATGCAATATCATGCGATAAATTTGGTGACCTCATTCTCGTGGATCTAGCTCGTTCCATTCATGTGAAAAGATACTTTAAGAAATGCTTCTCCATTTGAAAATCAATAGTCTTTTATCTGCTATAAGAATAACTTATTTCTCCGTCCTCAACGCTTGGCCAGATTTTGGCGACGATTTAGGCAGAATGTCGCCAAATTAACGACTTTTTAAATGTTTAGAAATAAGACATTTCGCTGAACATGGATTGGAAGCTATTGTAATAACAAATCTGGATATTGTTATACATTTAAGGAAAATATTATGGTGGGAAAACAATTATATTGTTAGGAACAAAATGTTATATCCTTATGGATTAAACACAGTATGTTATAACATCATTAATAACTGTGAACATTTTGATAAAACGGACACAGATGCAGTTATGGAAAGTAAATCATATGGAAGGGTAAGACGGGGAACAAGAGGTGGAAGTAGAAAGAAGGTAAATTACGAAGATACAATAGACGAAATAAAGTGTTTTTTAGAGAAATATAAATATTTACCAGTTATTCCGCACGGAGGGATCAAAAACGTGGTTTTGGTGTCAGAATCGAGTTCTTGACTAAGATACGGAATATGTGGGCAGATCACGATTTCAAATGTGGCATTAATATCAAATCTACAACAACAGCGGTTTTCCATCATATCAGTGGCGGCTCAAGTCAAGTGGGGGCCCCAAGCGGTAAAAATTTTGAGGCCCTCAAACTCAAGTTCGAAATAGAAACTTGATTTTCTCCTTCTGCATTACAAATTTCACTTAAAGCCTCTTTTATATGGGCGAATCCAAGTTTTATAGCTAATACAGCGTCTGCTCTTGCTGACCATCTTGTATCAGAACCTGTTTTTAAAAAGACGTGGAGTTTTTCTTTACACATTTCTAGTTTACTCGTTAAAATTTTCCAGCGATGAGTTGACGCAGAGAAAAATGTGGATAACTTGTGCACATACATAAAATATTGAACTGCAGCGCTACAACTTTCTGCGGCAAAATTTCCAATTAAATTTAAGGAATGGTTAACACGCGGAATAAACCGCACGTGGACTATGTTCTTTAATGCGTGCTTGCAAACCTGAGTACTTTCCTGACATATTTGAAGCATTATCAAAAGATTGTCCCAATTTTGTTAAACTTTCCAAAATTTCTTGTTCCAAGTATGAAGAGTTGTGTTTATCTATGGGAAATTATTTCCTTTATATTACCAGAGGATGAAACATATCACAAATGTAAGTTGGTCGACATATCGGGAGTGGAGTCAACAATTATACTATAATAAGTAGCACATTTCATTTCTTCAATTATTTCAGCTCTTGATTGCCATTAAGGCCTACAAATTCTTCACAAATATTCTGAGATAAATAGTTCACATTTCCTCGTCCTTGGTTGGCATATTTTTGTAGATGGAATTTCAAGAACTCATCGTATTCGCTTAGGTATTCCAAGCAGGTTAAATAATTTACTTTCCTATTAGAATCTTTGTAACCCCTAAATCCCAATCCTAAGCGACTCAATAATTTTATTGTTGACACAATTCTTTTCAACACTTCTCTCCAGTAACATTGTTCTTTTTCCTTTTCCAGTAATAGTTGAGTATCAATTCTATTGAATTGGGTTGATCTTTTGTACAGAGTACACATGGCTGACTGTGCTCTTTTGAAACTTCGTGGTTCGATAAAATAACAGTAATGGATCTCCAATTTTGCAAACCAGTTATTAATTTAGACTTTGATTTTGAAAAGAGTTTGCAAGGGTAGCAGTAAACACTTTTGCTTGTTTCTGAAAATATCAGCCAAGTTCTGAAAATATCAGCCAAATTGCAATCTGCCTCTTGGGATTACTTGTGGAAGTCGGTGGTGGCTGCTGGATTGCCACCTTCGTCCTGGAATGGCTGGTGGTGACTGTGCACTGAGCTGTGGCTGTAAGAGAAAAGGGGGCGGGGCCAGGGAGTGTAGCCAAGATAAAGTTGGAGGGAGCTTACATGGTAAAAAATAGTACTGAAGTAATTGATATACTGAAAAATATGCCAAACAAACTTTATTATAGAAGTTACGATTTCAGCTACCTGTTTAACAATATAGATATAGATCGATTATATGATATCGTATTGGAATGTTACAAAAGATATGATTTGCAGTCTATTTTAACATTGTGGAAATCCCAGGCCGTCCGACTCATCCAGGGGACTTGAGTAACTAATTGGACGACCGGCTATTTAGTTACTATTTTAACATTGTGCAAATACAAGGTTTTATTGAATTTGCTTTTAAACGAGACGATTCTTTATGATGGAACAAAATATTACAGACAAATTCGGGGCATACCTATGGGAGGAAGTGGTTCCTCCATTTTAGCTGACATATATCTGAACAAATTCGAAATGGGCAATGGATTGCTGAACGAAATGGTATATATTCCTTACGTCAACGATATATTATTGACAACGGAAAACGATAATTATGTTATGAACTTAGGTTTTTATCCAGATACTTTGACTTTAGAGGAAACTTTGACAAACCTGGATCATAGCATAGATTTCCTAGACTTAAATATAAAGAGTCAGGAGGACAAAGTAGATATATAAAATATACAATAAAGGAGACAGTTTCAACTTTAAAATAGATAGTGTAATGCCTTGGAATTCAAACTTGCATGGCAATGTATTTCGTTAAATATAATAATTAATCATCTCACGAGAAGCAGGAAACAAAACACCAGAGTTGAAGATCGGGACATATGCATTGAGACATTTGCGAATGTCTCAATGCTGCTGACCATTTCTGGCCATGCTGCTGACCATTTCTGGCCATGCCAAGCGTTGAAGACCCAGACCGTCCGACTCATCCTGAGGACTTGAATAACCATTTGGACTGCCGGCCATGCCAAGAGTGTTAAATCTCAAAATGGTTACTAATTAGAGGCTCTGGAAAATTTGGACTCAAGCGTCTGTATATTATATACAATGGTCTGTACAGTGTTTGTAATTTAGTGGTTATTTTAATATTGGAATATCTGTTATAAAACCAAGATTCTATTAATTTGAATGTATGAGATCATAGTCTACATTTCTAGAAGATCAAAGAATTATATGTTGCTTACAAATGAAAAACATATTCAAACAATAAAAAACATTTCCAAATTATATTTTTTCAGTTGGGCTAAATTTCAAGTAAAATTAAGTGTACCAGTTTTATAAATTTTGACTTTTAAAAAGTTGAATTTGTTTTATTTTTGTCTGATCAGCTTTGCATTTTTGACTACAAACAGGTCAGTGCTGTGAAATCTTATTTTCTTTATTTCTCAGCCACTGAAACTTTGATATTTAAACTTTTTAAAGCCATATATTAATTTTGATACGCAGAATATACACATTTCGAGTTATCCTAGTAAAACTAATTTGAATATTTATGAACAAAATTATTTCTTGGAATATGTTTATGCACTAAATTTTGTTCCTCTATTTTAATTTAAATTAAGAAATTCATATAAAAATATCTATTATTAATTATTTTTATACTCATTCATAAGTGAACGCAAGAAATTGATTTGGTTTTTATTTTCATTAAGAAAAAATTTATTTAATTCACTAATATGTAATTATTATTCTAATTTTTTTACCAATGGGTAAATAATTTATTTCATGAATATTTTTCTAATTTTGAAAAAAGTAAATTTTTATCAATATGAAATTAATGTATTTTAAAACAAATTTAGAAAATATAAATATAATTTGAAGAGTTTGGCATTTGAAAAAAAAAAGAAAACATTCCATACTCTTATTCTGAATTTCATCATAACATAAAATAATATTATACGAAAACAGATACACAAATTAAGTTATAGAAAGTTTAGCTGAAAATAAATTTGTTATTAAATCAGTTTTGTATAATCTTTGAAAAAAAAATTGTATCCTGAAGTCAAACCAGAATCATTATTATTATCAGAATCATTATTAAAACAATATATTAAAATAAACGAATATTGTACCTTGAATTTCACTAATCCTGTCTTAAATAATCTGAAGATAAATAATTTTTTTAAAATCGGTTTGCAATTACTTTCCAGTCAAGCATGTAAATCCTAAAATTGCATATAAATATGATAAACCGCTAGGACGTTATATTTTCAATTATAATCAAATTGCCAAA